>OX411307.1:42399316-42999316 GCA_948150685.1 Rhaphigaster nebulosa
TTCTTACATTAATTATATCATCTGTCTGATTTTGACAACCTTAAGTGTTATCATTATTCCTGTTTATATGGAAATATACTTGAGTCCAAAAAAACCGGCATACTTTAAATTTTGGAATTATTACTTTCCCAACGAAATGAAAGTTGTCAATTTTTTAGCTAAATGTATTATACATATTCATTTAATAGAAGACAACAGAAAAAAGCAATAAACCATTACATTTCTTACAAAAAATAATGTAATGTAAAGAAAAACAATTAAGATCTTGAAAACAAAAAATAAAACTTCTATAAATTTTGTCATGAAATTCAAAACTCACTCTGATCCTAGTCTCTAATACTGAGTATTGTCTCCTCTTCCTAGAATGATGGTCTGTATCCTTGTAGGCATACTGCGAATAAGTTAGCTAACGATAGGTTAGCTACCTGATCCCATTTCTCTACTACGGCAGTTCTTAGCTCCTGGAGATCATGAGGGTCCAGTCGTTGTCGGATGGACCTCCCAAGCTTGTCCCAAAGATGCTCTATGGGATTAAGGTCCGGGCTGTGAGCTGGCCAATCCAAGGTATGGAAACTGACCTCATCCAGGTAGTCCCTAAAAACATTCGTGATGTGCAGTCGGGCATTGTCATGCATCAATAGGAAATTATTGTGCAAAAGGAGCAAAAGGTACCACATGTTCCTCAAGGATGTCCGTTCATGTATTTAGCGATGGTCTCCGTAACACACAGAGACGTGTCTTCACCTCTAGAGAACTCCATCTCCACCCCATCACTGATCCTTTTCTAAACTGCACTCAACCCACTATATTGCTCTGAGCATAGCGTTCTCCGACGACTGCTTCTTTGTGATGCATACTCTCCAAAACCACTTCCAGACCTCAAAAGAGACGTCTCACTGGTGGCGATAGGTCGGGGTGTGGATGTCAGTGTACAAACAGCATTACATACACACCTTGAGCTAAATGCAACCAGGTCTCTTTTGAGATCTGGAAGTTGTTTCGGAGAGTATGCATCACAATGAAGCAGTCGTTGGCTTAATCTGTCGCTCTTGTGCTGTCTTCTCCCATCATCGATTAATAAAATGATTTGAGCAGCTATCCTGGCATCTAACACCATTTTGAAATAGCAAAAATACCAACAAAATGAAAATTATAAATAAATAAAAAATAAAAGCCGCACACGGATAAGTATCGCACAACTCTAGAGAATTGAAGGCTAACTGAATTAAGTTTATCTGCTATCCTTGGGCATTCATCACTAATCTTAGAAGGATTAATGCCAAGAATGATTGTAATGTAAACCCTATTAACCCGGCTTATATATGTGCTGGTTCAAACCCAATAATATTTCTTTAATCTGTATTTTTTAATGAAATTCCAAGTGTGCTGTTTTTTTTGGACTCGAGTATATATAATAAGTTGAATTTTATCTATTTTCTATGAATTATCATAACTTTTTTTTTTAATCATTAGTTATCAAATTTATTACGTTTTTCATCTTGAATTGTTTTTAGAATATAATTTATCTTGTTTATTCTTAATATTTTTGTCTAACCAAAGATATTTATTATGTGTAGTGGACTTAAATTTATGTGAAGTTAATTTGGGAACTTATTTATTTTTAAGGTTCTTGATGATTCTCGAAAATGGTGGAAAGCAAGAAACAGTAGGGGTGAAGTTGCTCACGTTCCTCATACAATTGTTACTATTTATCAACCCTCAGAATCCGAAGTTTTTGGTTCAAGGGGATATTATCCTTCACAGGTATTATTGCAAATTTAATTTCTTACAAAATGTGTATATATACAGCAAATGAATCTAATAATAAAAACAAAATTATAAATAATAATAACATACAAAAACAAAAAAACACACAAAAGGTTCCATGAATCACCCTTCTTTGATTAGTCAGTTTGTCGACGTCGATTCGCCTGATAAATTAATTTAACTCCATTTTAAAAATCGAAAATAAATTTTATCTGTGGCTAAGTTTCTTGTTTTAGTAGTACAGTGGAACCTCACTTAAGGAGTACCTCTCATAATGAGTATTTTGCATAACGAGCAAAGTAAATAATAAAAAATGGCTCCTTTAATGAGCGACATTCACATAAAGAGTGACACAGAAAGGAGAAGACCCCTATTCATGTCACTCCTTTGTGCGCGTGTGTTGGAACTCCCCTCGCCAGTGCTACATCTGTCTGTGTTTAACACTTCTTGCACTAGTATTTTAGTACCGTTTGTGATTACATCGTATTTTACTTTAATTTATGTAGATGAGAAAATTGTTTCGCATTATAATAAGATTCTGGAATGAATTATACTCATTATGCGAGGTGCCATTTTACATTGCAGATAAAATAAACCCTTTATCTTTCAAAATACGTACACATGTAAACTATATGTTTAAAGTCATTTACCTGACCATCTTCATCTCTTGTGTCTATATAATTTTAAAGTGTTGGAGGTAGTGTTTGGTGTTACTATCAGTGATATCAACACATGTTTGGTTAGTGACCCATCTGTGTTAATTTGTGATTGTTACTGTGTGCATGTTTGTAATTGTGTTGTGTTATGTTTGGTACATATCTGTACAAACTGAGTAATTTGGTTAAATATTTAGATCCACATCTGGTTCAATTTTTCCACTAGGTCCTATACCAGATGGTGTTTTTATGTAGGAGTTTGTAACTCCACTAGATGAGGATGCAACAGCACTTTTAGCTCTTTGACAAACCTGTTTGCTAACTCATGTTCCATTTTCCTTTCATTTCTAAATGTACCAATTTTTCATGTTTTGTAGTGCCAACAGTTTTCATGTTTATCAAGATTTATTATTGACTCTATGAAAATTTTGTTGTTTGTATGCATAGTAGCATGTGTAAGGATCATTAAAGGATTGTTGAGTATGTATTATGTTAATTTAAGTCCTAAAAAATTTTCTGTCTGGTTATTTGAGCAATAAGATTGCAATCTGTGCTTATTCACAATTTTATTATTAACTTTCTCTCTGAATAACCAGGCTCAGCCGACATTTTTACAGTTCTTACTTCCATCAGCACATATTTGAATATATTCTGTTGAGTGTTATTATGTTTTTACTTATACTTTGATACTGGTGGTAGCTAGATTTCACATTTTGTATCATTATCATAAATTGTTAGGTCCTTAAATTTTGTGAGCTCTTTCCTCTTTTAGCAAGTTCATTCTTAATTTCAAATTTGTTTGTTCGTCGACTTTGAATTCTATAGATATCAGTCAACTAAAAACTATTGCTGCACCAGTAGAAATTCTGTTCCATAATATTTGGATTTTTGATATATTCATCTAAAATTCCTGTTCTATGACAATTAATTTTAAGTGAATAAATAGGCCTACTTGAGTATACCATTTAAAAGTTTCCAAGTTATGAAGCACATGGATGCATTCTTGTTTTTGGTTGAGCTGTTATGAAAATGCTTTTGTGAACTAAAACCAGTATGACTTAACAAAATATAGAAATATGAAATATTTTTAAAGTCTTTTAATTTAGCTAAATCCAGTCATGTGGCACATCTTGAGTGCTCTTTCAGTTTTATTATTAAAAACCGATTTATAATATATTATTACTATTGTTTGTTTCACATTACTGGAACAATAAAATGTTTAATTGCAAGCAAATTTTTTTCTGAACAAAATAATTTAGTTTTCAGTTAAGTTTTAGTAATAATTAATTTTGTATAAAATAAATGAAAAAAAATTAATGAATATCACAAAATATCATGAACATTTACGAAGCGCATACAATAAGATATTTATGTATAATAATAAACCAACAGATTCAACTGTGGGCTATGTCAATTATGCTGTTTGTTTTGTATTTTTTCATTCGAGTAACTATTTAATTGGTGTATGTTGTGAGGAGGATCGAGGAGGACGTTCAAATAGTGGAGGAATTCCTGCCCCTCCGCCAGCCCCTACAAATCTTGTACAACCTGCACCAGCTGAATGGGTTCGAAAAGAAAGACTTGGTAAGCTGGGAGAGTTCAGATACTTTTGAACATCGATAATTTTGTTGTTGCTTACAATCTGTTTGTTTTACTATCCTAAGAATCCAATTTATTTTTGTTGTATATTAATTAAATGCTGCTAAGTTGTAAAGATATTGTGTATTTTATGTTAATATCATTTCCTAATTTATAATACATGATCACTTTTTTAATTATAAATATTAAATTGCCATATTAAATTTTTATTAAACAAAAAACTTTAATATATGAAGATTTTTAGAAATAAAAAAGTGATTATTAATTTTGTATATGTTATTATTTGTATGTGCTTTTGTTTTTGTAATTATGAATGTTTACTTAAATCAATGTTATTGTGTTTGTCATAAAGTTTATTGTAAACCTTTTGTTTTGTTAAGTCCAATTTTGAGTGCTTCTGTTCAAAAATCTTTAATAATTAGATGTAATGTATGATTTGATTGTATATTCCATTCAATTTACATCACATTTTATTATACTGTTTCTTGAATTACTTTAAAATGTTTTCCCAGTTGTGTAATTTGTATTAAATAATTGACATTGTTGTTTTGTTTTGTTAGCTATCGTTGAATATGGGTGTCCATTTTATCTATTAGCTTTAATATGTTTATTTATGCAAGTATTTTTTAAACTTTTTTTGTAATTTTTCAGCAACTTTTTTAGTCAACTGGTTGCTTAGAATTTTTTTATTTATCATAAATATCAATGAGTAATAACCTAGTATTAAAATTAATGCACGTAATAAAATAAATGTATATCCACTCACAGGTTGTTTATGTAATATATATTCGATAATAATTACTGTATACAAATTTTATACTAGTATTAAACGTGTGTGTGTATGTAGTATGAGTGGTTTACCATACATTATTTAATTCTTTTAAGTATGAATCTTTTATTTTTTTTATTTTTGAAAACAAGTTTATAAAAAGTTATGTGTATTGTGCAATACCTCACTACTTAATTAAATGAAGTACTTACAAATTTTTGGCTTATTTAAATTTGCGCGATATACAATTTATATGTTTTAAATATTTTTTAAATTTATCATTACTGATGAAAGAAATGAAAATTTCAATCTTTATATTTTATATCGGTTTATTTAGTAAGGAATTCTATATTGTAGTTGAAAATAGATCATTTTAAAATAAATAAGGTAAACAATGAATAACGATAAATTTGCTTAATGGTCATATCATCTAGTAAGAATTTACACATATTTACTCCACCATTCAATGACAGCCTATTTTTGTTATTCCATATTTAATTCTTATTAAATTTAATAATTATTGCTAAAAGTTGAATCATCATTAAATAATATTTGTCTATTCAGAGTGGAGCTTGAGACAGTATTATTAATTCTTGCTGTGTGAAATGGGAAGTATTTTGTTGTCAGTTAATATATTTGTGACACTTAGCTATTAATACTTGAAAAAGAAAAGTTCAAACATGTGAATTATATGCCAATATGTGCAGTGGCTCACAAAAATATTCGTAATTTTCCTTTTTCTATTTTAACTTCTAGTCAAGTCCTAAAAATTAATGTAAAATGAAAGAAATGTTTTACATTAATTTTGTTTGATTGTATTTATAAAAGATACACCACTTTTTATTAAAAAATATAGCATTTATTGAAACGACAATTTTATCAAAATCATAAATAAATTTAAATCACAAAATTATTCGTAATTTCTGTACTGCTTAAATTTTTTTATCATTTTAAATATTTTGTAGGATAGTCTTAGTTGTGAAGAACGACTTTAAGACTATTAGGCATGGATTTAATCAACTTATAATTATAATTTCCAGAAATTTGTTTCCATTCATTGAGCAAAATTCTCTTCAACGTAATATCATGTTTACGAATTTGTAACTTGTAATGTGTAATGTTGCCCATACATTCACTATAGGGTTGAGATCAGATGATCAAGGAGATGTTTCTAGCACTTTAGGGCAATTATAGAGTAGCCGCTTAGGTGTTATTTATTAGTGTCTTACGCTTCAGGTAATTTTCTCCATAATAATGGAATATTCTTTTTAAACTTAAATGTTCATCACAGAGGTCCAACACAGAACTGTATTCTGAGAACATTCAGGGTACTGTTAAATATGGAGGAGATTTGATAATGGTTTGGGGTTGTTTTGCAAAAAATGGGGTGGGGACCATATTTATGGACAAAATAATGGAAAAATATAAATATATTGAAATTTTGTATGGAAACTTACACTTACAAAGAACATCCATAATTATCAAGAAAATGACCTGAAGTGTTAGGCACTAATAGCACCCAAGTGCTTACTTTATAATTGTCCTAAATAGTTAGAAACACCTCCTTGATCACCTGATCTCAACCCTATAGTGAATGTATGGGCAACATTACACATTACAAGTTACAAATTCATAAGCATGATAATATGTTGAAGAGAATTTGGCTCAATGAATGGAAACAAATTTCCCGAAATTATAATTGTAATTTTATCAAATTTATGACTAATAGCCTTAAAGTCGTGCTTCAAGACAGAACTATCCTACAAAATATTTAAAATTTTAAACGATCAAAAATTTTAAGCATGGCGAAAAATTATGAATAATTTTGTGACAAATTTATTTATGAATTAAATAAAATTGTTGTGTCAATAAAAGCTAATTTTTTTTTACTGAAAAGGGGTGTATCTTCTTTAAATAGAATCAAACAAAATTAATATAAAACATTTCTTTCATTTTACATTAATCTTTAGGACTTGAAGTTAAAATAGAAAGAGGAAAATTACAAATGGCTTTGTGAGCCACTATATTAAACATCTTTGTATGTTTCATTCAAGTTTTCAGAAATTTTGGGGTTTGTCGTTTAGTTCCTTAGTTAATTACAAACAAGCCAGTTATTCTTTACATGAGAAATCATCGTTGTTAGTTTTGTACATGGAATGTTATGAGGTTTTGCCTTATTACTTATCTTGTAGAATATAGCGGAGCTTTAATGCTACCCAATGATTCTTTGACATATTTTATAGGGGAATATTAAGCCTGTCAATCTTAGCATAATATAACAATTTTTATAAGCTAACTGATTTGTTATAGTCCTCACAAAATATTTTAAAACATTGCAGACCCTAAAAGAGTAACTTGAAAACAACCTAAAATAATAAAAACATATTATGGGGGGTTATTTATTTAACAAATAATGAATATAAGTTGATATTGGAACATAATTAAATTATTTCAGGAAGGTGCTGGTTTAATGATAAAATCTGTAACATAGTTGATGTTATTATCTCATTTTATAATTAACCTATCAATCTCATTGCAGATTTATATATTTCATAAATTTAATTAGTACTAATTTTTTTTCTCATATTTTACACTAAATACCCTGTGTAAGATCATTGTAATTTAAAAGTCCTGTATAAATTTTATGTATTGAACTGACAGATATAATTGATTCTTGTATTAAGGATACAAGCTGTTTTTTACACAGATTGTTATAGTTAATTAATTTATATATTCTAAAACTATTTAATGTAAATTTTAAAGTTTTATCTTTGTTGATTTGTATACTTTTAATAAGTTAAAAAATGAATTTCCCAATAATGATATACTTAAACGTTTAATGGATATACTTCTTAACCAGTATTACAGTGTAAATATTTGAATAATATAATGTGCTCAAAGATGTACATACTACTATTATTTTTTTATTATTTTTGATATTTTGGTTGTTGGAAGACTGCCTGTCTCTTTCATTTGTCTTTGTTTTTTTACTTCCCTGTAGTTATTGATGTTTCTGTTAATTCAATACATTGTTCTGTTATTTAAAAATTATAATTTTGTTATGTTAATTAACTGGAAATAATTGATCTGATAAATTTATTTTTAATCATATTTTATGTCATAATACAGTTATAATAAGGATATAAAATCATTCCTCAATGAAATGTTGAAGCGTTTTACATCCTTCGTTTTTCTCCTTATTTTGTGGGCTAGGACTTATAAATCCTATTTCCTTACCCATCCCTCAAAAAAACAAAAAAAAAAAACAAATTGATTAGTGGCCATTTATTCACAATAACTTTGATAAAAAGAACAATTTCTGTGCATTTATGTATATATATATATATATATATATATATATATATATATATATATATATATATATATATATAGAGAGAGAGAGAGAGAGAGAGAGAGAGAGAGAGAGACTTTCAGAATGTGGAAGTAGCATTCCCCCTCTATACTCTAGCGCAGTTTGAAGGCCTTGCGTTCATCCAGTGTATTTTGAGCAGCAGGGGTATGGAGACGTATACTAGTACTACGTCAACGAGAGTTAACAACGTGCTGTTATCGAATTTTTAACTGCTGAAAATGTGGCTCATGCTGAGATTTATCATCGTTTAAAGGCTGTTTATGGTGACGATCCAGTTGATAGGTCTACTGTTAATCGATGGGTAATAAAATTCGTGGTAAAAAAAAGCCATAATTGTTGAAACACGCAGCGATAAACATCCCAAACTTGTCGACAATTTGATTCAAAATGACCGGCGTATTGCAAACTCTATTGTAATATCCAAGGAACGTGTCGATTTTATCATTTTTTCTTCGGAAGAGGCTTTGTGAAACCTGAAGTTTAAACCGATTCCACACCCTCCTTACTCCCCTGATCTTGCGGCTTGCGATTTTTATTTATTTCCTCTACTCAAGAGAGACCTCAAGGGTAATCAATACACCTCGGACGATGAGGTGAAAGCAGCTATCAAGTCCTGGATTTGAGAGAAGTCGGAAGAATTTTTCAGTGACGTAATTAAAAAACTTATTACACGTTGGGAGAAATGTGTTAGTCTTGACGATGACTATGTTGAAAAATAAATATATGATTTTGAAGCTTAAGAATTGTGCTTTAATGTACTTTTTGCCCGATCTTGCTATTTCTTGTTGTTCGTTATATATATATATATATATATATATATATATATATATATATATATATATATATATATATATATATATATATATATATATATATAAACATTCCTTCTCACCCACTATCATCAGACATAATATATCATTTTTATAATTTGAACTACTTGCTAAATTTAATTGTCTATGTCTGAATATTATTATTATCTATGTATGAATATTTTATTTTTATTACCTTGGCTTATCAAAACATTTGCATAGTGGTGTAGCAATTGGATCTATGACGTGGTGACACCTATTGAAATCAAAGAACCATTACAATTTATTTTAAAAGGGTTAGATTTGAATTATTTTTGCAGAGTGCAAAATCAGGTCATACCAGGATGGCTTTTTGAGATAGAAAATATCTACAGACCAGATCTCCTTTAAGACTTTTGAAAAGACTAAGCAGCATTCTATAAAGATTCATCACCTTTATGGATTTATTAGGCCATAAGATACTGTATTATGGGATGAAATGAATGAGGCCATGAAAAGTCTCAATATCCCAGTGAAAATTGTTTATCTGGTGGGAATATTTATTAGAAGGGAGCAATGTATGGGGGTATATATCTGAAGAAACTTAGATCAGGTGATTGGCAAGTAGAGATGGGCATTCTCAAAACAAATAATCAAATACTATGCTTTGCCGAAAAGTGGATATATCATTCTCAGTCATATGGGAAAGTTTTCTTGACCATCAAGAAGCTCCAGTAAGGATTGGCATCACTATGAACCATTAAAAAAAATCAAGAATGGATGCAGAAATTTTAATTGGAGAGCTTGCATAAGAATGTGTGAATGAATGCATCTTTTTAGGATCTCTAGTAAACACTATTAATGAAATCCTACCTGAGATACACCAAGGATACATGGCAGGAAATAGATGCTACTTTGGACTCCAGAAGCATGAAAATAAGGTACCATGAAACATTATGAATGGTGCCTCCAAACATGAAATATCCTCTGTACAAGATTTCAATAAATATTGGACTCAATCTAGATCAGTTGTTCCCAACCAGAGGTCTGCAGAACACAGGTGGTCCGCGAAAACCTCAGTGTGGTCTGAGGGAAGGTCTGACAGCACCCTCCTCTATCATTTTTGTGAGGACTTATTGTTAGAACTGTTTTATTGTTTACCTTACTTGATTTTGAATGTTAATTGAAAAGTTTTAACAGGTAAATGCACTTTTAAACACCCTAATCTCCAAGTCGAGGGTGAGAGTCTTCCGCACATGGTTTGATTTCTGTCTTAGAAGTCCACACAATTCTATGGGTTGGGAACCACTGATCTAGCTCCTAGGAACAGGTGTTACAAAGACATGCATCAAGTACTCCATGAATGTTTTCAATTATTATTAATGCCCAGTCTATATAAACCAAGTGTTGAGGCTGCAGATAATTAAAGCACTACAGGAACTATAGCTATAGCAATTATTATTTAATATTTCTTAAAAGGTCTTTATTCAGTGTAATGATGGAATCAATGCATTGTGTGATGAGATCCAGAAGGTCCTAGTCAGATAGAAGATAACAAACATCTCTTTTTCCCTTTATTATTGAAATTGCTCATCAAATAATTTCATGAAGTTTAGTTGTGAACACTGTTTTAAACCCAATCTCTGTGAAAAAATATATGTAGGGGTCCCGACGTCAGAGCTGCATCTGGCAATCCAAAAAGACAATATAGAAAAATTTGGATATAGGAAACAGAATACAGCTAGTTTAATCTCTTAAAATAACAGATCCAAACAATTATAGTAGGAAAGAAAATATGATTCATTTGGGTAATTTTTGTATGAGGAGTTACACACTAACCAAACAAATTGAATAGATATTGAGCACCCATTTCTTTAGAGTTCATTGGACCCAGGCACTGCCATTAAAGGCATTGTCAAATAGTTTTCACCCTGACAAAGCCCACTAATTTTCTTTCAGGAGAGAATTTAATGGGACACATCAGGATTTGAAACAGGTTTATTTGGCATAGGAAGTGAGCGCTTCATGCATCAGGCAAGCTAGCTCCACATCAAATTTCCTTAAGATGTATAAAAGTTGATTAATTACGCTGTACAAGTTCGTTGAACAAAATTTTTTATAATAGTTGAAAGGACTAGATATTTTTGACTGCATTTGATTTTGTAAGGAACGGCTGTAATAGTTTCTTTAATATTTCATGAACTGTGAAATTATTAATACTGTATAATGCAGAATAACTAATAAGTAATAAATATAATAATAAAGTTACTTTAAATAAAGAGAAAATTTGTAACCCATGTGGTTAGATAATGTTGTTTTGTCATTCAGTTTTTCCTTCAAATTTTATTCATAAGTACAAAAATATAAAAACAACATTGAGCTTCGAGACTTTTCCTCATCTTTGGGTCCAATTTTACAAAATCTGTAAATATCAATCAAATAATTAATTATTATTTATATTCACTAAGCAATGATAATTATCTCACAAATTAAAATTTAAAAAGCCATATTTTACTTACATAACAAGCATAGTATTACAAATTTAAATTAACCATTAAAAAAATATAATCGTAATTTTTTGAAATGTGATATTCATTCAAATTTTCCTCCAGCTTGTTAATTTTAATTCACATCAGGAAAAGCATTTTGAGACTTTTTCTTATCTGGAGGCCCAATTTTACACCATCTGTAAATGTATATTCAATACAGTATTCTATACCTGAGTAATGATTACTATCACACCAATTTATATTTAATAAGCCACATTTTACTTACATAACAAAAATAATATGAACAATTTAAATTAACCATTAGAAAAATATAACTGCAATGTTGAAATTTGCAATTTAAAACAGATGTTAAATGTGACATTCATTCATATTTTCTCAAGTGTGTTCATTTTTATTCACATTTAAAAAATAAATTCAGAAACCATTGTCTTTCAAGGCTTTTTCTCATTTCCGGGTCCAATTTTATACCATCTGTAAAATCAATAAAGAAATGAATTATTGTATAATTTATATTCAATGCTTTATTCTATCATTATGAAATGATAATTATCTCACAAATTTATATAGTCGTTCTTAAAATATTTCTATTCATTTCTAGCAGTAATTATAGTATTTATTTCAATTATTAATTATTTATTTAACATTAATATAATATAGACTCCTTGTATGAAGAAATCTTAGGACTGAATATGCTGTTCCTTAAGGGATCAAAGGTGCTCCATGTTGACACTAATTTATCTCATATGAACAATGTTAGTTTATTACTCATTAACTAGGTCATTCTGGGTTTATTTAAAATTTTATCTCTGAACTTAATACCAATAATAGAAATATAACCAACCTACTAAATATGTGCAATGTGTACCTATTTTGTCTGTTTTAAAATTTACTTGATAGCTCGAGTTGGTAATCATAAAAATATTTATATACTGATTTTCTATATCTATATTAATATATTATGATTCATTAAATTGATTAAATGATAGCATTTTTCATTTTTAAATGACTATATTAATTAAAATATTTATGCATCAAGGATAGGACTCTAGGATTATATTATCTAATCTTCTCTTTGTGCCTTTTATACTATTTCACCTAAAACACCCACATCATTAATTGACAAAGTCTTCCTTGCTATTTTCTGCTTCACTAGATGGACGGGAAAAATAATTCATCGATAGAGGACATTTGAAACCTATGGATGGAGAAGTCCAGGTATATTTAATTTGGATATTTTTTTATATGCTTTTTTGATATTAGAAAAATTTCCAACTAAATATTGGTGATTTCTGGGCAATACGCGAAGAGACAATCCCAATTCTATTCCCATTTTCTGATCATTCCCAAACGACTTGGGTTCTGCACTGAATGATTTTATTCAGTTTATAAGAAGGAAAACAAAGCATCACAAAAAGGAGAATAGTAGGATCCAGATATAAAGCATTTAAAAAAGTACAACTACCTGAATTCAAGTTAGAAATAATCGATATATCTTACAGTTTCTGAACAAAACTATTTTTAAAAAAAAGTCACAAAATTGATCAAGAGATAAGCGAAAAATAAAAAGTTATACTGGGCTACATTAGTTGTTGGGGTGTAACCAGTTTTGTTATGTTTCTTGAGGATTAGGAAATATAATCTGAGGGTACTATTCTTGATACATAACTATTTTTTATTAATCTAATCATTTAAAAGCAAAAGATCCTATCATTCAATCAATTCATGAGACATTGTTTGTGAGTATAATTATTATACTTATTATTTAAAATATGATCGGTGTCATTTTAAGATGATTTGATGAATAAAATAAATGTAGGTATTTAATAAGAAAAGGTTTAAAAATTTCAGTCAACTTAGGTGGATAAATTACTTTTTTCAGTTATAATTTTAAGAAATATTTAAGTGACAATTACGTTAAATTTTATTATTAGTAAAATCCTATCGAGTGGATGTAAATTACAAGAGGGGATGAGAGTACCTACATGAAGTTCCTGTAGGTAGTCTTTTTAAACAACTTAAAACAATTAAATAAAATATTTTTAATTGTTTTAGCTTCAGATACGGACCAAGAACGGATGGTGGCGGAATTAAAAGATACTTTATTAACGATAAAAACAAAAAGACCACCAATAGTAAAACGGAAGACACTTGTTGCAATTGATATGATGTCTACACCCGAACAAGTTTCATTATGGTTGAAAGAAAAAGGATTCAATGAAAGGTAGATATTTTTTTATCATGTTTTCTCCTTCAGAGTAAAAAAGAAGATAGATATTAACTCAAAACTATTTTTTATTTTTTTTATTTGCTTATCGAAATTTATAACAATTAGCTATACAAAAGGTAAATGTGCCGTTAGATTTTTATCACTTTACAGTAGCTTGTGGAAAAACTATCCATTCGCAGCACTTCAACGAAAGTCATATATTAGAACTGAAAGCAAATTCAAAAACTAGTGGATATGAAGTTATAATGGAAAGATTCGCATCATGTCAAATCTGCAAAACATGGGGCAGTCAAAGTCTTTATGGATAATTTAATTTGTGACATAATAAAGAGCATTGAGAATTTCACGAAGGATTTCGGACTGGATACGCAAGAATAAAATAGTTTATTAGAACCCCAATTTTCAACTCTGCATGTCCAAATAGGTCTGATTATAGACAAGTTGACGAGCTTTTTGTAACAAACTGGAAGTTTAGAGAGTTTATCTTGTAAATATTAAAGTAGCTGGAAACGACAGTTTCATGTCGTATCAGTCTTGAACGAGGATTAAATATTAGTTCTGATGTTAAATTCAATGAAAATGAAAATAAGGTAAAATGAAAATGTTGATAAATGTCTGTCCAGACAGGCAGGTAGCCAGGGAAGGCTTCAACACACCCTCTCCTCTCCGAAATGATATATATAGTTTTTTAAATTTACTTTAGAAAATCAATATTTGTTCATGAAAAATAAATAAATCGCTCATTTTGAAAAGGGGTTAACTCCTTTTGAATAATAATAGAGTTGACTCTTTCTCAAAATCAAACCAAGAGTAAAAATTATTAGGATTGTGAAATTATTAGCCCCTCTGAAGTAAAATCCTGGCTACACACCTGAGTCCCGATACTTGGTCCCAGGTATTGGTCAGAAGGGTTAAGAATTTAGTAAGACAGAAGCAATAAGGAGTGTGATTGAAGGACTTTCTTTTTCAAGCGAGTTTTATAAATCCAATAGAAGTATGCATTCAATCTAATGAACTTAAACAAATCTAGTTGGCATCAATTATTATGATTTCACGGGGCTACGACCCGGTTACAGGACTTGGCCTCCTCCAATCGTCACGGTCTTGTGCCGATGCCTTCCAGTTCCTGACTCCAAGGATGTTGTAGGCATCTCTTGCCACACCGTCTGATCACCTCAGCTTTGGTCTCCCTCTCCTCCTTGTCGCAAGGATTGGCTGTGTCCGCAATATTTTGGACATTTCTTCATCAGCCATCCTAGCGATATGCCCTGCCTCTCTTAAACGCCTCAACTTCATTGCTCTGACAACATCTGCATCCCCGAAAGCGATGTATAGCTCCTGGTTCGTGCGTCACCTCCAATTTTTTTCAACCTTTACACCTCCAAAGATACGGTGGAGTACTTTTCTTTCAAAAATGAGGAGCTCCTTTTCGGCACCCTTAGATGTTGTCTAACACTGATCCATAAAGAAGTACGGAGCGCACCAAGGTTTTATAGAGGTGGAGCTTTAGTCTGTCTTATAAGGATACGTTTGCTCAGCTATTTGCCCAGCCCAAAGGAATAATAGGAAATAGGAATAATTCCTATTATTATTATTATATATATATATATATATATATATATATATATATATATATATATATATATATATATATATATATAAAATAAGGTATCAATGTTAAAGGAAAATATTTTAGAGTATACATGGTCAGTTAGTTAATGATTAGTCTGGAGTAGCTGACACATGACACCAAATTTATCATTAGTAGAAAATGGAGAGAAGGAATAAAAACATAGTTCTGAGGAGGGATGGTATCTACAGTCTCTGTAGTGGTAACCTTCATGTGATTGCTGAGGGTTATAGATGTTAGTATCAATAAACTAAAATTAGATATTTTATTTGTGCCTAATGAGGTAAGGTCCTGAAGTAAGAGAAAGCAACTGAGACAAAACATAGTGTATCAAAAAGAAGGTTCCAAACAGCAGACAAGTAAAGAGCAGCGAAGACTTGAATGTTTATATGTCCTATGGATCTCTCCAGACAAGAATAGATAGTTAAGGAGCGATTGAAGATAAACTTAAAAATATGATGAAGGAAAAAATGACGTTCGGAAGAAAAATTAATAAGGGCGTCAATCCAGCTTCGCCCTACTTCACCATAAATTTGACCTTAACTAACACTTATCAATTGAAGTAAAGGAGCCAGAAAAACACAAGATGAAACACACAAACACAGAAACACACAAACACACTTACTGAAGAGATTGATCCAAAAATAATACAGGCAAGCGTAACACAAACTATGGATTAAAGTAATTATTAAGAGACAATGAGTTCCAGAATATAGGTAATCCTCAGAAACAAAAGCTAAAAATCGTATCCCTCGTATATAACATTCAGGTGATGAGTATCAATTTGTTTTAATCCATTATCTTCATTTCGCTTCCCGACTCAATTACAAAAACAAAAACGAATAGTTTTCACTAAATGATCAACTTTTTGTTGAATCAAACAACTCAATTCTCATTACCACCACGCATAATGGTCATAACGTGGGGAAAAAAACCTAAATCGCAACCCACTCAAAATGCCGATTCAAGTATATCCCATCATTTTAAAATAGTTCATGTGCCCATTTCCAGGATTGCGGGGAAAAATAGCATTTTTACAGTTGCATTTGATTAGCTTAAACTCCTAGTCATCACAAATCATATTCTGAAGTATGGAATTTGATGTCAAAATTCTGAGTCACTTCATTTCTATCAATTTATTTATGAATATGTAATGAAACTGCACATCTATTTTACATACATGACACAGGTGGTTGGAGTTTTTTTTTTTTATATATGTAATTAAGTTCTGAAAATTTGCCCATTTATGTTTATTAGGGTGGTGATTACGAATTTCAACTTTTCTACCTCAAATTGTATACTGTAATATTATAAAAGTATTAAAAAAATACCCAAAAAAACAACAACAAAAAACGTGTATTTCTTTTTTGCTTATTACTTGAAACCATTAATTTGAATATTTTCTAATATTTATTTCAAATTAAATTAAACAAGAGTAAATTACCAAAAATTGTGATTCTAAAGACTTTTTTGTTTGGCCGCTCCGTTCTGAAGCGAAAATGAGTCGAAAAATTAGGAGAAAATGTAGTCCAGTCAAATGGGGACAGAAAGGGAATGAAAAGTTTTGAAGAATTTCTAAAAATCTAATTATTTGTGCTTTTTGAAGTGTTGATTGCCAGTTTCAATTTTGCCACCTCAAATGTTTCCCAGAAACAAAAAATAAATAAATATAAAAAATACTAAAAAGCTCAACGAATAAATTTCTACATTCCGTCTCACGATTTTATTGTTATGAAACTGCTAAACAATATGTAGAACGGCAAAGATGGTATTACATTACTAATAACATCCAAGATTCTTCTGCTTGGCAACACTGTCAGCCGCTTTTCAACCTATTGGGATGCACACGGAAAAAAACAGGAAGCAATGATAAAAAATATTGAGAGTATCGTAATAGAGCATTCCCAAAATTTCAGCAGGGTCGCTACCATTGAGGATGATGTCATCAACTTGCTTCAAGTGACATCCGATACTTTTTTTAATAAATTAAATAGAAACTAAAAAAAACGCGAAATCTTAATCTCCGAGATGAAATTAATATAGTTGCGCACATTTTTTTTTAATTTATATTTTATTTATATTGCACTATGTTTTATATTTAATTTATAGTAAATATAAACAGATATATTAATAATATGCTCAAAGTTTTTAAGTTATTATTTTTTAGTAAAATTATATTTTATCAATGTTCATGTAATTTTTTTCAACTGTCCCTTTTATTTAGCCAATTATTTTCTATATCTTTTGAATTATATCTTGAAATGTTTAACTCCTATTGAATCGGGGTTTGCTGCATTCGATTCAGCGTTAAACAATACATTAAAACAATCCTCTTGTAGTGTTATTCAGATGAGAGGTTATTTGTTTCGCAAAAAGGACGGTTTTTTGCCCACGTGTCCATGAACACGTTTTTTTTTTTAAGTTAAATACACAATTAAATATAATTACGCCATTGTTTCACGAAAATAAGTTCCATCAAAAATTGATGGAATACACCGTTCAAAATTGAAGTCTTTTGAGTTTTATTTGAATTTTGTTGATTCTTTGAATGATTCAAACTTTGTCCGTAGTGTTTGCCATCATTACCGCCACACTATTGAGTTTTTTTCCCGTATAAGTATACTGTATTTTTCGAGGGATGTTCTCCTTAGATGAGAAATCGCAGTTCTATAAAGAAGATCCCTTTTGTCCAATGGACCACACTTCAGTTCATCTACAGCAGACACTGATGTGTGTTCGGTGAGTATTTCTATTTTTATCATTACCATCACTTTAATGATTCTCTTAAAGTATTGTTTTGAAGTTTTTAAGAAGAGTGGACAAGGAGGAACACGATAATAATCTAAAACGATTCGTGGATGGAGTTGAAAAATACGGGCTCACCATAAGCCATGAGATGATAAAATTCTCTAAAACGTTTATTACGCTTCTTGGATATAAGATAAAGAATAAGACAATTTTGTCTGACCCAGAGCGTTTGAAACCTCTCCTTAGCCTTCTAATCAATGCAAAATAACTTCAAAGGAACAGTGGAGTATTCGGTCATTATTCAAGATGAGTTCAAAATGATTAAGACTATGTTTGAAGTCTGTTAAATTTTAAAAATATTCCCCTATTACCTGAGGTCATATTACAGT
This sequence comes from Rhaphigaster nebulosa, assembly GCA_948150685.1. Taxonomy (NCBI): domain Eukaryota; kingdom Metazoa; phylum Arthropoda; class Insecta; order Hemiptera; family Pentatomidae; genus Rhaphigaster; species Rhaphigaster nebulosa. Next base: position 42,417,773 of record OX411307.1, read on the forward strand.
TCGAGTTTCTAAAAAACGAGATATCTAAATCAGTGATGAACACTGTTGATGATGAATATACTTTCTTTGTCTAAACGGACGCCTCCAACTTTTCAATCACAGCTGTGCCTTACCAATCCGGTCGCCCTGTGGTTTTCTTCTCTCAAAAACTCAACGATATCGAACGGCAACATTCAGCTGTAAAAAAAAGAGGCTTATGCTATCGAAGAAATGGAGACATTTTCTATTAGGACGATACTTCACAATAATCACTCCGTATCTTTTATGTTCGATTTAGAAAAGATGTAATCTCAAAGAAATGCACAAAAAAAGACAGGTAGTTTTATTATAAGGCAAATAATTCCTTCATCGCTGGCACTACAACTGTCGAAGAGTCATGGCCGCCTACAGCTTCGTCAGCCAGTCTTCTCTATTTTGTGCTGCTTCGCGCCAATTACAGACGTTTAAGAGGGATCGCGCGTCAACTACCACACCATCGACCTACCTCAATCTTGTTCTGCCAGCTCTTCTTGTTCCATACAGCTGTTCTTCAAGAGGCTTCCGGGGTATTTCATCAAGTCTCATCCTTGCGATATGTCTAGTCCATCTCAGCCGTCCGATCCTGATGAATTTCACAACATCTGCTTCGACATACATCTCATTGATCTCTGCATTGGAGCGCTGTCTCCATTCATCGTTGATGCATACTGATCCGAAAATCCTTCCTAAAATTCGTCTTTCAAGACATAGGAGGGCTTGCTCCTGGGCCTTCGGAATTGTCCAGCTCTTAGAGCCATACGTAAGCACCGGCTAAGGCCTTATTACAAGTGGAGCTTAGTGGTTCTTGTGATGATTTGACAGTATAGGAAGTATTTAAGCATTCCAAAGTAGCTTCTGTTGGCGGCTAAAATCCCTCTTTGGATTTCAGGCTTTATGCCATCGGAGTTCGCTTGCGTTCCAAGGTATACAAACTCGTCCAACCACTCAAGAGTACTGTTCTTTACTTTGATCTCCGAGGGAGGGGGAGGGGGGGGGTGCTTTCCTTTACCTTGGGGGTCCGTCCTCATGTACTTTTTATTCCCTTCATTAATGACCAGTCCGACCTTAGCAGCCTCTCTCTGGAGGCCAATTAATGCTTCTTTTACTGCAGCAAGGCTTCTTCCAATGATGTCTAGGTCATCAGCGAATCCCAGGATCTGTGTTCCTTTATTGAAAATGTTGCCTCCCACCTGAGTCTCCGACCTTTTGATGGAATCTTCCAGGGCCAAGTTAAACAACAGACATGTAAGGCAGTCCCCCTGTCGTAGTCCCTTATGGACCTGGAAGCTATCGGACACATCTCCTTGCACCCGGACTTGGAAATTCACTTTCCTCATTGTCATCCTTGTAAATCTTATTATTTTGGGAGGGATACCCAATTCAAGAAGGTTATCTCTCTAGATGCTATCGCATGCAGTCTGAAAATCAATGAAGAGGCGGTGTGTTTGTATCTTATGCTCCCTCGTTCTTTCCAGTAAGGTCCTGATTGAAAAAAATTTAGTCTATAGTGGATTTTTCCCTCATAAAGCCTGCTTGATATGCGCCAATCTCGCGTTCTGCAAACGGCATCAGCTTCTTGTATAATATCCGCGAGAATATTTTATACGCGCATGGAAGTAGGGAGATCCACCTATAGTTTTGACATTCAAGGACATCTTCTTTTTTGTGTATGGGGAGTAATATACTACCCTTCCACCCATCTGGAATTTCTTCAAGCTCCCACGTTTTCGTGATAATGTTGTGTAGATACTTGGTCAGCTCGTCACCGGCATATTTAAATATCTCTGCTAGTATTCCGTCGGGACCAGGGGCTTCATTATTATTTAAGGACAAAAACGCATCCTGTACTTCTTCAAAATCAGGTGGCTCCAACTCTCCTGATGAAATTTTTTGTTAATCCGTATCCTCCGTCTCGTCCCCTACCAGTAGCGAGCTGAAGTTGTCCTTCCATCTGTTCAGCACCTCCTTTTTTTCCATCATCAGATTCTTATGCTGGTCTTTGCAGGCGTTAACTCTCGGCTTGAAGGGTTTGCGGCCAGCATTCACTTGCTAGAAGAACTTTCTTACTTCATTCAGACTTCTTATGCTCTCTATTTCCTCCAGCTTCTGGTTTTCCCAGACTCTTTTCTTCCGCCTTAACAAGCGTTTTTCCTCACTTCTGTTTGTGCGGTATTCCGCAACCGCTCCCCTAGTGTGACGTCGTAGGACCATAAGTCTGTAAGCCCAACCAGATAGACAACTAATGGCCAAAGTTAATTAATGTAATTTATCATATGGAAATGCATAAATCAACAATGCGAGAACAATATTTATTGTGAGTACTTATTCTGAGTGCTGCCCTAATTGTAATACAAAATGTGAAGTGACAACAGTACCGTGTCTTAAATTTTTTTGTATAGTGAGTAACATTTGATGTAGGTGCAAACTCAAAACTTCTTTACCTTAATCATAATATGGCCTCTTGACACACACAGAGTGTCAAAAGTATTCGGCATTAACTGAGATTTTTATTTGTTTTTATTTATTTATCTATTTTTAAATAAATGTTACCCATTTGTTGATGTTGAGAGGACGGTACATAATAGCTAGAAACAAAATTTACACCAAAAATAATTTTATTTTGGACGTATTTAATATAAACTCAAGAAATATTAAAAATAAAAGTGTCAAAAGTATTCGGAAATACAAATTATATAATAATACTTACTATAGTAACAATACATCAATATTTGATTGGTAAACCTTTTTGTTTGATTGCACATTTAAGCCTTTTAGGCATTGATTTAACTAATTTAATAATTGCCTCTTGTCCGATTTTTTTCACTCAAGAATTATGTAGAAATAGCTTTCAGATATTTTCATTTTTAATATATTTCCTAATTTCTCTTTCAAGATGGGCCTACAAATGTCCAATTAAATTCAGATCGAATGGTTGGGGAGGGATTTTCCAGAACTTTAGGACAATTGTACAGGAGCCAAGTCCTAGTAGATAACGCCGCTAATATTTTTCGTTGTCTAGATAGAGTTTAAAATTTGATTCGACTCCTCCGTGTTCTGCCGTCACCTGCCTGTTTTTTTTTTAAATTCTTTGTTTGGTTTTCTCCAAACCATGATTCTCCCATCAGAACCAAAACCAGTAAAGCGAGACTAGCCTGTAACCATTACATCATTCCAAAATTCATCAGGCTTCTATAAAAAAAAATTGCAAGAAACATCCTTTTTCTTTTATTCATTTTACTGATGAAAGGCTTTTTCCGGGCTACTCTTCCGTGAAAATAATATTTTCTTAGAATGCTTATAGTGCTTCCAAAAATTCTGCACAAAGCTTGGGTGTGGACATTCAAGGATTTTTTTTTTTTCTGATTTTATTAATAGTCGGTTATACCGAGAAATGGCGGTATAACCATCTCGAAATGTAGGAAATGGCATTTCAGGGATAGAAGGGACTCCAAAGCCGTGGTGAAGCCCATCTAGGGGTTGAAGGCCCCAAAATCATGCTTCCCGGTTCTCCAGGTTGGGGGTTAGATCGATAGTTTAGCATCCTATCATCAAGAAAACAACACAAAACGCTTTCAGACCAAAAATAAATAAGCCGGATGGATCTAAAAGATTACGACTAAAACACAGGAAACGGACGTTACGTATAGGAACATGGAACGTACAAGGTTTAAATACAAAGAAAAGGGAAGTAGAGGAAGAAGTGAAGAAGCAAAATTTGGATATTATGATTCTGACCTAGACAGAGGTTAAAGATAAATAGAGTGAGAGATATGGGGAGTATATACATTTTGTCAGTGGAGTGGAGAAACATATAAGGGTAAGAGCTGGAGTTTCAGTCTTCATTGAGAAGAGTTTAAAAAATAACGTAAAGGACTTTGAATGAATAATTAAAGTGGATATGCAGTTATTTGGAAAATAGGTAATTATATTGGGACTATATGCATCAACGGATGATGCCTGCAAAGTTAAAAAGGAAAATTCTATGAAGAATTGGAAGAGGTCATAGAAAACATCCCTAACCAGAAAGTATTATTCTGCATAGGGGACCTAAACGATAGAGTTGGTAAAGAAATGCAAAGTAATATAGTGGGAAAACATGGTGAAGATGTAATGAATAATAATTGAATTCGACTGAGAAGCTTATGTCAAAGTGCTAATTTGAGGATCATGAACGTACATGAAAGTACTTTTAGCACAAAGTCATTCATAAATATACATGGCACCAACCAACACAAAATGTAAGTAGTATTATAGATTACATCATTGTGAGGAAAAACTGAGCCATCACTGTAAATGATGTTAAAAGCCATGAGAGGCCCAGAATGTGGCACAGATCACTACATGGTTAGGGGTCTTATAATGTTTAAAGATTTTCAAACAACTAAAGGCAATCCAGCACCTGCTGGGGAAACCAAATCAAATCGGTTAGAATATAAACTAGACAGTCTGCTACAAGAATCAGTAAAAAATCTCTATCGAAATAGGCTGAAAAGAAAACTGATTAAGGAAGATGATGACAAATATGAAGGTATGAAAAGGTTTATCCATCAAGCAGCTTCAGAAGCCCTTGGCAGAAAGTCGGAAGGAAAAAAAAATGACAAATATTGATGGGATATGGAATGGGAAACGCTGAGGAAAAGGAGAAAGACCTTTATATGAAATGGGTCTCAAACAAAAATGAGCAAACCATTAAAGAATATAAAAATGCGAACAGACAAATTAAAAAGATGAGAAAACAGGCAATCAGTAGATTTTGGGAAAAATACTGCGAACTAATCGATGCCTGATGGGTCAAAAAAGCAGTTTAGCATGGAAAAGATTAAAGGTTTAGTGTAATTGGTGTTCGGGGTACGATGTACACTAAATAATTGATAATAATTCAAAGCAGTGCTTTTATTTCCCAAAGCAATTGGTACATAAAAGGTATACTGGAACAAAATGAGAAAATAGCAGAATAAGAATTATTGGACAACAATACACACATGAGAGAGCTCTCAACAGAACAACTTTTTCAGGGAGGTAATTAATAGGCTTTCCAATGAACACGCAAGAAAATTTGACTATTGAAATTTGCAATAAGAAAATTAGTTAATTGAAAATGTTTAGCGGAAAAACGAAAAAATGAAATAATTAATTTTATATACATTGGCAAACCCATTTTACAACCATAACCTCCCTGGCACTGATATCACTATCGCTGCCCAGTCGCCACAAAGGCAATACAAATAACCAAAACGAAGAGGATTGGACCTGATATCATGAATGAAGATGTCTGGGTTCAGCATTTTTCAAGCCTACTAAAGGAAGAGAGACTCGCGTATATCACTCAGCCAACAAGTAGGATAAGAGAAAATGGGGGACTTGAGTTCTACCAATATCAGTTGAAGTTGAATATCAGTTGAAGAAATAACTCTCGCTCTCAAAGAAATGAAAAACCACAAATCTGCTGGTCTAGGTGATATCCAAATATCCAAATTGAGCTAATAAAAAATGGACTTACCCAATCCCTTTCAAGATACATAAATTATTGCATAAGCAAAGGTAAAGTACCGGAAGAGTGGAAAGTTGACCACATTACTCCGATCTTTAAGAAAGGCAGTGAAAAAGTGTATTCAAACTATCAACAACAGTGACCACCAGTATGAGTAGGTTATACGGCAGAATCATTGAGCGGAGACTGGAAGAAGAATGTGCGCACATAATTCCCGAAGAACAAGCTGGATTCAGAACAGGACGGGAGTACACATTATGGGGGCTGGAAGTCAGCAAAGAAAAAACGGTATATATGACCTTTAATAGCCAAGGCGAATACCTACATTTGGACACATGGATTATGAAACATGAAGAGCAGTTTAAATATCTAGTAAGCTGGGTAAATGCTATAGGAACAACAGGCATGGACATTGAAAGGAACATAAGAAACGGGAAGATCATTATTAGAACCTTAAATTCGGTACTATGAAGTAAAACAGTTTCCTTAAAAACAAAAAGAAAATTATATACAAATCATTCCTGGAAAGTGTTACTCTCTATGCAGCGGAAACGTGGGCAATTAAAGAGAGTCAATCACAAAGACTTATAACCCTAGAAATGGATTACTGGAGGCGATCATGTGGTATCTCACGGCTTCAAAAGTTCCGAATAGTGAAATAAGACGGCAAGTGCAACAAGTGGAGAACATCCTCCATACCATTGAAACAATGAGGATGAAATGGCATGGGCATGTGATGAGGATGGAAGAGTGGCGATGGCCTACAAGAATTTTGGAATGGAGACCAGAGAGAAAACGGAAGAGCTGGTTTGAGGGCGTCAAGGAAGGAATGGTGAACTAAAGGAGAGGAGACTGGCAAGACAGAGGAAGATGTAAAAAACTTATATTTGGTGACGACATATGACCGAAGTTGTAAAAGTCGTTAAATAAAAAAATTAATAAATAATCTTTCATCTCTAACACTTTCACAATTATGGAGCCAATTTTCCCTTTTATATATTTTTTTTATTATATCTCCATAGTAGAAGGCAACCTCACGTTTTCACTATTTTTTTAAGATTTCACCCTTTTCTCGTAAACAAGTTATTCGAAGCTGCTTTCAATAGTTGAATTTTTAGTCATTTCCTATAACGCTCTATATGATCTTTAAAAGTAAAGATTACATTCGCAAAACCAAAAGAAAATTTGAAAACAAATACTATTAAGTTTAAACAAGTCGTAAAAAAATAGGGGATGGAAGTGGAACTTTTTCTTTAAAGGTCATTTAAAGGAAACATTGAACTTAATTTTGGTAAAAGAATAACTCAAAACTTCCCGGAACAAATAAAAAAATATTTACATTTAACATGTTTACCAAACAAAAATAACTTATTTATAGTTGTTTAAATAATAATAGAAAAAACTTATTACAAGTAGGATTAATAGGCTTCATATTAAAACACATACCTTCACCTTCCATATTTATTACAGTTATTTTACTAAAACTACAAAAATCCAACTGAAGGTACTGATAACAAAGAAGTTGCCAAGTGCAAACATATGATAATTAAACACTGAGCTCAAATCGCTAGAGTCAAGAGGAATAAAAAGTGGGAATCACGAGGGGAAGGGATATGAAGTAGCAGTTATTGAGGCGTTAGAAAAGGGCGGTTGGAGTTAAGATTATCATACTTAATTTTTTCGACTTTTGGCCATTTTTAGTGCAATTACTCAGTGCGGCGTACATGCTAAACAAACCGGCCTATTTGCGAAAAAACTAGCCTCTCATCTTGTCTTTGTCTGAATAACACTACAAGAGGGTTGTTTTAAATGTATTTTTTAACGTTGAATCGAATGCAGCAAACTCCGATTCATTAGGAGTTAAACATTTCAAGATATAATTCAAAAGATACGGTAAATAATTGGATAAATAAAAGTGACCGTTGAAAAAAAATATACAAACATTAATAAAATATAATTTCGACTTGCTTTCGTTTCAAAACCGAGGGGCCAAACCAAAAAAAAATTTAAAATCGGAAATGCAGATAATTTATTCTTGTTTAATTTAAAGTTAAATGAATATTAGAAGTTATTCAAATTAATGATTTCAAGTAATCAGTAAATAAAAAAACAAACACATTTTTCGCATTTTTTTTTTATACTTTCAGAAAAAAATTGAGGTGGAAAAGTTGAAATTTGTAATCAGCATCCTAGTAAATATAAATCAGCAAATTTTCGGATTTTTTCCAAAACTTTCCACCGAGATCCCTTTCTGGACACGTTCAGCCAGAACAGTACCTTTTACGAATTAGAATCAAAATATTTAAATAGTTCGCAGATTTACGCAGCTAGATACTATTTTCTCACTTAAATAGAAGTCTAATAGGTTAAGAAAAACAAGTTAGAACACTGATCTCGGCCGCGCTCAATGCACACAAGACGCACACTTTTAATAAAATCAATTTAAACAACTTACAAAAAATTTACATACAAAAAAGCTCTTCAACCACCCACAAGTGTCATATATGTTAAATAGATGTTCCAACAGTATCATGACATATCCATAGATAAATTAGTAGAAATGAAGTGACACAGAATTTTGACATCAAATTCCACACTTCAGAGTACGATTTTTGATTGCTACGAGTTTGAGCTAAGAAAAATAGCCGTAAAAATGCCATTTTCCATTGTAATCCTGGAAATGGGCACGTAAACTAATCTAAAGTGATTGGATATACTTGAATCCGCATTTTGAGAGTTTTTTTTACCTTGTTTTGACCAAAGTGCGGCGCCGCTTCAGACTAGAAGCTAAGTTGACGCCTTAACATTTTCGGTAACCACGGCGAGGTGGAGAATCACCCAGTTTTCTTTTTAATGCGAAACTAACAGAAAGTAATAATTTGTGCTGTCAACGTATATAATAGAAGTTTGTGGAATTTATTTGGAATAAGTTCTGATATAAACATTGCAAAGTACTACTGAGGGAGGTAACGTCAGAGTATCACTTCAACGCCATATAAGAAGCGCCTGGAGATGAGCCTTGCTGTCACCGCACTAGCGCCATTCATGCAAACTAACTGATTTGTATTCGATTGTAAAATTCGATTTGCATTCATTAAGAGTTATTGAAATTATTACTGCTTTTGTTAGTTAGTATTTAAAAGGATTACTGCTTTTATTAGTTATTACTAAAAAGGATTACTGCAGTCTACTTCCATTAAAAAAAAAAAACGGATCCTTTTTAGTTGAGGTCAGGGCCGTACCGTAATTTTAATTATTACTGCTTTAATTAGATCACATCTGTCGACTCCCACTCACTCAAGAGATATACAAACCCCCAACGGATCCTTTTCAATTCAGGTTACAGTATAATTAAATTATTACTGCTTTAATTAGATAAATTTTCAATCTTATTAAGTAACTCTCATTCACTTTATCTGCATTGTTATATACCCCCTTTTATTTGAAATTAAGGTCGGAATCAATTTGGAAGGTGTAAAACAAATTTTAGCGATAAGCATAAGACAAGGGGCATAACCTAGTTTAAAAGAAAGTGCGAAAACGGGGGCACGTAATTAGCATGAATGGCACTAGAGACCGCTTGTCTGGCGATTGCCGATAAGACGTCGCATAAGGAAAGTAGTACCAACTTATTTGCTTGTTCTGTAAAAATAAATTAAAAATACTTCAACTTATTTTTCTCACGGGCCACGGGGCGCCTCAGGAGGCGCGTGTCCCATAGGCAGTTGCTTGTATATAGGAGACATAGGCGTGTACACGGGGGTGCCACAGATGCACATGCAACTGCTAATGTTTCAGAAATATACTTTTTTACCCAATAAAACAGCAGATAAAAGTAAATTAAAAAAAAAACATTTAAAAAAATTATAAAATACGTTTTAGACAACATATTATTTAAAAAAAATTCCAGGGGAGTAAAGAAGGATCCCCCGGTACTATGGCTCGGTCACCCTCCAATAAAGGATGCTGCGCACGTCCATGATAGGAGATCAGTACGATCTTCTTGTCGAGAAGATAAAAACAATTGAACCGAAAGCAACTCGTGAATCTATTTCACAAAGCACATTTGTTAGTGCTTCCGGAAAGAATTTTTTAAAAATCAGGAGCTTCTGTTGATTCTGTATGCATTTCATCATTCTTTTACGTCTAAGAACTGTTGTTTTTGGCAAATAAAGAAAAGCCTGAAGAAAATTTGTTGACGACCGAAGATCCATCAAGCGTAGCATTATGGGTATTTCTGTACTTTTATATATTCAATGATGATTTGAAAATTAAACTAAATTTAAGGATGAAATCCAAACTAATAAATTGTAGAAATTTTAACGATTAAAGCTAATAAATGGATTAAATAGTTTTCAATCAAGTAATAAAATTTAACGAAAATCAAACTAATAACGCACTAGGATAAAATATTTTAAATAAAAGTGTTAATTAACGAAAGCGCTAAACTCGTAAGGAACAATGGACTAAATCGATGGCAATAATCAGAGAAAATTACAAATTGTAAATAATGCGAATTTTAAATATTTTATTGTAATAATTAATTTTATCCTTAAAATTAAAGCCGCTAAAACGGAAATAAAAATTATATAATTGGCCAATTAAAAAAAAAAAGAATGAACAGTGAGGTGTTCCGCAAGTTGTTCTTAGTACCTGATATTCAAAGAATGTGCAACCGATTCCAGGGTAAAGTCGAAATTTATCTCTCATGCTTATAGAATAGAATAGAACGGAATAGAATAATATTTTTATTGAAAATATTTACATCAACATATAATGAAAACATTATTAGGGTCTAGTCTCTAGACTGTTAGTCTACTTTTGGTTGCCTGAATTATTTACAAAGAATTAAAAGCAGGAAATTGTAGTCATAAAATTTCAAATAAATAATATAGATTAGATTAAAAATAATAATAAAAATAACGCTCCTTATATCCAATACACTTATAATATTCAATACATAATTTATAATACATATTATTATCAATACTAAACTAAACATCAGTTAAAATTAAATGCTTCTATTAACTCTTTTCATTAATTCCATGCTATTTTACAATTTTATTAAACTATTCCAATTCTTACCGTTTAAATAATCTATAAGTTCATTGATATTCAATTTTTTTTATTAAAGCATTGTCTTAAAAAAATCGATAAAAATAAGCTAAGAAAATTATGTGTATTTTTTAAGTTTCTTGTATAGCATAGGTAACATCTGTGCATCTCCTTCATTTGTTTTTTTTTTTTAATTTAAGTTTAAAAGTTCACTTCTAGCCTTAAATATCTATTTTATTTTACTTATTTTTTGTTGATAAATAAATAATAATTATCCCCTAGGTTAACAAGTTGAGAGGAGCCCTTGTAAAGCTTCAGGTTTATATAAACTTAGGACATTCCAAAGTCCTATATTGAAGTCAAGGCATTGGCGATGACTTGTAGTTCTTTTAACAGTAGAGTGGTGTCCTCTAGATGGTGACCGGGGCTCCCTCGCATCCGAATGGGTTCCTACGGGGAGTATATGAGTCCTCATCATTGATTGACCATATATATTATTTTAAATTCATAATGCATAATAGCGCAAAGCTGTTGGCTTCATTGCGGATTTTGGTAGATGGATGAGGGCTCGTGAGACCCTCGATCCACCATACTGACCGAAGAACAGACGCCCATCTCTCGTTAGTCATCTACCCAGTAAGAGTTAGACTTAACAAGGCCCACCCGGAGATAACAGGTGAAATCCTTCGAGAAAGTGAGAGCGGAGTTGAGGAGAGGCTAGGTGACGACTTGTGGTCATAACATCGCATTACTTCCCCTTGGGCCGCGCCTCCCTCATTCACTCATCTGTAAAAATTCCAACCTACTAACTAGATGAGATATAAACTTGAAAATAGGTAAACTTGTAGCTTTTAGCCCGGAACCGACAGTGAATTACAAAAAATAACATTTTTAATGTTTAACCCCCCAAAAAAGATCAAAATGGCGGACGCATCTTAAAAATCGGTGAAACCTATGTTTGAAGGCCTATTATGACTAAACGAACGGATTGCACCAACAGGTGCTGATTTTTTGAGATCTACAATTTCGGTTTTACCATTTTTTGTCGTATCTCCATCGGTCATACCTCAGGCAGAACTAGTTTTTATTTTTACGTCTAGACCAAATTTTGTACTTTTTCACCAATTTTTCAGTTATTTTCACACTAAATAGAAACTGATAGTCTTCAAATTTATTAAGCCTATCTTAATCAAAAAGCTATACAACTTTGGTCCTATGACTTTCTGTCGTATCTCCATCGGTTACACGATGGAGCTAAATTTTTAGATATATGACAAATTTCCGACCTTTCTCCAGCTTTTTATTTATAATTCTAAAACGTCGCCTCCAAGAGAAAACTTTCCTATTACAAGCATAAAATAATTTAATGTTTTTTAACTCTTGAAATAGGAGAGTTTAAAAATTTAGCTCCATCGAATTTATAACCGAAGGAGATAAAAAAGCCATAGGACCAAAGTTGTATATCTTTTTTACTTCGATAGGCCTACCAAGTTTGAAACCTATCAGTTTCCATTAAATGTGGAAATAATTGAAAAATTTGTTGTGACTGACGCTGTAAATAATAGGATGTTGGAGAGAGGGGCTATTAGTGCATATTTAAATTTCCTTAAAGTTTATTAGTTTATAATTTTCTTAAAATCTCCTTTTCTTATTCTTGTTCTTTCACTTCCCGTTGAACAATAACTCCGATATTTTGAGCCTATGAATGTAATTAATTTACGTATATATGTAGCTGTCTTTTAAAAAACTAATTTGAATTTCTCAATTTGGGTTCTACTGTACTGACAGTTAACAGAAACTGACGGATAAATGAGTGACGGTTAATCGAAGTTTTACTATAACACTACAACCCAGGGTCATGGGTCTGTTACTTGACACACGATTGTGCAAGGAGGTGATGTGCTCAGGATCACGCTTAACCACCAGGTTTTCCCCCAATTAAGGTTTCCCACTTTATAGAGGCTGGCCCATGAAGTTGTCTTTATAGAGTGTGCCCCAGGAAAGTCTTCCGACCCCAGGGTCAATCCACGATTGATAAAACTGAATAAATAATTATCTGCCACAGCCGGACTCGAACTCGGGCCCGGGAGCTAGGAGAACAGTGCCATATAATAGCTTAGTTGAACCTTATTTCTAAAGGAAAAACTAAGGTGATGCTACGCATGGTCAGTTGAGTTAATCGTTCAGTTTTTCTTCCAATCAGGATTCATATTTATAAAAATGATTACTGCAATAAAATTGAAATCTTATTAAATGAGAAAAGACAAACAAAAAAACAAAACACTAAGATATTTAAAAGAAAAAATCAATAATAAAGTCAAAAATGTTTTTAAAGCAGGTTACATTGATAATTACACAAAAAATAATTTGACAGTTACAGATAAAACTATATTATGCATTTATGGTGTTATTAAATTAAGTAAAGTTGAAAAAAATCAAGATCCGATTAATAATAAAAATAAATTAACCTACTGAAGCTCTTTCTCTATTTCCTAATCATTAAATAAATAAACTAAATAAAAACAATAATTTTGTAAAAAATGCTTACGAATTTAAGGAATTACTTAAGATTATTTAGTTATATAATAATGATAAGAATTAATGAGATTTGGTACACAAATCTGTAGGTGATTGTAAAAAAAATACTTTAAGAAAATTGGAATGCAATAAAAGAGAATACAGTAATAAGGCATATGGAAATTTTCACTGAAAGAAAAATATTATTAGGATACGATTGGAAAATTCCAAATACAAAGCCTTAAGTCTTTAAAATACTTACATATAACAAACCAGTCAGCATTTCACCAATTCAGGCATCATAAGGACATAAACATAAAATCACATAAATGAAGATCAAATACAGCACATCTCACATCAACAGTCTAAAAAGATGAATCAGCTAGGGACAACTCCAAGACATTCTCATATACTCTGTTCTCATACTCTAGTTTGTATTTGATCTTCATATATGTGATTTTATTTTGTATGTCCTGATGATGCCTGAATTGGCATCAATTCATTTGGAAAACGTTGACTGGTTTAGAGTTTTAATTTACCAGTAGTTTAGAGTCTTAAGGCTTTATGTCTGGAATCTTCCAATTGCAACCTCGCAATTCATTTATGTCACTTTTTGCTATTTTAGAGAAAGATATACTTGTACTTGTTTATTGTACACCCCACCAAAAAATATAATTTAATTTATAAAAAATAACAATAATAAATAAAAACATGTTTATTTTTATAAATGTTCTTATTTATATAAAAAGCATAAACGTTTATAATGTCTTGCAATATCTGTTGGATCATTCCCGTTAAGCTTACTATGCCACATAAATTCTGCTAATAACTTCCTAAAAAGCCTCTTTTTGTACCTCATCTTTTCTTATTTCTTGAAAAAAGCCTATTCCTGTTTTTAGGTCATTAAAGACACGAAAATCTTTTTTTAAATTATACATTCAAAAATATATGGTTTAGTAGATCAATTTAAATTAAACACAATGTTATCCATCAAGCAGAATAAGCGTAACTATACAAATTTGATTTTACAAAATATTTAAAAATTAAACATATGACATTAATAAATACCAATTTTATATATATATATATATATATATATATATATCATTTTTTGTGGAGCATATAACAAACAAGTACCAAAATATTGTAAAAAGAACATATTATCTTTTCTAATATGAATATAACTACTTTTAAAAAATTTTTGGCCTGCCTATGGAAGGAATTTCATCATAAATCTTAGTGGGATATATTAAAAAAAATTAATAAAATCAAATAAAAAAAAATTCACAGTTAATCATAAAAAAAAAAAAAAAACATTGTCGATTTTTCTTAATCTTTGAAAATAAAACATATAGAATCCTTAGATCATTCCAATAAATGATCAAATTTAGCATTAAAAAAGAAAACTTAGGTTATTAGATATTGAGATCATTTTGTACAAAGATAAAATACTAACAAAAGAGATAATAGTTGTAGCATATATTAAATTATCATCCAAAATAACAGATAATTAATTTAGCCAAAAAATTAATAAATAGAGAAATTTAATTATAAATTAAAGATGAATAATCATAATTAATTTAATAGAATATTAGCTAAACTATTAGAAAATAAAAAAAGATCTTAAACAAAAATTTACAGAATATTTCAAAGAAAAAAATATATAAATATTAGAAGAGTTAATATTACCCAAAATAATCCAAAAACATGGAAGAAAAAAAAAATAATTATATCTCAAAATAAATTAATAATCATTATAAAAACCTAAAAAATACATGGTTTTTATAGACTCAAAAATAATTACCTTTTCAAGTAGAGCGAGTAATAGTAATAACCAAAAAATAAAAATAAAAGTTTTATTTATTCTAACATATTTATTAAAAAGTTTGTGTGGTGCACATGCTTCCATAGATATGAATGATTACAGACACATAAATAAGATTTTTTTATAGATGTTTACACAACAATTAAAGTGGGATATTATATAGCTTAGAATATTTATTATAAGATATATATACATATAATATATATGTAGACCAAAAAAACTATTTGGATGGTTTTATATATAAAGTTTGTTCCTGGAGTCGAGAGAATTAATATAAACAGAAATAGATGTTGAGATGGTTTGCCTATATGCTCCATAGCCAGGCATTACTGAGGCTGAGCCGTGTTGTAAGGTTGAGATTTATTCACCCAGATTTAGGTGTTCTTTTTAGGTTTAGAAATTTTTAGTGTTTTTTCAGTTTTTTTTTTAATAAATATTTACTACTAAATGGGTTCATCATTTTCATTTTTTTAGGAACTAAAAATTTGAATGATTAGAAAAAAATTGTTTTGAAAACACAACTTGAGTTTTTTAAAATTAATTTATTTTACTTGTATATACCAAAGGCGTGGTGTAATAAGCTAATAAAAAGATGTTCCCATGACCAAGTATCCCTTATTGTGATGTCACAATCCGACGTTCTAGTGCTGGGACTGAATTAAAATATTAAATAAATAATGTTATTGATTAAACCTGAAGGGTTTTTTGGCAACAATTTGAAACTAATAATTTTGGAAAAAAAATTTTAATTAAATGTTCATTTCTGATCTTGTTTTGTGTTGTTTTAAGTTTACTTGTCATTAATTAGACCTGATATTTCAACTTGTATAACTAATTTAAGTTATATGAAATATATTGAATTAAAGTAAGTAATATAAAAATTTTTAAAAGGGCTATGGATTATACATATACGTAGTAAGCTCCATAAGTTTCCGGCCTGAGGAAAACTATTTATTAGAAATCAACGTTTCGACCCACTTTCATCAGGTCTTCGTTTCTAGATCTTCATTAGGGCCTGAAGCTCCAAGCCCTCATTAATACCTGCCAAGTGGGTCAAAACGTTGGTTTCTAATGAATAGTATAAACTATTTGTGGTCCATTTTTTTATTACCTCCCGGACCATCTTATTGCTTCATTATCTTTTCATTAGCTTATTAGACTGTGTGCTTGGTATATACAAGTAAAATAAATTAATAGAAAAAAAAAACTTAGCATGTGCTTTCAAAACAATTTTATAATCATTCTAATTTTTAGTTTCTAAACAAATAAAAGTGGTGATCCCATTTAGAAGTAAATATATATTAAAAAACGACTGAAGAAACACTTAAAGCTTTCTAAACCTAACAAAAACTCAAAGGTTTAAAAAAATCTAAATCTAGGAGAATATATATATATATATATATATATATATATATATATATATATATATATATATATATATATATATATATATTTTTTTTTTCTGGCTAGCAGTATAGACTATGGAGATCTTTGGCCACGCGATGCGGTATTCATACAGACAAGTAATGCTTGCGGGAGAACAGACAACCTGGATGGGGTCACGCAACCTCACATTGCTACGAACCATGGTTTCCAGCGGCAGGCTATCCGTAGCTCCACAACCGGTCCCTTTGGGGCCAATTCAGCAGTGTCCTTCCCACAGGTTCAAGGACAAAGACAAACCGGTCAAGATCCACGGATTATGGCTGTTCTGGGTCAGCTGGCACACAAGGACCTATATTTCTTTCCCCGAGGCAGACCGTCCATGGACCAAACCTCCGGGTGGCTATTTTACGTCCTGGAAAACCACACCGGGATTCGCAATTTAGGTACACGGGGTAGGGTCATCACTCCTACACCCGGCCTATGTGAGTTGCCTCCAGTAGGCTGACGGGCCTCACATACAAATTGCTTGAATTATTAATTAAAATAATGCTGGTACCGGGATTTGAACTCGCAGCCTTTGGGTTTGTGAGTATGTGCACTTTTGCCCCTTTTGCCCTACACTTTTTGTTAACCCGCCCGGCCACCCTGACCCTATATATGAAAATATATATATATATATATATATATATATATATATATATATATATATATATATATATATATATATATATGTATAAATATATTTTTGGACTATATAATGATAAAAAATTCCTAAACCAACCTAGTTATATATATATTACTAGGTTGGTTTAGGAATTTTTTATTATTATATAGTCCAAAATATATATATATATATATTTATTTTGGACTACATAATAATAAAAAATTCCTAAACCGACCTAGTAATAGAAAAGATGAGATCTATGATCACAGGAAATAAGTTGGTAAGTCAAGAAAAATAGTCTTCCTGAGTTATGTTTATTGTGATCATCCCCAAGCCTTCTGCAAATAGTTAAGGTGGTAACTCACAGCTCTCCTTTGTTACTCATGAAGATTTAGAGCTTTGAGTTCTCAACTTCTTCACAGTTTGAAGAAGGCTTCAGAGATCATAATACACATAACTCAGAAGGTCCATTTTTCCATTTATTACTTTATTCCCTGTGACCATCGATATTAAAAAATACGAAAAAATTAAATTTTATGTAAAACCATAGGTGTGTGCTCAGGGAGAGTGCCACACGTGCACATGCACCTGCTAATGTTTCAGAATTATTTTTCCCTATAACATAGTAGATAAAAGCACAATTTAAAGATTAACTTCTAAAAAAAACATGTTGCTTAGAACTAAAGTATAAAAACTTCAACCAAAACTTTTTTGTAATCCAAAAGTGTTGAATTTTTGGTTTAATTTAACACAAAAATAGTTTAAAATAAGATTTTGACAGCATATTCTTTTTTAAAAATTCCACAGGAGTAAAGAATATACCCAGACATCCCACCCAACTGGGGAGTATGGAAGGACCCTCCGGTACTATGATTCGTGCACCCTCTAATAAATGATGCTGTGCGTGCCTATGTTTAAAACATAAATGATATAAATTGTGATAAAATGTATATAGGAGCTGAAAAAACAAAAACAATTAGAGACTAGAATATCATAAAATACATCAAATTGTAAAAATATACAATTCCACAGCACTAGCATACCATAGTATCAAGATATAACATACATTTGATTTAAAAAAACAAACAATGATTTTGGACCAAGCACTAAAAACAGAAAAGTCCTAGAAGCAATACATGTAACCAAAATTATTTTTTAAAAAGTAATAATGTAAAAAGGTAATTTCAAAATAGGTACAAATCGTTTGGGTATACATTATGTAATCATAATAAATTATAATTATAATAATAATTGTAAATACATTTATATTTTAAAAAATCAATCGAAAAATAAGGTGTTCACTTGCCACCAGCTTCAGCTGACTTGTACACCTTAATCCACAAGAGTTGCCAAAAGTCATACAGTACTTAGTTGTGTCCCATTTCATTTTTATTCTTAATCATTCTATTATTTTGTCAAGACTATAGAATATAGGTTCTAAAACCAGCTAGGCAGTTATTGCTACAGGTTGCCAGCTATTATCTATGGTTTTAATATTTATGCACTTTTTTAGAGGGGTTTGGAACTGTTTATAAATTAGGGCCCTGAACATGGTAACATAACTTCCTTACAATTTTAACAGTTGTTATTAAATTATTAGGGATGTTTTAATTAAAAATAAAATAAACATAACTATTATTTATCTGACCTTAGCCGACAAGGACCACTTTAAAGATTCTCTTATCTCCTAAGCAAGGAAAATTGACAGCTGCAATGAACATAAACCAATCATACAATAGTAAAACTGTATTGTGTGTGATTTACAATGTGTGAATACTGCTTAAGCCATTATCACAGTTTTTGGTCATGTTTGCAACTTTATCGCTATAACTTAAGAACTAATTTATAACTCTATTGATGTATCATATCCCTCACAAGTTAATTAGAACAAAGGAAGGAGGGTAAAAAGTGTACAGAGAACAGATTCCGAAATAAATGACTGATTGGTGGATTGTAGGAACCTAATCCGAAATAATGATGAATGTATATTAAAAGTAGGTTTCAAAAAGTGGAATAGGTATGAGCAAATAAAAATATTTTGAATAGAAGACCAGAACTCCTATCAATCATGGATTTCAAGTTATGGTATGTTGTGGGTCTATATTCAATAGTTTTACCAACTTATTTTTTCATTAATTAATATATGGTACATTTAACTCTGGGTTGTCTCCTTTATCTGAACATGAAGGTACCATAACTGAAGCTATTTATGATTTAAATCCATATTCCCAACATACTGAAAGATATCTCTTTACCTCTAAATCGCAATTAACGATAACTAAAATTTTAAGATAGATACATGTTTTAAGAAGGTGGACCTTACTTTTTAAGTAGTAAACTCCATTAAATCTAAACATATGAATAGGATAGCAATCATAGATGCAATATTAGTCAATTACAATGGTGCATCTGATGACTAAGCCAATAAATCTTAATATAAAACCTATAATCTTTTTTTACCAAAAATAATTTGATTTAAGGATCATTTATCCCTAATGATGTATATATATTATAATAAATTCTTTAATCATTTATTGGCATAAAGGTAGATAGATGACCAGCCAAAATGCAGCTCAACAAAGGTTCTCCATTTTCAACAGAATGATAATGTACCTAAATTGATAATGAGAGTAGAATACTGATAGTTTATTCTTTTATTTCCATTTAGGATTTGTAAATTTTTAAGTTCTATGGATGGGAATCAACTATTCACGTTGACTATTGAGCAATTGGAGAAAGTATGTGGCCCACAAGATGGAAAGCGTCTTCACAATTTGATCATACTTCAGCGAAATAAAACTGGGGTATGAATAACAAATCAATTATAGAGCTAAGTTCTGTTCACATTCCAAAAGTAATATATATATATATATATATATATATATATATATATATATATATATATATATATATATATATAATTAATTAATTGAAAAATATTAAATGTGTAACCATAATCGTAATAATTTAGTATAATTTTCAAAGCAATAAAGAAGATAAAACCTGGTTCAATTGAAATACTTACAAATAATACAAATTTGTACATTAAATACCAAGGATAGGTGGGGCAAAGCCACTTGTTTTTTTTTAAATTGTGGACAATCAGCAGTGAATTTTCTTTCAATTCGATATTCAAGTTTTCGATTGAGATCTTACCTATAACCTCTGAAAATATTGGTCTTGTCTAGTAACTAACCACAGAGAAATTTAGAATTTAAAAAAAAAAAAAAATTGTGAGGCTTTTGCCCTAATAAAGGTACAAATGGAAAAAAAACACAACTACTGATTGAAAACAATTTAATTTCTTTGTAAAAATATTAAATCTTAAAAGCTCTATAAAACCTTAAACAAATAACTTCAAAAAATAATTTATAGGCATATATTCTGTTTTTTGTTTGAAGTTCCTGAAACAAACAAATAGAAGACAGGAAATAATACATTTTCTAGTTTTCCTGGATAAATAAACCAATACCTAGAGTGCTTACTCTCAAAAGGTAATTCATACCTATTTGAATGAGAATAAATGATATATAATACAATATTTCAAATGTAAATGTAGGTAGTGTGCACTGAATGGGGCAAAGCCCCATACTTGTGGCGGTGCGGGGATTTATCCCAAACCAGCTGCAGGGATTTGCCCTATTGGGCATATTTGGAAACAAACTTGCCTCATTTTCTCGGCTCAGCATCAATCATGCACCATGAAATTTGATTACACACTAAGTTTTACAAATAACAGTATGCTTTCTGGTGGCAAATTCTTAAATCCAAGTTGTTCTATCTGAAAACTCAGTGTGGGGTTTTGTCTCCACCTACCCTATATGTGCGAATAGTTAGAAAAAATTAAACTCGTTATACATAAGCATGGGCCTTCCTTCAGAACCAAGAAATACTCATGCCCAGTCTAGTATACCACTTGATGTGCTTTTGATTTTCATTTGACAGTCTATTGAATGATTGTACTGCAGAATAAATTCTGCATTATAAACTTGATCGGAACATTGTTCTTTCTCTTGTAAAAGAAATTTAATTTATTAAATACTCCAACTTTAATTGTTTTCTTTTTATTTAAAATTATCCAATTCAAATTATCTGTTTTAATATTTTAAACAACACAATAGATGCAAAGAAAATTGAAGGAATTTTTTTTGGGGAGTTTGATAGTCTTTCCATTTTTCCTTTTCTGAATTATTACTGATAGCAAAACTCATATGAATACTTGGAAAGTGAATTAATAACTTGAAAGAAAGAATTTTCAAATAAAAATAAATTAATGCAGCTCCCAAACAATTGGAGCTCCACTAAATATTCTTAATACAACTCTTATCATTTATTGCATTTAATATTTATTTTTTGTTACCAGTATAAAACCACAAGGTCTTTAGAATTGGCTGAAAAACTGGCAGTGAGAAGGCAAAAATCAGAAGTACAAGGTAATAAAATTAAAAACTTTATAAAAAAAGACCAACTAACACTTATACCCAAGTATTTCCTTGAAAATAGCATAATTTGTAAATTAGCATTGAAATAAAATAATAAATATTTTTTTTTTACAGATGGATGATGAAACAAGAGTAAAAGAATTGCTAACTTGGAGTACAACCAACAACTGTTTCACAGTTAAGAAATCATGAATAATAAGTATATGATTTCTTTACCACAGAAGAATGTGAGATTTTTAAGCAATAAGTAATTAGAAATGAGAAACATAAGGGGAGCATAAATTGACAATTATTTTTACTTGTTAAACTGCTAATTTTAAGTCATCACTAAATGTAAAATAAATACAAGCTCAATAGAAACATAACAACTTAAGAAAAATCAGAACGCTACTGATTCTCTTTTTTATACATGTAAAATATTAAATAAATGAGCATTTTATTCATTTTAAATTGTACATAATTAAAATGAGATTATTATTAATCTGAATTATTGTTAAATATAAATGTTTTATTTAATTTTAATTTTTATAAATCCTCAATAATAGGCAAATACAGAGCAACAGAATGCATCTACTCTGGTCGGCTGCCAGACTAATACTGAGAGGGAGAGGGAGAGTGAGTGAGTGAAAGAGAGAGAGTGAGCGGAGAGGGGAAGGAGGAAGAGAGAGAGAGAGATTTAAAACAATTATTTATTTTTTTTATTTAAAAAATATATATATTTACTGTTTTACTAAAACATAATGCTAATAGTATAATGTTTGTTTTTTGGGTTGAGCCAAAATGCAAGTTAGACCATAAGACAAGAACATAAATTGTCTTGAAATAGTAATAAAACATGTCTTTCCTTCAGCTGTAATGTTTCCTTAATAATCGATTACCCTAAAAATCTGTCGTTTTTTTTTTTTTTTTTTACAGAATTACTAAATCTTCAGTAAGATCCTACCCCTTCAACTTTTATAACCCCCCTTTAACTTTAACTTTTATAACCCCCCTCCCTCCCAACTCCAGATGCTCTGTCCTTCTTCGCTCTTCTTCCAATTTCTATAACTCATCTCATTTTATTTCACCAGTTTCTTTCCCTTCTTACTTTCTATTTCAGCCTTTTTTGGATTCCTGTCTTCTCAATTGGACATTCATAACAGTGAGTTTTTTTTTTTTCAATTAAATTCATTATTATTATGAAGGTGAGGAAAGAAACAAACAGTAAGGTAATGTGTGTTGACGTTTTGACCTAAGTTCTAGGGTTGAATCGATGACAGAAAGGGAACAAATTACTGAATGCGTACAACTTGGGCCAAAACATCACCAAACAATAAAGCAGTATATTACATCACTGTGAGTTTTTTTCCTGAACGCATCTCCAATCATCTTCTTGATTACATCTTCAGTCCACTACATCTCCATCATTATTATTATTATGTAGATAGATAATTTATGTTAATCTTTTAATTATTACTTATTAAAATAATTTCAAAAATGTGAATGTCAGTATTAGAGTATTTAGAACACCTCACCTCTCTTAATCGATTCATACTTATTATTATTAGCCAACAGCATTAGAATAAAGTTTTTTGTTTTTAAAATATGAAAAATTCCTAAAAGTATACTTAACATTAGAATAAAATATTGTTTAGGAAACCAAAATCTTAATCTTAAAATCTTTTTAAAATGAAGGGTGATTGACTGTCGATAGTAATTTCCAATAATGATTATTTTGTCAGAGATCAGGCAGGTGAAATAAAAAAACAATTATATTGTTCTTATCCCTTTTATTGTAATAACCATCGTTTCAGCCATACCATGTAAGCCATCTTCATGGCTAGAGTAATGTCTGTCGGTTAGTGTAGAAACACGAACTCCAGTTCCGCTAGTTCTTGTAGGTACACTAACCGAAAAGCATTACTCTAGCCCTGAAGATGGTTTGGCCAAAACATTTGTTGCCACAATAAAAGAAATTGAAATAACATGATTGTTTTTTCACCTGACTGATCCCCGAAAAAAATAATCATCATTTGATTTAAATATTTTCAAAACGATAAGTTATAATATTTGGAAGTATTGGATTAACATTATTATTAACAACATAGAACTCATATATATAAATTTATTTTTGTTGTAGAAAATAGATCAAAATATGTGATAAAAAAATAAAATAAGTTATTTTTACATAATTCATTACTTAGTTTTTTTATACATAAATCTCTTAAAATTTCTTTTATTGAATTTCCTTTTGACTGCTAAACTCCTTCTCTTCAACATTTTATGGCGGATAGACTGCTTCAATTTTTTTCTGACATCATTAAACTGTAGATTATTTTCACTCTTAAAGTATTTAAAGAACATGACTCCATCTAAATAATTAAAAAATCACATTTTAATCAGTAAAAGAAAAATTAGTTTTAAGAAGTAACTGATGGATAATAAGAAATTTAAATGCCAAGTACTTTTAAATAACTTACTATTATTAGTTTTATCATGCAACTTATTTTGATATGTTATTTAATTGCTTTAAATTACCCAACCACCCAACAATAAAACAGATGGTGCATCATAAATATTTCTTTATCAATCTGTGGGTAGACAACCTCATATATAAAGGAAGCACTGTTTCTTGGCCAACAGTTATGCAAAGAGATGAGCCAAGATCATGCCAAGAAGAAAAATACATTTCAAGAAAGTTTTAGTAAATAACAAGAGGGGAAGCCTCAAGCCATTCCTTTCAGCATTCCCAAGAAACTAATAATCAATATCATGTGGTGAAGAAACCTACAAAATATTGATGCTTAACCACAAGAGTAATTACGATAGTAAACTCTTCACCAACAACCAAATTACAAAATATGCCAAGTTCAAAAAATCTGCAATAGTAATGAATATGAGCATGGACTGATATGAAGCAACAATAAAAATCCTCATATTGATTTTAACATCAATAATAAAATCTAATAAAAAATTTTTAATCTGAGTTCCTGAAAACTTAAAAAAAATTTCTTTTAACAGTTAACAGTTTAAGCCTTAAAAACATATTGCCCATGCATATTGCATCTTTCAAAATGCTAATACAGATGTTATAAATGAAAATAATATAGTTCAAGTGAAAAAAATGTCACCAACCAAGTGGCACTATTTTCTCCAGGTATTGTTGCAGGTAGGTGAAAAATTATTGATACACTTTCCAAGCAATACTTGAAGTTTTGATTTATAATAGTTAAAGGTACTTTAAGAATCAGTGTTTTTTAAAAGGAAAAACTGAGTTTCAAGGAAAAGGATTATAATTAAGGGGGGCATTGAAATGATCTACACTACTTCACAATGAAATATTATTGGAAAAGCACCGAAGACTGTCCCACATTAACATAGCAGATTGTGACCGATATGCGTCACTAAAATATAATCAACGGGCCTCAGATAGAATCCAGGTGAATAACACCATTGAATGGTCACCTGTTTTGGACTTCATTAGGAAAACCAGAAAGTTCGATAAGGAGCGATAATAGGTTTCCATTGGTTATTTTGGAGTAGACAAAAAATACCAATACGCCCACTTGCTGGATTTGTTCACCCTACTATTAACATTATAACGACTAACTGTCAGCTAATGCTGAGCCTATAAGAGTAAGGCCAACTACAATAAGCTTAGTATAAGAGCCCTATCATAAATTACATTTCTATCTGATAGGCACCCAATCAAAGAATAGGTAGACAAAAATGAAAATCATAATCATAAAAACTCTTCCAGTTTAGAACTGAAGAAAAACACTTCTTGGTGAGAGGTAAAGGACAAGGGCTAGAAAAATGCTTATAATGCAGGTGTTAGTGAGTCGTTCATAGAGTACCAAAAATCAAGAAGTAGAGCTATAAAAGTATTTAATAAGTCAAAAGGAAAAGAAAATTTATAAAAGGCTCAACCTTCAAATGAATCATTATTATCGGCTGTGATAATTTAAAATTTTACCATAAAGTTGTAGTGAGCTGAATAGAAATAAATAAAAACATAGGTAATTTGACTCCTTACGACAAAGCTGTTTTGAAGTTAAAATAAATATATAAAAGCACACCAGCTATTTAACACCTAACAAAAAAGCTATTTGATTTCCACTATAGTGTCATCCTTTCAGCTTGATTTTTATCTTAAGAAACATAATAAGATAATCCAGCTAAGTACTGTGTATGGGTCTTGGCCAGCTAGTTACATGCACAAAAAAAAACCTTACTGGCATGAGATGGCTAGGACAGAGAACCCATAGTTGTTTCTTCACAACTATTGTCATTTGGAAAACTGACAAGTACTGATAAACGCCAAGTGAAGGCCAATAACCTATCCTAAATGCTGGTTGTCCTACATAGACTCATGGACCTCTTTAAAATGCTTGAACAACTCAAAAATTCATGATTTGGTTAAAGCGTCATCAACATTTTATATGCCATTTTTTTTTTCAGTTTACAACATTGTTATGTAATGACTATACTGACTGAATTAATCGAAACATGAATATTTTAATGTATCGGTTATTATGGAAGTGCCTCATTAATTGTAAGAGGTAAATGTAGAGTTTCATTGCCTATAATATATATAACACACCATAGTCATGTTAAAATTATATCGTAAATTGTATAGCTGTACTGACGTGTATTAGAAAAGAAAGAAAGTACTATGCTATGTAATTGGTATGATCTATCTTTTTATCAAAAAGGGTGATAATAGTAGGAACATTTCGAATAAACTATTGTTGGTTCTAGAGTATAATCTGTTTCTATCAATCAACCCCACATCACTAATATGTTTGAATAAATAGAAGTATCTGTAAGGCATGGTCATAAATAAATAGATTTCTTACATCCGTTCATGTTTGACATATGATATAAACAAAATTATAATTTTTTCATAAAAATTGTGGGTGAAACTATAAAAAAAATCTGTAACAAAACAAAACCCAAATTCACAAATCTATATGACTTCTGGACTGTTTTTTTTGAGATATTTCAATAAATTAATTACTAAGATAAGCCTGTGTATTCCTCTCCAATTAAAGTAATTTCTTGCATTATCCCTACCATCAAGTAAACTAAATGGTATTCAGTCATTTTCAATTTATTTTGCCATTTATGTTACAACCAGTTTCTTGAGAAGTTTAGTTTGATACTACATATTAAAATAGATTCTGAGGACTGTAAAGTAAGTTCGGATAATTGTACAGAATAGTTACTTCAAAACCACAACCACAACATACAAAAAACCAGTACTGCTATTCAGTAGTCAAAATTGAATACTCCTCGCTATAGATTGCATTCAATATCTTGATGGCCTACACCCCATCATGCGTTTAAACAACAAAAATTGATTAGGGAGGATTTTTAGATTGAAATTATCATTAAAAAAGGAAATAAACAAATTTATTATAAGTCCACCCCCTAATGACAAGGTATCAACACAAGCTAAAGAAACTATAAAATGGGTCTTGTCAGAAGAGGACAGACAGATAAAAATTGTTTTAATTTTATTATTAATAAAAACGATCACTAAAGATCCGTAACAACAAGTGACAACACGAAGAAGAGGTAATACTAGGTTGTAACAAAAGTCCTTGTGCATGAATACAACCCTTACTTCCAACTCTCATAATTAATCCTATAAGAATGTTTTTGTTCCTACAATTAATGTCAATGTTACTTTGACTAATCTTTTAATTCCTTGTGACTTGAGTTGGCTTTATGGGGTCATATACATTTTTAAAACAGACATGGAATGTCAGAAGAAAAAATGCTGATTCGCGGTCTTTAGAGACATTACTGGAAAAAATGGTTTAAGCGCATATAAGCGATTTTTAAAAAAACCCAGCAAACATAAGCAGTGGGTATGGCCAGTTGAAGCTGCACAGCTGGAGGTTCGCCAAGATCGGTTTGGGAAAAAAGTGATGCTTTGTGTTTGGAGGAATGTCGAAGACGTTTTGCATTTTGAGCTTGTTCCTGATGGTCGAGCAGTGGACTCAAACCTTTATTGTGAACAGCTAGACAGAGTTTATGCAGTTTTGAGTGCAAAGTACCCCACTTTGGTCAACAGGAACCAAGCCATTTTGTAACACAACAATGCCCCTGCATATCGTTCTCGTTTGACCAAGGAAAAATTATCGGAACTGCAAGGAGTAAACGTTTTACCTTATCCTGCGTAAAGCCCAGATATTTCACCATCAGATTATAGTCTGTTTAGATCAATGGTTCATTTTTTAAAAAGGTCGGATCTTTCATAAGTACGAGGACGTAAAAATTGGATGTGAAGAGTTCTTTGCCTCAAAACCAAAGGGGTGGTGCTGGCATCCAATTCAGTTACTGGCAGAAAGATGGGTAAAAATAGTTGGAAAACAATGGACTTTACTTTGAAGAGTAGTATTCAATAATGTTCAAAATATGTAATCTGAAATAAAGCTATACTAATGCACAAGGACTTTTGTAACAGCCTAGTATTTATTTGGTGCAGTCTAGAATTACTTGGATAACATCTATAGCAAGAAGAAACCCAGTCGGATAACTGTTTTTCTTATGTTGCGGGTCAGAAGTAAGTATTCAGAACAATAAGTTTGACTTTTTTCATTGTCCCAGAACAATTATAACAATAGGATGACTAATTTTAGGTTTTCAACATCATAGCATCTAAATCATACCAAAGCTAAATCATTCCAATTGCGCCCGACCTCTATTTGTCTTCAAAATGGTTTCTTAATCTCTTGAGTCAGAGAAAGTCAGTGGCTATGATCTAAGATCTTGAAAATGACCACAAATGTAATAATGGCAAAACAGTTTAAGGGCTCTATAACAACTTCAAGTAAATCACAATTATCAATTTTTGATCTTTCAAGAGATAAAGGTCCAAGTCAGTTGAGGTCAGACAGATATATCAGTTGAAGTAATTTCAATTTTGCATAAAAAAAAATACCAAACAGTTACCATTTACAAATCAGTAAGGTGGACACTGACTATCACTCCAAATGGAACACTGATTTGGAACAACTGGAGTACTTAGAGTTTGACTTTTATAAATTTCAAGGATCCCACATCCCCTCCATTGTACCAATTTTTACCGACAGGTAGTGATTTATGCTCACGTAAACATGCATTAATGGGGCTATGAATAGTGGCTCTATAATAGCAAAAACATTAAATAATTTAATCTTGACCTGGAAAAATTAGTATTTCCTAATATAATTTTTAATAAAAAAATAACTAAAATTATAAGTTATTTATATCAAAGTATTTTATAGAATCAATATTGTTAATTTTAACTATAACGTATTAAGTGACAAACAATTTTTATTATTACTATAGCACAGCCGAAAAACTGTGCAGTTCCTCGTTCCACTCCATCCATTTTCCACTCATGATCAGTTGGAGTGATTGGATTATGTAATAATGTGGAGGATTTTAAGACCAATAAAATTCCAACTGCTTCCCTCTACTCTAACCACTCACATACGATTTCACACTCACGGTTAATCCATATTCTATTTGATGTGGAGTGATTGAATTGGAGCGATTGTCGGTGACCCACATCATTAGCAACAAGGATATATTAGAGTGGTTAGAGGGCAACAGTGGTGGAATAGAAACATCTTATAATAATCACAAAATTCATCAATTGCTGATTACAGTTTTGGAGTATAGCCACTATGTATTTCATGACTTGTTATATTTTATTGGGAAATAATTTTTTAGACTTCCTATATCAACCATGCTCGAAAAGTCTTCTTACGATAAATTTTAAAATAAATTACCTTTTAGTCTATCATCATTACTTGAGAAAAAGAAATTTTCCTTCCAAGATCTTAAATCTAACAACTTTGGTTTCTTGTTTTTTTCTGAAGATTCAGTACAGGTCTTCCCGCTAGCAGTCGTGGAACTCGGTCCAGGTTTAGAAGAGAGCGGAGGTTTATCAGTATCATCTTGCGATTCTAAAATAACAAAACCATGAAAACTAAAACTGCATACTAATATAAAAAGAAAGCAATATTATACTGACATTGATTATACATAAAGTTAATGATATAATAATGAGCATCTGGAAAAAAACTTAAGGATCATGAAAATTATTCAATTTTTGAACAGAACAAAATGAAACCACCTTTCCACAAATGAAATCCCCGAGGTACTAAACTTGTTAATAATAGAATTAATTTATGCTTACTTATAAACAGTAAAAGAACTTTTTAAGAAATGAACTGTAGGCTTAATTAATAATTAATACAATAATGAAAACTAAACCAACAATCCTGAATGTCAACTTACCATTTTCCGCTAAACTAAACAAAGGGCCCTTTTCGCTGGTTCTTAAAATATCTTTTAAACATTTATGAAAGAAGTAACTTGATTTATGTTCTGTTTCATCTCCACTCATTTTGCTCGGTTCCTAAATAAAATTTCTAATGTAGCTCAACAAATATAATGGCCGTTCAGGATCACACATCAGAAGGCATGTGTCAGCCAGAGAGAAACGTGCTGCTACACTACACTTACACCGATTCAAACATACAAGAGACAACGGTGCTTATGCAGCGCATATATCGAATTAACACGTCCGTCCCCCAGAGTGAACTGGTCGAATTCTATCAGATTAAAAATTATTGATAGAAATATGATTTCTGTAAGTTGAAAAATTTAGCACAGACATAAATGATACTGTAATGTTGTGTTAAATAATTTAAAAAATACTATAATTAACTAGTTCACTTTATTAGCCTGTACAACAGACTAACTTGATATTAATAATACTGAGAGGTTACACACATTGGATACGATAACATTATACACGAGAATCCTCGGCTTGCAATTTTAATATTTAAAATTATATGGGTGAAAATATTTTTCTTTGCACATTTTCTATTTTCGAGCTTTGATGATAATTTGTGAGAAAATAGCTCATAGTTAAAAGAAGAAAAGAAATACTGGCCTGTTAGGGCTTGGAAATTGAATGTTTTTACAGTTATTAAAAGCGAATTGGAATATTCTTTGACGGAAAAAAAAAAATATGTCTAGTTTTACTCTATCACTAAGTGTATCCAATTAGGCGTGATGCATTGAGGTGAAAGGTTGCTGACCCCTAAAGTCATGGTAAGCATTTTTATTCACTTTTACGAATGTTACCATTTTACCATTTACTTTCAAAATAAGTTATTCCGATTTAAGTGCTTGACGGTTTCGAATATAACTTCAGTATATAATATATATTTATAATAATAATTTGTAATATAATTTATACATATATTTATAATCGCTCATAAATCAGGTACCCTTCAAGCGATTCAAACCAAATTTGGGGCATCGGTAAACGTCCTTAAAATCCGAGATTTGCTTTAACCCTGGTGTTTCTACGTGTTTTGGAAACAACGTTAGCCGCAAAAAACTACAATTTTGTTTTTATATGATATTCTCTTTTTTTAATATTGACCTTCTATGATACTGCAATATTTTTTCATATGTATGGAAAGAAGAAACTCTCCTTTTTTGAATGAGTTCAAGAACGTCAATATCGGGCAAGTTGAAGACGAGATACAAAGCTTCAAACCCAAACTAATTTTGTCTTTGAGCACCCTCGGAACTGAAAAAAAAGTCTTATAATTTTCGATGATATTTTTAAGATTAAGGTTTTTAGATGTACTGAATCCAAATCTGGCATCATCTTTGGTTTGAAAAAATCTATAAGCCTAGTTTACTTGATATTTTAAATACTTCTTTAAAATGATTTGACCCAAAATCAATTATTTTGTTACAAGTGAGAAACACCACGGTTAAAGAAAATCACGGAGTTTAAGGACCTTTACCGATTCTCCAAATTTGGTTTGAATCGCTTGAAGAGATTTAAAACCGATTATTTGAATCTTTAAAAAAAATTTGAAGGATTGACCCTTGGCAAAATTTTTAGGTCAAAAATTTTGATTTTTAGATTTGCTCGAAAATTTGAATATAGGAGTTTTTCAAAGTGCTACAACCAAATCTGACGACAGTTTTGAATGAAAAAATTCTGTTACCCAATTGTGGGTAAGGCCAGAGATGGATCTTATAGTGTAGAACAAAAGGAATAATCGCAAATCCGGCGAGTACCTCAATTTTATTGATATTATTGACGTAAGGCTGTGAGTCTTGGACGCTAAACAAAAATGATTCACAGTTGGTGGAAAGGTTCGAAAGACGCATACTCAGGCGAATCATAGGAAAATGGTTTATGACGAAGAAGAACGAATGCTGAATTATACGAACTTTATGGTGATATGACCATCTCTTCTTTTTCCAGGATACAGAGATTGAAGTGGCTGGGTCACTTGCTTAGAATGGATAAAGGAAAAATGGCAAGAGGAGTGTACGAAAACTGTCTTGATGGAGTTAGGCCTAGAGGAAGGCCAAAAAGCAGATGGAGAGATAATGTCCTGGAAGACCTCAGGAAACCACGAATAAGCATTACGCATGCAAAGGACCGAAACAGATGGGACTTAGAGATTGAGCAGGCAAAGGATCGCTTCAGGCATCTGTTGTTTCATAAAAATGAAAACGAAAGAAAATAAAAAGATAAAAAGAAGAAGATAAAAAAATTCGTTATTCATTGAAGCTGTTGAGGCCTGATGAGTTTTGTTGGTGTTTCATATGAAGCGCAAGTCGGACCAGTCCAGCTAATTCCAATGGGCGTCAGTTCAGGCCGCTACTTACTTTTACAATGAATTTAATTTAAATTAATAATTTTTATAGTTTTAAATATGAGAGGGAAAAGATTAAGAGCGCCAAAATTTGTGTAGCCATTGTTTACTTCCAAGCCACATTGTATATATACCATAGTGTATACAAATTTCCTAGATATAAAAAAATCAGTTTCTAAATCTTGTTATTTAATCCAATGATAATTTAAAGATAGAACCAGAACATGATTGAAACATAAAAACATGATTCTAAAAAATATCACTGATTTTTGAACCTGGTAGATTGAACCAGAACATCGACTTAAAGATTTTTAAAGTATCCTATCTCTTAGATTGGAGTACATCTGTTGTAAACGTTTCCTTAATGATTGATGTTCATATTCGGCGGTTTAATGTAAATATTTATTTTACTCTAATTTATTATCATCAAATTTAGGAAGCTTATTCAATTATGATCGATGAAGATGATACCGAAGTTATTTTGGAGGTATAATTAATAACCATTTTAGTTGAAAGCTTTTAGTATATGAAGAGTTAAACAGCTAAACAATTTTGGTTTATTATTTTGTTTTTTGAATATTAGTTATTTGTAGAGCTACTTGGTCTAGTGGGGAAAGCATCCTTTGCTAATTATCTGGTTCAAATTCCAGCTCGGCGTGCTATCTCTTCACATAAAATGAACAGACTTATATGGGCAAGAACCATGATTTGGTAGATGCTTTTTACATTAGTCAGGAGATAATTTCAGTGGTTGGAATAGATTTCTGAGCAAACAGACGGCCTAAAATATCTTGCACTGAGAATCAGGCATCTCTGGGAATGCCTGTCTCATAGCTCATTCATTGTTTATGGTAGAATGATTTATTATTTACGCTCTATTATCCCTCAATAATTTTTTAGATTAGTTTATTATTCCCTTTCTTGTAGTGATATTCGTTTTCTGACATTTATAATAATTGGCAAAATAATGAGTGTGTGTCGAGATGTCTTCGAGTGATGTACTCTTCTTTGTGTCTTAACTATTGATGTGAGATGTGCTGTATTTTGTCTGCATTTATGTGATCTTGTGTTTTCTGTCCTGATAATAATGCCTTGAATTGGCAAAACATTTGCTGTTTAATGTTCTTAAATGTTCAATTTATATACTATAATTGAGAAATTTTGTTGTAAAATTATTCTACGTATCGCACATCCAGATTGGAAAACGTCACAACTAAAAATTGCTAATGTCAGAAATTTTAATAGTTGGACCCCTATCATATCAAAGAGCAGTCAGGACTCTATCAAGTCAAACCTATAGGCACAATAAGTGATCTACCAGTAACATCTTTGAGAGAAAACACCCAAAAAAAAACCAACAAGTTTCTTCAGGGTCATTATAAACGATATCCAGTTTACATAAAGAATAGTAGTTTTGTAAATTCATAGTATACTGTGCTGTAGACTCGAACTAGGTAATTTTGTAATAGACAAATAGCAAGTGGTTTTATTCCCCCTTTAACCTTTCTTTTTGATTTTTATATCAGTTTTTCAACAACATCTGATAATCCAATTATATGTTCTTTTGAAATTGGTTTAAAGGTGATTTTTGGACACCCTATCTCGGTCACTCTGTTCGTGAGCTAGCCCATTGGGCCTAGCCAGGAGGAACTTTAAAACTGACGATCCCAACATTTGCTACCCGTATTATATTCTCCTGCACGGTAATGAGATCTGAGGAAGGTTTATTAATAATATATGATAAAATATTTCTTGCAGTTTGCCTTTGCTTGAGAAACTACCATTGTCAGTTTGTTTTGTTTTTTGATGCCACTACTATTAGCTATATATCTTATGATTGTTATATTATTATTTTACATGTTTAAAATGACAAAATTTAAAAATGGTATTTAGTTATCAACTAACTATTGTCAGTTTGTTTTGTTTTTTGATGCCACTACTATTAGCTATATATCTTATGATTGTTATATTATTATTTTACATGCTTAAAATGACAAAATTTAAAAATGGTATTTAGTTAGTTGATGCTGAATATAACTTTCCTACTTAATTTTTACTTTTACAGGGAGGAGAGCTTTATAAATATTTAAGATCACAAGGTGCAACTATCAAAGATGTGTATTCTTCTACTTCTAGGCAAGCAGTTGAATTGACATTGTCAAATGAACAATTTTCAAATTCAAATTCTATAGCTGTGAGTTTTCAGTTATTTCATTGCATAATTGTTTATTTCATATTACTAATATAAAACAATATGATTGTATTATTGTTAAATGTTCAGTAGATAATAATAAAAATGCATTTGTACTAACATTTTTTATAAATACATATTATAAATTAAAATGTCATTCATAAAAAAAGAACTTATCAAGATAAGCCAAACGTAACACTTATGGGAAATAAAAGATAAAGTAAACTAAATTGTATTAATAATATAAACAAAAATTGAATTAACACATTCATTGTGAAGGACATGAATGTTCACTTAAAATGACCTGAGCATTGAAGTCTTCTACATTGAGCGTGTTAAATAAATATTAAAAATGAATAAGGTAATGTGGAGTAACTGTGCCTAGATTTTTCAAAGTTCTACTTTACATGAGTAAAATATTTTTTTTTTAAAGCTGGGTTTTTCCTTTTTTTCAAAATGCTCCTGAGATGATTATGTTTTAATATTACATTAGAATCATGTCAATTTCTATGAGATCGATAATTCAATTCAGTGTTACCTATTATGCACTTGCCACGGCCTTGAGGAGTAAGTGTGTATGATGTAGCTGGAAGACTCATTAGTATTGGTTGTGGGACAAATGCAAAATAGTTTCCAAAGGATTGTGATAATGAACTTGTGTAATCATCAAAAAAAGTTAAAACATCTGAAATTCACATTTTACAATTTCAGTAACCTCATGAAAGTGAGATGTGGAACATAATTGAATAGATGCATTGAAAAAAAGAACTTTTTTTTCAATGTGCTAGTTCGCTGTTGTCTTGGCAATGCATGATAGTAGGGGAATGTGTACACAACATCCACTAGTTCCACAACAGAGATCTGCCATTATATCAATTATCATGTTTGCTGGAGCAACTGCGGACTAGTGCTTATAAAGAAGAAAACTGTCAAGGAGAAATTTAAATCACCCCTAAATTTAAATTTGAAGAACACCTTCTGAAGGTTCAACTTACCGCCAAAATTAAACATATATATATATATATATATATATATATATATATATATATATATATATATATATATATATATATATATATATATACGCATGCATGCTCACACACACACACACACCCACCCAGACCTAGTGGTGGATAAACACCGATATAGCCGTGCCTATATAGATGAAAGATCCTACTTGATCAACAGGTTGGAACCTGATATCTTTACAATTCGTTATACTTCATTTTAGTGAACTCTTGTGGCTGATTTATGATTCATCAGTGTTTAGAATTCATGCTCCCTAAAGTGCGACTCTTACCAGGATTTAATGAGACAATTATGCACTTACCCTTAAAACGCAATTTCCCCACATTACATTATGTTCAAACTTTACACTTCTATACAAATAAAATTGTTAAAGAAAATAAATATTTGTATAATTTAAAATAAGTAGTACAAGAAGATAAACATACATGTGATTTAATAAATGTATATATTTTATCAATATTGCTAATTATAAATACTCTTGTATTTTATAAGAAAACTAGTAATTACAAATATAAATAAGTTAATATATAATTTCAAATAGGTAAAAAATAAATTACAGTAATATTGAAATAATTTTAAATATTAAATTTATACATATATTTTAAATAATTAACTAATAAATTTGTAACAAGCTGTTATATTCTATTCATTTGAAATCTAAATTTCTTTATATTGTTAAAAAAAAAAAAGGATAAAGTTGTCATAAATTACTTAGCATTAGAGTTTAGTAAACTTGTTACTTATCAATAGAACTTTGATCCTGTAGTGAAGACAAGAACTGATGCCTTTTTTGGACATAAATGAGATAAAATATAAATTAATGTTAAGTGGCTTGTTTGATTGCTAAGTTACATAAGTCTCAACAGATAGTAGGATTAATTGCGTA
The DNA here is from genome assembly GCA_948150685.1 of Rhaphigaster nebulosa. Taxonomy (NCBI): domain Eukaryota; kingdom Metazoa; phylum Arthropoda; class Insecta; order Hemiptera; family Pentatomidae; genus Rhaphigaster; species Rhaphigaster nebulosa. The sequence continues at coordinate 42,453,953 of OX411307.1, forward strand.
GATAACATTCTTTATAGTAAAGTTGATAGAGAAATTACTGGATGTTCCAATTTGGGCTATTGTTTGTAATGTTCGGCCAGTAAAGAATAGATCACTTAAAGAATAATAATAAGAAAATGCTTAACACACAACGATATATTTTACTTCCTAACCTTACAATCTTTTCCCCCGGGTAATTCACAATCAGTGTTGCCACATTACATCTTTTCTTTAGTAGTCAATCAGTGTTGCCACATTACATTTTTTTTTTTACTAATTAACTGCACTTTTACAGAACTAAGTAAACTTAACTTTTACAATAATATTTTTAAAACTTTTAAATTTGGAACAAAACAAAAAAAAAACCTACATTTTTTTTTTTTCTAGCCTTATTAATTATGGTCAGAATGAGAAAACCTCTTCGGTGGTCTGCGAGACCCGCTCTTGAATCGTCTACGTCCTGAGGCTCTTTTACTCCAGAAGTCCTCTTCTCTTCCCATGGCTCTTCTGTGTTCTCCAGCCTCCTAGCTGCAAAACCACCCCCTGATGTTGTGTTTTGCTCTTCTTCTTCCTCAGAGCCATCTGAACTGCTTTGTCCCAGTGCTGATCCTTGCAGATTACCTCCTTCCGAGATGTTTGGTCCCATGTGGAGTGTAGACACGATAGGAACTAAATGAACTCTATTCCTTCTGATTTGCTCATATTCAGTGCTAACAACATAAGAGCGCGGTGCATCAGGATGCCTCACTATTACTCCATAGCTTTTCATATCTTTTATCCACACTTTTTCATTTCTATTAGTGGTCTCAACGCCTTAATCCTTTTCCTGGCATCAAAATTTCTTTTATATCTGAATTTCAATACTTCATCTTTCTGTTTGAATTCATTGACTTTTTCCTTTGTGACCCCTTGAAAGTTTTTTGCTAAGGGCAGAGTTGTTCTGAGCGTCCTTCCATACTAAAGCTGAGGTGGTAATAACCCATTTTCTAAGGGAGTGTTTCAATATTCCATAAGACCTAAGTTGGGATCTTTATTCTTTTGTAAAATCATCTTAGCAATTTGAACTGCTTTCTCAGCCATACCGTTGTCTTGCAGAAAATGGGGACTTGTCACTGTGTGATGAAAACCATATTCTTTTGCAAACTGCTGGAAAGACTCGGATGTAAATTGAGTTCCTCCATCAGATCTCAGAATGCATGAACAACCATGTCGGGCAAAAATGTTTTTAAGACAAGATATGACTGCCTCCGAAGTCAATGTGTTTAGTTGCACTAGTTCTATAAATCTTGAATAATAATCTTGCACAACTAAATACCAATGACTTTGACATTTTAGCTGGTCAATTCCAAGTTTCCCAAGGATTGTCTGGCAGTGCTGTTATCAAAAGAAGTTCAGTTCTATTCCTGCAGTTTTCTTTGCAAATAATGCAATTATTTACCATGTTTCTCACGTCTGTAGAACATTCCGGCCACCTAATAGATTCTTTAAGGCGACGTCTAGTTTTGGCGATTCCAAAATGGCCTTGATGTACTCTATCAAACATATTTTTATGAAGTGCTTTCGGAATAAACAATCTGGTACCAAAAAGGAGCAATCCCTTAACAATATTTATCTCGCCTCTGTATTGAAACCATTTAGACCTGCTTGAGATTAATTGCCTTATTTGTGTGCAGTCACTGTCCTTTTGTTATGCCGTTCTAATCTCTTCTAGTTTTCTATCAGAACAAGGTAATGTCTGGATAAGGCTACCTACAAAAAGCTCTTCCTCCAATGCATCCATATGATTTTCTGCGATGAATCGCAGATTTCTGGAAAGATAATCTGGAATAAAAAATATTTTCCCAGGTATGTATCTGGTGATGAATTTAAATTGCGAAAGTCTCATGCGAAAGCGTTGTAACCTCGCTGACAAGTCCGAGACAGGCCTACTGCACTAAATCGTTAATAGTGGCTTGTGATCCGTAATTAATACAAAGTCACTTCCCAAGATGTAATGGGAGAACTTTACACAGCCTCACGTAAGAGCAAGGGCTTCTTTTTTTATCTGGCATAGTGAGTTTCCGTTTCTGATAGAGATCTGGTGGGTACATTACAGGTCTCCATAACTCTTCAGATAGCTGTTCCAACACTGCACCGAGGCCGAAACTTGAAGCATCTGCAGAAATTCTGGTAGGTTTCTCCCTTTCATACTGCACCAAAACTGGATTTTTACTTATCGCTTCCTTTACATGATTCCATGCTCCCTCTTGTACTTCTGATCAAGTCCACTCACTGTCCTTTTTCAAAAGTGTTGTTAATGGTGCAGTGATATGTGCCAAGTTCGGTATAAATTTTACCAAGTAATTTGCCATGCCTAAAAAATGCCTTGGATTCGTTAGGTTAGTTGGGGAGCTTAGATTTACTATGGCTTTTACTTTTTCTTCATCAGGTTTAAGAGTTCCATTTTCAATCACATGTCCAAGGAAGATCACTTTCGAGAGTCCAAATTTACATTTGTCTTTATTCAGTGTAAGACCGTGCTGTTAGAGTGTTTGAAGAACAACTTTTAGTCACTGGCCATGTTCTTCTTTAGATCTTTCTGTAATTAAGATATGATCATCTGCCTGATTAATAAGTCCCTCCAATCCATCTAGAATTTGATAGATTTTTTTTTGGTACACTTTTGATAGATTTTTTTTTGGTACACTTTAGGTCCAGAACAAATACCAAATGGCAACCTTTTAAAACAAAATTGACCATAGTGTGAAATGAATGTTATTTTATAACTTACCGGATCTAGAGGAACCTGTAGAATTCCGTTGGAAGCATTTAGCAAAGAAAACACCTTACTTCCTTCCAATTTGGCCAAAGTTTCATCGACTGTAGGGAGCTGCCATCTTTCTCTTTTTACGAATTTGTTTAGCTCGGTATAATCTATGCACACTCGTATACTATCACCACTTTTCCTGGGGACAACAACAATCGGTGCACACCAGTCAGTTGGCTCATTTACTGACTCAATTATTTCTGCTTCCTGCAGTTTCTCCAACTCTGCTTTGCCTTTATCCCTCAAATTAGCTGCTACTCTTCTGGGAGCTGCCACTGCATAGGGTGTAGCGTTATTTGACCAGCAGATCTTGTAAGGCTCACATTTCATTATTCCAAGTTTTTGAAATGCCTGAGGATGATTTTGAATGAAATATGTGAAGTTACATTATTTATGTTTATCTTCAACAGATTTAGCTTCATTATGGCTTGTCTACTCAACAAGGGAATTTTCTGTTCCTTTAAGATATAAAAATCCTCCATTACCTTCCTTTCGTTATAAGAGATTGGAGCTGTGACAACCCCTTCCACCATCAATTCAGTGTGCCCTAGCCCATATAATTTTTTTGCTGTCTCTCATGGATATAACTTCAACGAATTACATAAATCGCTACTGATTATAGACACATCTGCGTCTAACTTAAATGTAGTTGGGTTTCCTGCAAGTAGCAATTTTTTGGTTATTTCACTAATTGTAAGTTCACCTAAATAGTATCACCTTTTCCTCTACCACCTTTTCTTCAAAAACCTCTTGAACTCTCTGTGGTTTACGTTTTTGCCTACAGCATCTGCTAAAATGACCGCGTTTCCCACACTGGAAACAGTCAGCTGTGCTCGCTGGACATGAAGAATGACCAGAAGATGATCCACACCTGAAACATTTAGTAATCTTTGAAGTAGTTTTGTCATTCTTAGGAAAAAACTGTTTTCGTGGAGAGAACGTAGGTCTTCTATCTACCAAATCGACTTCCAATGAGCTATCTAAACTAGGTCTGATCATAACTTTCTGTTCTTTGATAGCTGCAGCCTGACGTGCTTTTAAAATTGCTTTATTAAGATCTAGATTTTCGTCCATCTGTAATTTATCGGTGAGAGCTTGGTCAGCAACACCAATTACAATTAAATCTCTGATCAATTCTTCCCTCAATTCACCCAATTTACACGGTTCTGCCAGTTTATGTAAATCATTGATAAATGAATCAATCAGTTCTCCAGGTTCTTGACGCCTTTTTAAAAATTTTGCTCAGTCATAGATGATGTTCCTCTTAAAACCCAAGTTAGTTTCAAACACTTTCTTTACCGTTTCGTACTTTTTGGAATCTGCATCACTTAATTTAAATGATGTCAAAAAATCATCACCTTCATCTTCTAAACAGTAAAGGAACATATTTACCTGAGCTTCATCGGACTTTTTGTTCAATTCGGTCAACTCGCAGGCTCTCTAAAGTCAAAATGCTCTGGCATCACAACTTGCTATTGCACTTGTGACATGGTAGCCTTGCCACACCTTTTTTTTTCTTTTTAGTGTCAATGTTTACCAAATCTCCAATCGCGAACTATTTAACCACTTTGGTGTGCTTCCATACACACCTGACACCATGTAATGTTCGATCAGTAAAGGAAGATAAAGATCACTTAAAGAATAATAAGAATAAAATGCTTAACACACAACACACCAAGTAATCATGTAATTTTCGACCAGTAAAGGAAGATAAAGATCACTTAAAGAATAATAAGAAGAATATGCTTAACCCACAACGATATATTTTACCTCATAACCTTACAATCTTTTTCCCCAGGTTAGTTCACAATCAGTGTTGCCACATTACAGTTTAGTAAACAATGAAGTATAAATCTATTGTGATATATTGTTGTGAGGGTCCATGCTTATCGTATTTTTATAAATGCTGCTGTGTCCTGTGGTAGATTTAGTGGTTGCGATCCATATGAGACTAGAGTGGTAGCTATTTAGAATGAGGAGGGTATGACAGACTTCAAGATGTGAGGTTCTTCGTGTAACCATTTATTTGAAAAACTTAAATTGTATAGGAACTGTTTAATTTGAGATGTCTATTTAAATTTAACTATATATGATGAGTATTCGTATAATTAGGGATTGATAAATTATTTGTCACTTCTATAATTTTGTTTTTATTGAAAACTAGTTTCGAATGTTATATTTTCATCTTCAGTTCAAGGTTTAAGCAGACAAACAGAAAAGTTTGTATTGGTTTGTTCTCGCACTTAAACCTTGAACTGAAGATGAATGTATAACATTCGAAACTAGTTTTCAATAAAAACAAAATTATAGAAGCAGCAAATAATTTATCAATCCCATATTAGATTGATCCTTCTTTACCATCATGCAGACGTCAACTGAGTATTCGTATATTTTACATCTATTGTACCATGTTTCGAAATAATTTATCATACATACATGATACTTTGTACAATAGGGTTAGCTTATTAAACATGACTTTTTTTTTCAAATCGTAATACTGCAGAAAAGTTGCGAATTAGGGCGAAAAAAAGGAGAAATCAAATCAATACTTATCTTCTGATCTCTCATGGGCTCCGAAGGTTGAGGAATTTTGCAAAAATTCACATTTTTATGATCATTTTTAATATTTTCCAACTTCCTTCAATCCAAACGTAATAGCTTAAATTGTTATGTATTAGAATCACAAAAAATACTATTAAAATATTATTCAAATTCAACATCTTTAGGTCACTCATTGCCTTCAAAATTGATGAAAAAAAATAACTAAAAAAAAAAAGTAGATCATAGTTAAAGGATAAAACTATTAACAACTTACAGAATTTTTGTTCTCATTGATAACACTTTATTTTGAAATATTTTAACTTATATAAGTTAAAATATTTCAAAACAAATTATGTGCTCAGTAGTATTGTGAAGCAAAAATTGTTTTTATTTTGAATACTGAAAATAACTATGATTTATTTTACATAGAAACGTCCAGGGAAATATTGTATAACCTATCCGTTTTATTACTTATTTCCAAATTAAGGTACTTTAAAATCTGATTTCTTGTTGAAGTTAGGTATTACTGATCTTAACAGCCGCATCCTTCTGGTAAAGCCTTCCTAGACTCAGCTCCACAAATGTTTTTCGATCCTTCCTTCACGAGTGTCACATATCGTTCAACTGTCTGTGAACTGAGAATTTCTTAATGATCATTTCCCTATTAAGGTCTGAGCCATATTTGATATGTGATTTAATCTCATTTTTACTGATTTCTCTCAACAATGGGGGGTAGAAGATGAATCTCAGTCCATCAAATCAATCTTTTCTGAGTAATTTTGAACATGAATGTTCTGATAGTTTTCCTTTCTTGATCTGACTGTCTTGTCTTTAAAATTTGTCCAAGACCGAGCTATCTAATGTGATTTCTTTTATCTTGTGTCATGGCCAACATCAAATGTTCTGGGTGGTTTAAAGAGCTAACCTAAAGGCATTGATGAGTTCAAATAACATTTTAACTGTATTTTTTGCTGTTTCAAAACATAAAAATTTGAGCTATTACATTCGGCTACAGGGGAGCTAAAAAATATTTTTTTAAGTTATAAAAATATGAATTTTCGCAACATTCCACAACCTTTGGATCCCATGCGGGATCAGGAGATATGAACTAATTTGATTTCTTTGTTCCCTCTTTTTTTATTTCCCTAATTTGCAACATTTCCACAGTATTACGATTTGAGAAAAAAAAAAATTGTAGTCGGCCCACCCTATTGTACAACCAGGAAAGAGTTTATTTCAAAATATTCATTGAGACATAGTTAAATCCAGTTTCTAATCTTACAATATATTTTGGGTTAGTTTTGATGTGATGGAGTAGCCTTTTGTAAAATTTCTTCTCAGCTCATTTTAAGTGATTGAAATTCCTCAAACTCCAAACAGGTGCAAAATGCAACAGGTTAGATCTATTATAGTTAGAGCTTCATCATTTTCTGTATATCTTCAGCATTTAGATGTTACCTATATTTTAGAAACAACGGGTGTTACAGAGTTGAATTTAGAGAGAGCATTATCACTTTGTTCCAGGAATACATTTTATGAAATCTGGACTCCATATAGTAAACAAACTTCACCTGTTTGATTTTCTTAAACTTATAATGAATTTGTTCAGTATTTTTTCCTCTCTACCGTAACAAAATTTTTGGTCTTATTTTCATTTATCTCGAATAAGTTCTGTGAGCAATCAATATTTTTGTTTTATTTTTTTCTTGAATCACCAGTTGAGGTTAAGGACATAGCCAAGTTTTCTGCATAAAGAAAAAATAATACCTCATTCATCTATCTAACCTTTTGCAGCTCTTGATTTAACAAATCTTTCAATATCTGAAAGAAATAGAGCAAACATGTTGGGGCTCAAAGTTTCTCTTTGGAAAAGATCGTCAGTTACTAGTATTTCAGAAAATGTATCGAACTTTTTTTAATTTCTGTTTTTGTGTTGATCTATATCATAGAGGTTGCAACAGAGGAGAGGAACGGAATCGAATGCTTATTTGAAGTCAATGAATGTTACATATATCAATGATTTTCTGTATGTAATTAAACCTTCTTATTGTAAATGATCTAATGAGATCAGTATAAATACATTATCAATACAGCCTCATCCACAACAAAAACCGACCTGATATTTTGATTCCCACATCAAGAGAATATTCAGGATCACCTGTGTGAAAAAATTTTAAAGCACGATTTGCTAGAGCTATTCCTTATTATTCTTCTCTCCTTTTTATAAACCATTACCATTTTATGATATCCCAATTATTCAATTATAATACGAGCGGTTTCACAATGTGTTATATTGAAAATATTTAAATTCTTCAAAGAATTTTGGGTATTGAAATTAGAAGTTTATTATATTGAATAATCAATAGTTGACCGTAGAACTTTATGAAGGAATGAGAAGCTGATGGTCCAGGAGGTGTTCCCAAAAATGAATCACAAATATTAAAAACTATTTACTAGGAACCGATGTTTTGACCCACTTTGTAGGTCTTCTTCAGGGCTGATTAAACAAGTTACAAAAATAAAAATAAAACATTGGTATCTACAGTGAATGAATTGAAATTAACAATTAAAAAGATTTAGTGAGAAAAATTAAAACAGTGATGAATTTGTAAAAATATTATAATATGAAACTGATAGAGTAATAATTTGGAATGTCAACTGATTGAGTAATAGCAACAACTAAAAATAAATTAGTTAATATTAATATATTAAGCTGATTATTAATAAAACTGGCTATATAATAATACTAATAGATAAACTAAAAGAGAAATAACAATAACTAAAACATTAATAACTCTATTAAATAAGTAAAATGGGAAATACAAATAAATAAACAGATAAAATTTAGTACCTTAAATCTCGAAGAGAGGTGGAGGAGTAACTTAGAAAAATAGCAGAGTAATTAAGGAGGCGGTATAGGAGTAGTAATTAAGAATGTCATTAATAGTTATATAGAGAAGGCAGTAGGGAGGGGTTGTCATTATATATGTGGGTTGATAGTAAAAATATATAAAAGAAGAATTGAAAATAGAAGAAAAGCCCTTACATGAACAAAAGTTTCTATCAATATTCCCTTGTGTATACATTGTTTTTGTTCATTAAATCACATATTTTTTCCATGATATATTTTTTATTTTTTTCATTTTCTCTTCTGAACATTTTATTATTTACAAATGCTCATTTCCTTTCCTTCTATCTTCAATATTAATGACATTCTTAAATACTACTCGAACACGACCTCCTTAATTACTTTGCTATTTTTCTAAGTTACTCCTCCACCTCTATTTGAGCTTCAAGGTACTAAATTTTGTCTGTTTATTTATTTGTATTCCCCTTTTTACTTATTTAATAGAGTTATTAATGTTTTAGTTATTGTTATTTCTCTTTTAGTTAATATATTAGTGTTATTATATAGCCAGTTTTACTAATAATCAGCTTAATATATTAATATTAACTAATTTATTTTTAGTTGTAGTTATTACTCTATCAGTTTCATATTATAATATTTTTACAAATTCATCACTGTTTTCATTTTTCTCATTAAGTCTTTTTAATTATTAATTTTAATTCATTCACTGTATATATCATGAATATATTTTTATTTTTGTATCTTGTTTATCCAGTCCTGAAGAAGACCTACAAAGTGGGTCGAAACGTCGTTTCCTAATAAATAGTTTTTAATATTTGTGATCCATTATCATTCTTTCATAAGTTTATTATAATTTGCCTTGCAGTGATTGCTGAACTAACTAGTAGCTCCTTGTCTATTATGATCATAGTAGGGTAGAATTGGCAGTTCCTGGACGGAGAATTGGCAAAGACACTTTTGAGGTGAAACAGCTGTTTTTGTGGAGGAAATGTTCTTTTTGTGGGGCACTTTGGACTTTGGACCTTAGACTGACTCCGACCTAACTTTCATCACTCTTCTCCTCCGCCCAGCGACTCTTTATGAGGAGTTCCTTAATTAATCCTAATCCTAATTTATACTTTTTTTGATAGTAGGTTCGATCTGTCTGAACCAATACATATATAAATTGGTACATCATGCACGCACACACACACATGTATATTTTTATATATATATATAAATTGTTATATCACACATGTGTGTGTGTATATATATATATATATATATATATATATATATATATATATATATATTTAGACCTACCGACTTTAAACACTTTTGCCCATGTGACTATCTTAATCAATCCTTAATTAACACTAATCATTGATAAGTACTAATTCTAATTTATATTATTATGAAATAATTTCGAACCTGTCTTAACCAATATATATATACATAAATATATATGTATAAATAAACATGTACCACTACAACCCATGAAGGGTCTTGGGTTCAGTACTAGGGAAGGGCCCTACTGTTTCTAAGCCAACGGCTGTGCAAGGAGGTGATTTGGCCGAGATCACGATCAACCACCAGATTTTTTTCCCCAATTAAGGGTACCCACTTTATAGAGGCTGGGTGATTCCCGAGGGTCTCCCGATCCCACAGGGTAGATCCGCCACTGATAACAGAATAAATAATTATCTACCTCAGCCGGTCTCGAACCCAGGACCGGGAACATGGTAACACAGTGCCTTACCACTGAGCTACTCCACTCTCTCTCTATATATGCACACACATACACGCGTGCGCGCACATATATATATATATATATATATATATATATATATATATATATATATATATACACTCACACATATATGTATATCGATAAATCGAAATGATTGTATCATGCCCACCAAAGAGGTTGTACCTTTCATCCAAAGAGGGCACAGTTTTTAAATATTTATTTATTAGCATAGTAGTCGATCTTAATAATTTCCCAAAACTCCGAACACGACAGTCAATTTTAATTAATGAATATTAATTAATCCTTAATTAACACTAAATCTCAATTAGAACTGACCCTAATGTATACCAGGTTCGATCTGTCTGAGGTTAACTTGTGCTCGATGTAGAATTGGTAGTGGGGAAATCCGACAGCCAATCAGATTCAAGTATTCTCATTCAGGAATCACGTGGCCTCTGCCAGTCCAGCTCGAAACTGCTTAGAGAGACCTGTGCTATTGCTATACAATTAATTTCTTCAATTTCTTTTTAAATTTTATGCAAATAGATATCTTGGTTTTCTTCAATCAAGGGGATTTTATTTTTTTCATTCACAGATGAATCTCATTTTCACTATAAATTGTTTATTAATTAAACCTTCTGTTTAAAGTTATTTTCATTATGCTATTTTTCAATCAACCAGCGAGTTTTATTTTTTATTTAACCAATGAATTTTTAGTTTTATTATTTCTTTTTGTTCAACGAGTGAGCTTACTTTTGTTTAATTTTTTATTCAACCAGTGAGGTTATTTCTGTTTATTCTTTCAACCAAAGAGGTTGTTTCAATTTAAAACAGCAAGTTTATTTCTTTCAACCAAAGAGCTTGTTTCAATTTAAACAGCAAGTTATTTCTTTCAAGCAGAGAGGTTATTTTTATTTATTCTTTTCTTTCAACCAAAAAGGTTGCATCAAATATCAGGAAATTTATTTTGTTTTTTCATTCAACCAGTGAAGTTTTATTTTGTTTATTTCTTATTTTCAACCAGTGAGGTTATTTCTGTTTATTCAGTTGACATCCGCATGATGGTATAGAAGGATCAATCCCTAATTCTGTTTATTCTTTTCTTTCAACCCAAGAGGAAGTTTATTTCATTCAGCCAGAGAGGTTATTTTTGCTTATTTTTTTTCATTCACCAACCATGGGGGATCATTATTATTTTTATATATATTTGTTATTTATTAAAACATTTTTTTTTAACCTTTTATTTTTTTTTCGTTTAGTTTTTTTTTTATAGCCAACCATGTACTTTAATAAAACCGAAGTGATCGAGATTTTAGTCCAAATAGGAGTCGACAAACATCAAAAACTTATCACGGTAAAAACTTTACTTCAGTGTGCAGTCGAACATTTAACTGCTAAAAGTTAACGGTATAGAGAAGGATGACAAAAACATTTCAGGTACTCTAAATCTCGTGGTAAAAAGGGAACGTGTAAAGCTTGTAAGGACACTGTTATAGCACTAATTTGATTGACAGTTCCTCTACGAAGAAGGAAACGCACCATTATATATCGCTACTGTTTCTGACTATTTGAGGATGGTGAAGTTGTTGACTGTACTCCAACTTGCAGTTTCCTAAGGCAATAAGGGAGCTGTGGAGATTTTGCTGAGTTACAGAGCAAATGCGATAAACGCCAACGGGCTGACCCTTATTATCGCATTGCATAGCAACAATCAAGAAATTGTTGACCTTCTTACTCGTCAAAAGGTAGCAGTCATCGAGCAGTTCTGCCATGGAGATGGACCCAAGAATAATTTTTTTACTAACATTATTATTCCTTTTTTTTTCTATTAACATTAGTATATTTTTAAATATTTTATATAGTCCTTATTTATGATATAGGACAATGAATACAAAGATAAAGAAATGTAAACTAAAACTCATCTCAATCTCACTGTTTATTAAATGAACCTTTTCGCTATTATTAAGTAGACATATGCGTATACCTGAATACTATTCATTCATTAAAGAAAGAGATAATAGTCCAAATTGGAATCAATGTCTAAAATAAACTAAGAATATTTGAGGGTAAAAAAAAACTGTGGTAAACCAATGTATAGGTACATAATTTCTGAAAAAATGAACAATAATTGACCTCAATGAGATTGAAGGCGGGTGAGGATATTTTATTTAATAGAAATATAACTGATGATACTAGAGAGAAATTCATCATACTACCCTTATTATTTTTAAAAATTGGATAACATTACTTGGATTTTTTTATATTAAAAATTGAGCAATATTCAATCGTTAATCTAATATCATTATCAATTAGTCTAGTATATTTCTTAAAATTTTTGATCCGCCCTTAATTTCTTATCTCAAATTTTATCAAAAAATATAGATTTTAATAGTTTTACTAGTAAATTTCTATTATTATATTATAAGTAATATTTTTCCAAACTGGTTCTACTGCAGATTGCTATATCGAATTTGTAATTAGATTATCATGGGTTTATCTTTTGTTAAAAGGTTTACTACCTTTTTATTTTAGATCTTATTTGTCGTGATGATGATTCTCAAACTGTGCGGACTGTAAGGTTGTTAGATGGTATGGGAGGTTGATACCTGTTTGGGACGCTGATGTCTGCAGTATGGCAGTAAGTGTTTAAAAGTCTTAGTTTATGTTGCAGTGTATACAGTTTCATATTTATAAAGGCATTGCCTCATCCATTTTTAGCCTAGTATGGAAGTTATCCATCATATATATGTTGTAAGTCTTAAATTTTCAATGGTGTAATATATATATATATATATATATATATATATATATATATATATATATATATATATATATATATATATATAATGTTTATAAGTTTGTTAAATAAATACAAAATAATTAAAGGATAAACAATATTGAGTTTCTTTATTAGCTAAAAGAAACAACATTAAAGTTCATTCCTCTTTCAACGATAATTCCCTTTAAAACATCTCAAAATTTACAACAAATCAAATCTTCAATTTCACAAACCACTGATCAACCATCTCACAATACATCCAACACTTCAAGTTCTGTACAATCCCACATCCAGAGATAATGTTGTTGAGTATAATGTTGAAGACAAAGTATTTGCAGAAAATGGAAATTGACGGAATAGAAAGGAATTAGATGAATTGAAAATAGGTCCATACAGAATTTTGGAAAAAAGAATATCTGAATCAATACACAAAATAGATACTGGACAATACTTCAACAATATTGTCTTCAACAGTGACTCAGTGCTGCCACTCCTCACCTCATCACACCTCCACACTCATGTCAAGCAAGTGCACCAAAGAAATGGTACACTTTCTTTAGATCTCCCCTTCCCCCCTAGAAAAAAAATTGAACATTTTTTCCTAAAACACTTATTATTCCTCATTAAAATTTCATTTATCGGTGATCACAGGGGCTGGAATAAGTTTTGTTATGTGGAAAAGGTTTGACTCAGAATTTTATTGTCCAGTATCTATTTTGTATATTGATTTAGATCTTTTTTTCCAAAATTCTGCATGGACCTATTTTAAATTCATCCAATTTCTTTCTATTCAGTCTGTTTCCATTTTCTACAAATACTTGGTCTTCAACATTATACTCAAAATCTTTTCTGTTCTCATCAATCAATTTTTTTTTGTAATTGTCTGATTTTGTAGTATTTTCCAGAGCAAGCTTTCTATCTGTGACAGACTCATCTTGTGTTTTTTCTTGATTTAATTCATCTCGCAAAATTGCAATATTTTTATCATCTAGTAAATATATAGGTGCAAAACCAGTAACAATATGTTCAGTTTCATTATATTTTCTAGTGCATTCTTGTGTTATGTTGTCCATGTCTATTTTGTTTTTTTTTTCATTTATTTTACATCTTATTTTATTAAATAATCTTTGGTTTAAGTTTTGGCCGTTGGAAAATGGTGTATTTACTGCTGTGAAAATAATGGGTAGAAAAGAAAATATCTCTTCTAAGAATTTCTTAAATTTCTTTGAATTTATTCCTTGTTATTGATCTGCCAATGTTATACCAATCATTGTTATCAATTGCCTTTTTAACAAGATTTATAAAATCATTTGAGTTATGTTTTCGAAGTAAAAATATATGCATAACTTGTGAAATGATCAACTAAAAAGTGTAAGTATTTTCTTGTGGATCTAGAATCTCCAAATCCTCCAGTCGTGTCAATGGACATTATTTCGAAGGAAACTCTAGCAGGTCCTAAATGAGACATCAGTCCCAACTTTTCTTGTCCTCTTGATTTATTTTTAGTGCAAATATCACAGCTTCTGCAGACTTTCTTTATATTTGTTGTTAAATTTAAAGCTGTAAAGAAAGGTCTAATTTTGTTTTGCATTTGTTTAATTTCTATGTGACAGAAATGTTCATGAATATTTTTGATAAAATTTATACTAAAGATTTCAGACAAAACAATCTTCTCTTTTTTCCTAATTTTTTATAGTATATATTTTGCTTTAATATCATTTTTTTTTCTTTGCAAATCTTCATTTTTCTCTTGTTCTATAAGAATTTCTTTCAGTTTTATCAAATTCGCAATCTTCAACTGTTCACAATCTTCATTTTCATGTGCTTCTAACACCGGATTTCTGCTTAGACAGTCTGCTTCCAAATTATATTTTCCTGGAGAATATTTTATTTGTAAAACCTATTGTAACAGGTAGCAGGTTAAATCACCTAATTCTTCATCTGTTCTTACTTTTATGTTTAACTTTTCCGATGGTGTATGATCTGAAAATACTGTACTTTCCTATTAGCCAGAATTGCCAATATTTAAGATTCTTTTATTGCTAGGCATTCCAAATAGCTTTCTTCCTTTTCTGGACTTCATTGAGTTTATTTGAAAAGTATGCTACAGGTTTTTCTTCTTTATTTTGCTATATTTTTTTTAATACAGCTCCTATGCCTTGTAAACTTGCATCTGTATAAATGTATATGGGAAATTCTGGATCAAATATTTCCAAAACAGGTTGAGAACACAGTAACCGCTTCATCTTTTCAAAGGATTCCTGACACTTATCTGTCCATCTAAACTTTTGTCCTTTCCCACGTAAATTATGTAGTGGACCTAGTGTTAGTGCCACATTTGGTACATATTTATTATAAAAATTTATTTTTCTTGAAAGCTTTCCAACATTTTTTGTGTTTTTGGAACTGGGAAATTTTTTACTGAGATTATATTATCTTTTACTGTATATATTGAGTTATTTTTTATTACATGGGCTAAATAATTTACTGAATCTGAGGAGGCAAATATGCATTTTGAGAATTTCAATCTAAAACCTTCTTCTATTGTTGCTTCTAATAATTGCTTCAAGTGACTAATATGTTCAGAGAAAGATTTTGAAAAAACAAGTATATCATCTATATAATTCACTGTGAAGTTTGTTAGTTTATATTTCCTGATTATGCTACTTAGTATTGTTTGGAAAATAGCTGGTGCGGTTTTCAATCCAAATGGTAGACTTGTCCATTCGTAATGCCCTTCTTGTGATACAAAAGCTGTTTTTTGCATATCTTCAATTTATAGAGGAATTGACCAGAATGTAGAATTTATCTCCAAAGTTGAAAAAAATTTGTAATTCCTATTTTTTACCATTAGTTCCTCAATTAACGGGAATGTTTGTGATAAATCTTAATCGTTGGGAGACTATGAAGATATTTACGTTAAAATTGGTGATGAAATAGGGTATTCGAAATTGATATTAGTTATCCTCAAGAACTAATATTTAGTGAATATATATTTCTCTGAACATATTAGTCACTTGAAGCAATAATAGAAGAAGGTTTTAGATTGAAATTCTCAAAATGCATATTTGCCTCTGATTCAGTAAAATATTTAGCCCATGTAATAAAAAATAACTCAATATATACATTAAAAGATAATATAATCTCAATAAAACATTTCCCAGTTCCAAAAATACAAAAAAAAAATGTTGGAAAGTTTTCAAGAAAAATAAATTTTTATAATAAATATGTACCAACTGTGGCATCCTAGGAATTGTTTGAAAAGATGAAGCAGTTACTGTGTTCTCAACCTGTTTTGGAAATATTTGATCCAGAATTTCCCATATACATTTATACAGATGCAAGTAAGTTTACAAGGCATAGGAGCTGTATTAAAAAAAATACAGCAAAATAAAGAAGAAAAACCTGTAGCATACTTTTCAAATAAACTAAATAAAATACAGAAAAGGAAGAAAGCTATTTGGAATGCCTAGCAATAAAAGAAATATTGGCAATTCTGGCTAATAGGAAAGTACAGTATTTTCGGATCATACACCATCGGAAAAGTTAAACATAAAAGGTCCATACAGTACTTTGGAAAAAATATTTAAATCAATATACAAAATAGATACTGGGCAAAAAACTTCTGTGTCAAACCTTTTCCACACAACAAAACTTCTTCCAGCCCCTGCGATCACCGATGAACGAAATTTTAATGAGGAATAATAAGTGTTTTAAGAAAAATGTTCAATTTTTTTGGGGGGGGGAGATCCATTTCTTTGGTGCACTTGCTTGGCATGAGTGTGGATGTGTGATTTGTGACAACGCTGAGTCACTGGAACCTCTCTGGATGTGGGATTATATAGAACTGGAAGTGTTAGATTTATTGTGAGTTGGTTGATCAGTAGTTTGCCAAATTGAAGATTTGATTTGTTGTTGTAAATTTTGAGATGTTTTAAAAGAAAGTGTTGTTGAAAGAGGAATGAACTTTAATGTCGTTTCTTGTGAAATTGAAGATTTGATTTGTTGTAAATTTTGAGATGTTTTAAAAGGAAGTGTCGTTGAAAGAGGAATGAACTTTAATGTCGTTTCTTTTTGCTAAAAAAGAAACTCAATATTGTTTATCATTCAATTATTTTGTGTTTATTTAATAACCTTATAAATATTATATATAAGTATTATATATTATACTATTATATAAGTATATATTATAAGTATAAGTATATATATTATACTATTATATAAGTATTATACTAGTATATAAGTATTATACTTACAACATATATATGATGGATAACTTCCATACTAGGCTAAAAATGGATGAGGCAATGCCTTTATAAATATGAAACTGTATACATTGCAACAAGATCTAAAATAAAAAGGCAGTAAACCTTTTAACAAAAGATAAACCCGTGATAATCTAATTACAAATTCGATATAGCAATCTAGAGTAGAACCAGTTCGGAAAAATATTACTTATTAGGGACTTCAATAAGTTCTCGCTGTTTTTTCGTTAAAATAAATGCTTTATTTAAAAAAATTAGTAAAGAACATGTCATTGAAAGTATTGTCATTGAAAAAAACCTTTTCTTTTCTGCTGGAGCAGCTTTTCACTTGTGAAAAAACGCCATTCGACATCTCTTGGCTTTAATTCGTACGGCACCCAATTTCCTTGCTTTTGAATCATTCCTAATGCTTTTAAACGTTTGGAAACTGTTGTGTGATCAACTCCTAATGATTCTGCAAGTTCATTTTGCGTCTGACTTGGGTCTTCATCGAGTAATGCTTCCAATTCTTCAACATTAAAATCATTATTTTTAAAGCGTCCAAACCAATCTCTGCATGTTGTTTCCGACAGAGTATGGTCTCCGTAAGTCTCCACAAGAATTCTATGTGCTTCAGATGCAGATTTTTTTTTAAAAAAGGAATGCTGTGAAATTCCCCGCAAATACTCTTTTTTTGGCACGAAATTTGACATGTTTAACGCTATGAAAAAGTATGTTGTTTACACTTCGGTGGAATAACATATACTGTGATTTCGAGTCTAATGGTGGAGCTTCACGATAAAGTTGGCTATAGTATTGCCCGATGCAAAAAGACTAAGATAACATCATCTGTCGGGAAACAGCGAGAACTTATTCAAGTCCCTAATATAATATAATAATAGAAATTTACTAGTAAAACTATTAAAATCTATATTTTTTGATAAAATTTGAGATAAGAAATTAAGGGCGGATCAAAAATTTTAAGAAATATACTAGACTAATTGTTAATGATATTAGATTAACGATTGAATATTGCTCAATTTTTAATATAAAAAAATCCAAGTAATGTTATCCAATTTTTAAAAATAATAAGGGTAGTATGATGAATTTCTCTCTAGTATCATCAGTTATATTTCTATTAAATAAAATATCCTCACCCACCCGCCTTCAATCTCATTGAGGTCAATTATTGTTCATTTTTCAGAAATTATGTACCTATACATTGGTTTACCACAGTTTTTTTTTTACCCTCAAATATTCTTAGTTTATTTTAGACATTGATTCCAATTTGGACTATTATCTCTTTCTTTAATGAATGAATAGTATTCAGGTATACGCATATGTCTATTTATAATAGCAAAAAGGTTCATTTAATAAACAGTGAGATTGAGATGAGTTTTAGTTTACATTTCTTTATCTTTGTATTCATTGTCCTATATCATAAATAAGGACTATATAAAATATTTAGAAATATACTAATGTTAATAGAAAAAAAAAAGGAATAATAATGTTAGTAAAAAAATTATTCTTGGGTCCATCTCCATGGCAGAACTGCTCGATGACTGCTACCTTTTGACGAGTAAGAAGGTCAACAATTTCTTGATTGTTGCTATGAAATGCGATAATAAGGGTCAGCCCGTTGGCGTTTATCGCATTTGCTCTGTACCTCAGCAAAATCTCCACAGCTCCCTTGTTGCCTTAGGAAACTGCAAGTTGGAGTACAGTCAACAACTTCACCATCCTCAAATAGTTAGAAACAGTAGCGATATATAATGGTGCGTTTCCTTCTTCGTAGAGGAACTGTCAATCAAATTTGTGCTATAACAGTGTCCTTACAAGCTTTACACGTTCCCTTTTTACCACGAGATTTAGAGTACCTGAAATGTTTTTGTCATCCTTCTCTATACATACCAACAGTTAACTTTAGAAGCATATCGACTGCCTCAGCAGTTAAATGTTCCTCTGCACACTGAAGTAATGTTTTTACCGTGATAAGTTTTTTGATGTTTATCGACTCCTACTTGGACTAAAATCTCGATCACTTCGGTTTTATTGAAGTACATGGTTGGCTATAAAAAAAACTAAATGAAAAAACAATAAAAGGTTAAAAAAAAAATGTTTTAATAAATAACAAATATATATATATATATATATATATATATATATATATATATATATATATATATATATATATATATATAAATTATAATGATCCATAGAAATAACCTGACTGGTCAAAAATAAAAAATAATCAAAATAAAACTTCACTGGTTGAATGAAAAAATAAAACAAAATAAATTTCCTGATGATTGATGCTACCCCTTTGGTTGAAAGAAATAAACTTGCTCAGCTGATATCTGCTTGATGGTATAGAAGGATCAATCTAATTAGGGATTGATAACTTATTTGCCACTTCTATAATTTTGTTTTTATTGAAAACTAGTTTCAAATGTTATACATTCATCTTCAGTTCTAAAAACACACAAAAATTCATAAATAAGCAATTCAAAATACAGTTTGGTATTATTATTCATATTAAATTAAATGTAATATAAATTAGTATTATAAAACATTTATGAATTTAATTAAGACAAGAAATCAAATACATGTTGGAACTCACCAAGGTTTAGGTAGATTATTTCAAACAGAAAAGTTTGTATTGGTTTGTTCTCACACTGAACTAGCAATGGAAGAAAGGTGGAGTGTTTATAGTAAATGTTCTAGTAATGTTAGTTAAAAATGTTAGTTGTTCTAGTAATTCCTGTGAGTAATTTGTTTTTCTGTTATATATGGGAATAAATTTAAGATTGGACTATTGGAGATATTTATTTGGTCATTTAAGCAAAAATCTGGATTGGATTTGAAGGATTTTATTATTTCAAGTGCTTCATATATATTTAATTTGAGGCTGTTTTCAACCTGATGTATTAATTTAACTCCTGAGTCTTTGATGAATTTATGTTTTTTTTCCTTTAAATGAATTGCAAAGTTGGAATTCTCTGTCTTATTATTATATGCACGTATATGTTCCTTTAATCTCTGATTTAGTGATCTTCCAGTTTTTCCTGTGTATTTGGCTGCACAATCATTACAATTTGGTTCGTATACTCCGTTTTCTGGGAAGGGTCTATTTTATCTTTAGGAGAAGGTAAATATGAGGATAGGATTTTTTCTATTTTAAATGCAGGGTATAATCCTATTTTTTTCAATTCATTTCCGACTTTGGTGGATATAGGACCTTATAATATGGAATCAAGACATAATGTTTCGGGATGGGCCTGTCTTCGGGGGTTGTTAAATAGATATCATTAATTGTCTTTGTATTTTTTTTTTAAATCTGATTCATAGTGGTTTTATCATACCTATCAGTTTTTGCTATGGAATATATTATTTCAATTTCTTTATTATAATACTTTTCATTTAATGGTACGTTCAAAAGACGATAAATCAAGCTAATAAAGGCTGCGAGTTTATGTGCTATCGGTCTCCTAGGTTCATTGTATATAACGACATCCAGCAAATCCCAAATTCATGATGTTTGTTTTTTACTGAGATTTCTAAATCTAAAAAGTTTATGGTTTTGTTTTTTTCCAGTTCTACTGTGAATTTAATCGAGGGGTGAATTTCATTTATTTCCATTAAGAAATTATTTATTTGTCCTGTCGTACCAGACCATACGCATATAATGTCATCTACATACCGATACCAGTATATGATATGTTGAGCTAATTGAGAATTGTTTGGGTCAAGAATTTTTTGTTCTTATTTGTCCATAAATAAATTTGCCAGAAGGGGTGAGAGAGGGGAGCCCATCAGTAAGCCTTCTTCCTGTTTGAGGAATTTTCCATCAGATTGAAAATAATTATGGTTTATGCAAATAGACATCAAATTGTAAAGATCTAATTTTTCTAGCGGTGATAGATTCGATCGGAAGATTAACTGTTCTAAAATTTCTGTTGTTTTTGGTGGTGGGATACTTGTGAAAAGATTTTGTCACGTCGAATGATATTAATTTCGTGTTATCTGGAATTATTATGTTCTTAATTTTATTGACTAAAGCTATACAGTTTTTTACCGTGTGCTGTGGGGAAAATGAGATTCTGATTTTGAATAAATTGTTCAAGTAATGGGCAAGTTTATCGATCGGACTATTGATGTAAGTAACGACTGGTCTTATAGGAATTTCCATTTTGTGTATTTTGGTAGGCCATATAGTCGGGGAGGTAGCGGATTTATCTTAATGAGATTGTATTTTTGATTATCCGGTATCAATATGCTGTTCTTTATCAACTCGCATACTTCGGTGGCAAATTTATTCACAGAATTTTTGAAATTAGGGAAACCGTTTTTGTTTATGAAATCATAAACTTTCTTTCTATAGTTATCTCTTTCTAGAATTACTGTCGTATTTCCTTTATATACTTTTATGACTACGAGATTATTTTCACATATTTTTGCTGACAATACACAGTTTTATGTTCTGCTGATATATTTTTATTGGACCTATTGATTTTTTCTATTTCGATTTTTAGTACATTGGCGTATACGATTTTGGAAATAGGGTCGTTATTCTATTTCACTAGACCGGTTTCGATATGAACCGCAAGATTTTCAAACATTTTTGAGTTTACAGGTGAATTTATGGAGTGTTTTAAGCCTCTTTTAGGAAGATTGTTTTCAGTTTCCGATAAGGTGGTGCTAGTGAGAGTGAGAACATGTTGGGAAAATTGGTTTTGACTTTGGGAGTTGTTCGACAAACCAGAATAACGGATATTTAAATTATCATTGTTTGACCGTAATTTTGCAAGTTTTTTTTCTAGGATATCATGTTTTTTCAACATAAAGTTTTGGACAAGTGTTCGAATTTGTTTATCGAGAGAGTCAAATTCAAGTAGGTGGGGGATAAAAGTTAATTTAGAATGGAGGATGTAATGGTATAATTTTATACTGTCCCTAACTGAGTACCAATGATTGATTTCTAGTCTCACCCATTGTCGTCTTGCATGGTGGATGGCTCTTGATGCTGCTCTTGTTCGAGCTCCAGATCGTATTTTAACATAAGACAGTGTCAGATTTTCTCTTGTGCAGGTGTTGTTGAACCAGATGTTTTTGTTGGTGGTTGCATATTTGAGTCTCAAGTTGGAAAATAAATTTAGTCTGATTTATTTATTTATATAGTCTGAATTATTATGATTTAATGGTTTGTAATTATTATGATGCCTGAATTTACGAAAGATTGACCAGCTAGTTATTAACTGCTATTTCATTTACTAAATTTTGTTCAGAATCTTTCAGTAATAACCTAATTATAAGCCCTTTTTTTGAATTTTTGCTCTTATTAGTTATGATTACTTTAATAGTGTCATTTGAAAGAAATATATTGTGTGTATTTTATTTTTGTAGATTAACATACATATGGGTAAAGTAACTTGTTAATTTACAAATTAGGATCACTGTTTCTAGGATAAATGTTAAAAAATAATAATTGATCTATACATCAAAAAGTTTATGACTTTGGTTTATTTGGGTTGATGTCCGCATGATGGTATAGAAGGATCAATCTAATTAGGGATTGATAAATTATTTGCCACTTCTATAATTTTGTTTTTATTGAAAACTAGTTTCAAATGTTTTACTTCTATCTTCTATCTTCAGTTCTAAAAACACTCAAAAATTAAAAAATAAGCAATTCAAAATACCGCTTGGTATTATTGTACATATTAAATTAAATGTAATATAAATTAGTATTATATAACAATTATGAATTCAATTAAGACAAGAAATCAAATATATGTTGGTAGATTATATCAAACAATATGTATACCTAGAAACTAGTTTTCAATAACAACAAAATTATAGAAGTGGCAAATAATTTATCAATTCCTAATTATATTCATTTAATTTGATTCTAAAATTGTCAATTTGATGTTATTAAAACATCAAATCTTTGTTATTGACACAGATATTGACTGATCCGATACAATTTTTCTAGTATCGGAACATCTCTAGGCGTATGTGGTCACAGAGTATCTTATTGAGGCTGTTATTTGCCCCTTTGGTATTCAGCTCACAGCACTGACTTTAATCTTTTTGAACATCTTTACGACTAACTAGAAAGAGGCATCAAAGCTGGCTGGATGAATAGATGACTAGGACAACTATGACCAGTGGAGGGGAAGATATTTAATCTCTTATAATATATGTCTAAGAGATTGGCAAGGGTGAAAAGTGATCCAAGTGGTGAAAGAGGCAAGGGAAGGTAACACCATGTTCTAAAAAAAAAATGATCACTTTATAATTAGAAAATAGAATTTTAAAAACAACAAAATTAATTTAATTCACATTTTTCCTTGTTCCCATATTAAATTTGCTCCCCAAAAAAAATTGGTAAATGGTTTCTATTACAAAACAAATTTAAGGTTTTTTGGGCCCTGATTATATTTCATTACTTAGAAAATAATATATATATATATATATATATATATATATATATATATATATATATATATATATATATATATATATATAAAGCTTAGATATGCAAAACAATATAAATGTATCTGGATATGAATGATATTTTTCATCATAAAACCTTGTCATTTCAAATATTTTTTATATTTTTCTTTAAAATATAATTTGGTTTTATTTATATTTAAAAATGTACATAAGTTTAATTTTTATCATTAAAAATAATATTTTGGTTGCTACCATGTTAGTTTTTTTTTTCAAATTTGTTTAGCAATTATCCACCAAAATCTGGTTATTTTATAGGTACCTGATGAAGTAGCAAATATTCTAAACATGATACTAAAGAGCGATTTGCTGTTAGAAGAAGATGCAAGTTATTTGTTTAAGAGGTTTTCAGAACTTGTTCCTGAAACTCAAAGGAGGATGTAATGTATTATAAGTAGATAAATAAATATATTACAACATTTATTGAATTAATGGTATTTTTCTACATAATTTAATCGTAAAAACTATACAAATAGACATTGTTTGTCTGTCTGCCGATGTTTTTATGCTTATTACAGAATTATTAAGTATCCCTTTTAATTGTTTACTGCATAGGAAATAAATAGTTCAAAAATCTTCCTCTTTGCAGGTTAGGAAAAATTCCTAAATTAATTTATCTATTAACATTCACTGCTCTGTACTGTGCATATAACAATTCATAAAATTCATAAAAATTATTATTTTATGTTTCAGGCCACATAAGTTCATACTACCTGGAATGATAATAGGAATTTCTGCTTATGGCTATTGGAAATTTAATTTAGGGAAATCATTATGTTCATTCTTCATGACATGTTCTACAGTTTATTTATTTTATGAAATTAGTAATCTATTTAATCGTCTAAAACAAATTGAAAAAATTAAACAAATACTATCAGATTTAAAAGTCATTACAACTTATATCAGAAAAAACATTAAATTGGTACAAGAAGAAGATTCATTAATCTATTCAAAAGGAAAAGTTCACCAATTGAGGTACAAATTTTTACTTTTTATTTATTTATTTTTTCTATGTTTAAACATAGAGGGCATAATTTTTTTTTTCTAATTTCTCTCTAAAAAATTTAACCTGAAGATAATACAAATGCAATTGTAAGGAATATTTCATTGAGTATTTCAAAATTACTGGTAAGAGATTATATGGAGTTAGTGATTCGCTGAATTCCAAAAGAGGAAAGTGATCCCAAAAAATACATTGTCTTGTCCAGGAGTCCCCAACCCTGTGCTCACTGGCACCATGGTGCCCATCTGACGTAATATGTGCTCCCTAACAACTTGTTCCAGTGATTACAATGGCAACTGGCACCTGTTTTACATGGCCTGCTGCTGTTTAACAAGTTTTCAATATTTTTATATATATACTTGTTTTTTAAATATCTAATAATTGTATTATACAGTCCGTTCTCGAGTTACAACAGGGTTCTGTTCATCCACCTTGATCGTAAGTCAGAAAAAACATTTAACACCACAGTGTTTATGTATTATGACGAGATGATGTAATGACAGAGTTTGTAATGTATGGTGGCCCCGAGATAGTGAAGGTTCTACAAGTCTCTGTCAAAAAGCCTGTGACGATAAGAGGATCTCAACAGATTGGGAATAATAATAATAATACCCATTCACAAGAAAGGGTCCCAAGCCGAATGCGCCAACTATTGGCTGAACAGGTTAGAGTCGGATCACTTTAACATAACAAGGAGGGTCAAACAAGGAGATAGTTTAAACCCATTGCTATTTCTAATTTATATAGATGAAGTGGTGGCCATCTGTAAAAGAAGAACAAAGAGGACGTTCCTGGGGAGAAGAAACCTTTGTCCAGTGGTGATGCAGCTTCTCCTCTATGCTGATGATGTTCTTATCACTGATTTGGTTGAAGAGTTACAGCAGGCAGTGACTGAATAGTATGAGGAACTTCGGCGAAAAGTTAGTATTCACTCCCCTACACTGAGAGGCACAAAAGGGAGAATAAGTATTTACGTAAAAATATTTTATTTGCTTGCTAAGTTTATAGGGAAATAGTTACATAGCATATTTAATTTAGATATAAATTTATTTTAGGATATTTTCATCATCTTTGCTACTAATATCCATTGCTGACTAAAGATTTTAATCGACTGGAGTGTTGGTGTTGGCTTTTTTTTAAAGCATGTTCAGGTTTGTTTGTATGTACAGTTATTTGTTTTTTTCTCATTATTAATTTCAGTTGTCACCAGCCTTTATCGAATCTTCCCGCTTTAGTATGGATAGTCATGAATGTTAGTGGAGTATTCTTCTCTAATAAATCCCTCATCCAAGTCTTTTAATATTTTTCCATTTGATGTATAGGGGCATTTCATTTTTCATAATGATCGTTGATTTAACTGATACAAATTTGCTCCAAGAATTCGTTCATTCTCCTTTACTATAAATGAAACAGTCGAATAGGTCACTTCAAATTCCCGTGACAAGTCTGACACTATCTTCCTGCTCTCATGCTGTTTTATTTTTTCATTTTTCATCTCTAAGTCTATCATCTTTTTCGTATTTATCTTGCTTTTACTAGCCCTTTAGAGAGTTAAAAAACACAAATTAACAATACACTATAACAAAATAAAACTTCAAATTTAAAAGCTGTGAGTAAACGATTAGCAACTTCAAATGTACGCAATGTGCAACTGACTGAACATTAGCTGAGGAAATTGAGGCATGATCCAGATATCAGATGAAATAAATTGCATTTTCTTGGAGCGTGCGATTGATAACAAAAACAGTTTTTATTTATTTTTTTTGTTTCATAAGTTGATAACTGGCTGTATAAGCATATTTTTTTAATAGTTATTAGTTGATATCATAGCATTTTAACAATATTTTTCCATAATTTTCATTATTGTTTTGTTTTTTCCCTTTTTTTGTAAGACAAAAAATTGAGTGAGTGTTGGTAATATTGCGTTCAACATAATTTATCCCTTGTTATATGCTTAGTTTCTCCGTTGTAATTTCAAAATGTGTGAATCCAGTTTAAGATTATCATCATATTCTCCAAATTATGAAGCAATGGCCAATGAAATGTTGTGCAAAGATCACATTGACTGTGGCATTTATATATCTTATAAAGAAATTTTACATCTTGTAATCTGTCTTTTACTATTAAATAATTATTCATTTTATATAAAAATATAAACAATAATCCATACATGCTAGCAATACCCAATCAGAAAAACATATAGTGCTCGCCACCTGATTCATAACCTATAAATGCCCTCCCCAGGTAGAAAAAGGTTGGGGACTCCCAGTCTAATCTACGAAAATAGGATTTGGAGAATCTAAAAATTAAAGTATCAAAAATGTTTAGGTAAACTCGATCTAGTCTTGGTATTATTAATAAGAATGAACCAGCTGAGATATTTTGTGTTCAAAATTGTATTACTATTCATTTAATTTTACATATGAAATAAAAATTATTTATTTGTTTTGTGAAAAAATGTTTCCTACAAAGCATCGTATTGTTCTCAGATGTTATGTTTTGAAGACTCCAGCCTGTAGCTGATTGTACATTCATGAGAGATATGTCTAGGGTACCCATTGCTTACTTCTTTCTTTGATTGTTACAAATCAATTATTTACAATTAGGATATTTTACCATAATATTTTATATTAACTTTTGAAGCACTTTTTTTTTTACCTCGTTAATACCTCTGTATTCTTAATTGTTAACTAATCTATTTTAGGAATGATGTAAATATGATAAATGAGCACACATTAAGTAGAAAAAAGCTTGAAATTTTCATAATTTGCCAAAAATTAATTTATATTTTGAAGACTTTAATATTGCTATCAAGGAATATTACATTGGCTATTTTAAAAAAACAGGAACAGAGATCATTAGATTCCAATATTTCCTATATCGCATTGTATTCAGATGAACAACTGGGAATAAACAAGTATGGCGAAGAAGTGGATGAGGAGACTAATGTGTTACCATTTATCGACGTGAGTATTATTATTTATGAAGTCAAATATTTTTACAATGTTTATGTGTAAAACTTGTAAGCAAGATTTGATTGAATAAATTAACTATGAAGGAGTTTATATCAATTAAGTGTATTTCTTGTGAATTATCATTTGCTTTTAAAATATATGCTTATAAAACTTAAAGTATAGCATTTTGTTTTTTGTAGTTATATTTTTTTATTGTAAGACTTGGTTGGAAAAATAGAATAACTCGGATGTTTTTGAGAATTATAAAAAAAGGTCTATTAAAAAAAAAAAAATTCATTGTATGAAATATAATATTCTTCATGGATATAATATTCTTATAGATTTGTATTCAATAAATATAATAAACAACAGCTACAAACTATAGTACTGATTTAGTGTTACAGAAATTAACTACAGGTAACCAAATATTTTTTGATTTATTATCATAAACACTTTATCTGTCATAGCATTTCCAAGTCAATTTTCACTTTTTCCAAATCAATTTTCACTTTTTCCAAATCAATTTTAACACTTTCCAATTCAAATGTAACTTTTTCCATATTAATTGTAACCTTTTCCATTTCAATTATGAATTTTTCCATAACAATCGTAACCCAACTGAACTTGAATTAATTCAAAAATATTATATTTTATTTCTTTTCCTTCTTCACTTCCAAAGGGAAACCTTGTATTCATCGAGCACTTTCGCTTATGCATGCGCAAGCATATTTTCCTTGACACGCCTATATTTCAAAAATGGCTCATTGGATTTGGCCTAAAGTTGGAGGAAAATTGGAAACCAGTCAGCAAATGATGCAGTACCAATTTCATCAAATTCCATTTGCTACTTTCGCCTGATTTAGCCCAAAGATAGAGGAAAATTGGTGGCCAGTGAGTAAATGATGCAGTATCAATTTCACCAAATTCCCCATAACAATTCAAATTAATGTAATTGGACTTGAATTAATTCATAAATATTACATTAAAAAATAGTTATATAAAAAAACTATTTTTCTATGATAGACATATTGTAACAATTAAGCCGAACTCCAGACGGAAATAGCCAATGGCACCCGACTAATAGGTCTATCTCGGCTTTGTGTACCAACTTAATTCCTATTACAAAATATATATATATATATATATATATATATATATATATATATATATATATATATATATATATATATTGTGATTTTAAATTCAGTCTAATTTAGCAACAAATGCGTACACCTATAAAATATTAGTAGAAGAGAGTGGAGGAAAACAGAGGGGATAGTCAACAACTGACTGGCTCCTGAAATATTGTGCCGTCAACACTGACTAGCAGTCCAGACATAGTTCTGTCAGCACCTTAATCTTCCCATGAGTCGCCAAACAGTCAACATGTCACCTACATATTAGACGTCATTAACTGAACTGTTCAGAAAAAGTATGAAGTCAACATCATTAGTATGAAACCACAACAGTAGGAAGATATTTTTAATATTAATTACTTATGTTTATTTTTAAAAAGTATAGATTTTAAATAAAAGACTTTTTGTTATTAAATTGTTCATTCAATTTCCACAGATATTTCACAGAACCTTGTTTAAAAATGATGGACCTTCAGATACAATATAAAATAATTTATATTTAATAAATAAAACCTCTTTTTTTAAATAAAAACATAATATTTGGCACCCAAACAGGGACTGTGAAATATAAATTGAATAAATGATATTAGTGTGTCTCTAATAAATTGAAATTCAGCTAATTAAAAATACAGATTTTAATTTTATTTTGTTTGATAATTTATGAAATCAATATTACTAGATTATTACAAAAGCCCTTGTGCATTAGTATGGCTTTATTTCAGATTGCATATTTTAAGCATTATAGAATACTACTCTTCATAGTAAAGTTCATTGTTTTCAACTACTTTCTCCCATCTTTCTGCCAGTAATTGGATTTGATGCCGTTACCACTCCTTTGAGTTTGAGGCAAAGAAATCTTCTCATCCAATTTTTACTTTGTATCAAAGATTTGATCTTTTAAAAACTGAGCCATCAATCTAAGTAAACTATAATCTGATTGTACATTATCTGGACTATACGCAGAATGAGGCAAAATGTTTATTCCTTGCAGTTCCGATAATTTTTCCTTGGTCAAACGAGAACCATGTGCAGGGGCATTGTCGTGTTGCAAAATGGCTTGGTTCCTGTTGACCAAAGCGGTGTACTTTGCACTCAAAACTGAATAAACTGTCTACAGTAAAATAAGCTGTTCACAGTAAAGGTTTAAGTCCCTACTACCGCCGATAAATCACGAGTAGTTGCATGTGGGTCCTGGTTCACACATTCAAGAAGAACATAATCATCAAATATCGATGGGCGACCTGATCTGGGTTGTGCGGCAGTATTTCGATGGATAATTGACTCTCCTTCCACGGCACAAATTCCTTCGACGGCTGCCTTTGCGCTTAAAACTTTTTTCCAGTAATGTCTCAAAAGACCGCGAATAACAATTTTTTCTTCTGACATTTCACATGCGTTTTAAAAATGTAAATGACCCCATAAAGCCAACTCAAGTCACAAGGAATTAAAAAAATAGTCAAAGTAAACACTGTAAGACAGATGGAAACACTATGAACCAGATAGATCATATTCTGATCAGTAGAAGGCACAAGTCTAACTTAATGAGTTGCAAATCCTATCAAGGCGCTAACATGGACACAGACCATTATCTGGTAGTCTCCAGACTCAGAGCCAGGATATCCAATACCCGAAAAACCAGGGGAAAGAAGACAGAGAGGATGGCAACATCCAAGCTGAAGGAGCCGAAAGTTAGCGTATGTTATCGTCAGAAGTTAGATGAAAAGGTTCTAAATGTAAGCATGCCAGAGGGTACAGCAAACGAGCAGTGGGACATCCTCTGTACATTAGTAAAAGAAGCGAAAAAGGAAATAATAGGTCTGGAAGAGCGAGCAGTGCGATCCACTTGGTTTGATGCAGAGTGTGCGGCTGCCACAGATACCAAAAATGAGGCCCATAAAAACATGGTCCGGAAGCATCATACGAGACGGGTCTCTGACCAGTATAGGAATAGAAGAAGGGAGGAGAAACGGCTGCATCGTAGGAAGAAGGAATGGGAAAGGAAGCAGCTAGAGGAAATGGAGGTGCACAGAAGACAGAATGAGACCAGGGCATTTTATAGGAAGGTGAATGATAGTAGAAAATCCTTCAAGCCAAGGGCTAGATCATGTAGAAAAGAAGATGGTACCATGATCTCAGAGGAGGAGATTCTATCACGGTGGTCCCTCCACTTCAATACCCTTTTAAATGAAGGTACAGAAAACCCGGAAGAATTTGCAATCCCAGGTGCAGAGCATGATTTGGAACCTCCAGAACCACCAACATGTGATGTCGATGAGGCCATTAACAGGCTGAATAACAATGAAGTTCCAGGGGAAGATGGGATTCTGGCTGAGCTCCTTAAGCATGGTGGTGAGCAGTTTCGGAGTGCCCTCTACAATGTAATCCTCACCATTTGGGTGGAAGAGACAATTCCCGTTCAGTGGAAGAAAGGCATCATTTATCCATTACACAAGAAGGGAGACATCTTGGTCTGCAAGAGTGCCTACGATAGCCTAAAAATGCCCAAACTATATGCAGGACTGTGTTAACTAAATCCCTGTGAAACTTGTCCGCCTGATTAAGATGACCCTGGACGACACCAGCTGTACTTTTTGAGTTGTCAGACTTTTCTCCGGAGTTTATTACCACAAGAGGGGTTAGACAGGGTGATGGGCTTGCTTGCATACTGTTTAACCGGGCTCTGGAAAAGGTGATTCGGGAATCCAGACCAATGACACCATTTTTAACAGGCTGGTTCAAATATTGGGTTGATGCAAAATTAATGCAGGTTTCCTCCATTGCAATATCTCAATACCAATTCTGTAAACAAAGCTAATCCTAATATTCATTCCTTATATACCATAATAAACCTTATCTAATACCCTCTCTTTCACCATGAATTTAATCAGTAAAATCGTTTTGTTCAGTGTGTTTAAAGGTTTTGAAATTGAAAATGTGAGGCAAATCGCTCAATGAGATGAAGCGGCTAAGCAGGGACCGGGAGGAGTGGTTACG
Organism: Rhaphigaster nebulosa; assembly: GCA_948150685.1. Lineage (NCBI taxonomy): Eukaryota > Metazoa > Arthropoda > Insecta > Hemiptera > Pentatomidae > Rhaphigaster > Rhaphigaster nebulosa. Next base: position 42,485,500 of record OX411307.1, read on the forward strand.
CTGGATTGAGGCTCCTCGACGCTAGCTAATGGCATAAGAGGAAGAAAAAGAAGAAGAAGAAGAAATTGAAAATGTCGAAGTGGAATTTTCGTCAAATTTATTTTTACGAATTTAAATTAGGGCGCAGCGCTGCGCAAACAGCTCGTAATGTTAATGAAGTGTGGGGTCAGGGGACTATCAACAAATGCACGGTGCAGCGTTGGTTCCAGAAGTTTCGCAGTGGAAATTTTGACTTCGAAGACAAGGAAGGTCGTGGCCATCATTCTTCAGTTGACTACAACCAGCTGAGGTCAATAGTGAAGAAGATCCAACCAAAACCACCCGAGAAATGGTGGTAGAACTCGGCGTGAACTAATCCACCATCGTACACCACTTGGAGGCAATTGGTAAGGTAAAAAAGTTGGCCAAATGGATGTCACACCAATTAAATAACCACCAAAAAAATCGCCGCTTTGAAATCTGTTCCATGCTTTTGACACAAAAATGATCCATTTCTCGATCGCATTGTGACGTGCGATGAAAAATGGATCTTTTATGACAACAGAAGGCGTTATAGACAATGGCTGGGCAAAGATGAATAAACAAAACATTTCCCAAAGCCCAACCTGCACCCAAAAAAGTTATGGTTACAGTTTGGTGGTATACTGGAAGTATTATCCACTACAGCTTTCTCAATCAGGGCGAGACTATAACTGCTGACAAGTACTTTCAAGAAATTGATAATATGAATCGGAAGTTGCAGCATATTTGCCCAACATTGGTTAGTCGGAAGGGGCCGATTCTTCTCCATGATAATGCCAGACCACACGTTGCACAACCAACGCTACGACTGCACGAGTTGGGCTACGAAGTTCTTCAACACCCACCTTATTCACCTGGCCTCTCTCCTACAGACTTCCACTTTTTCAGACATCTGGACAACTTTTTGAGGGAGAAACATTTTCAAAAGCAGGATGAAATTGAAAATTCTTTTTGTGAGATCATTGCATCCAGGGATCCAGATTTTTTTTCTGCTGGAATAAGAAAGCTTGTTGAACGTTGGCAAAAGTATATTGATTCTGACGGAAATTACTTTGATTAAATATATATAGTTAAAGTGAAAATATGGCGTATTTTCAATGAATATTAAAAACCTGCATTAATTTCACATCAACTCAATACTTGGTTTTGCAGATGATCTAGACCTAGTTGCGTGATCATTTGAGTCACTGACGCATTTTTAAAGTTGGCCGAAGCAGCGGAAGCTATGGGAATGAGTATCAATCAAGAGAAGACCAAGATGTACATGTAGCGTGCAGGACCTGGAACAGAGATAGCAGTTAGTGAACCAGTAGTTATGGGTCAATTTACATTCCAGGGTGTGGATCACTTTACGTACCTAGGAGCGGTTGTAAGTCAGGGAAATAGAAACAGGCCAGCGAATCATTAAGGCAAACAGGTGTTATTTTGGTCTCAGCAAACACCTGAGAAGTTCAACCATCTCCCGCCGCACGAAATGTCTCCTTTACAAGACCCTCATTAGACCTGTCCTTACTTACGGATCGGAGACCTGGACCCTCACCAACATGGAAGAGAAAGAGATACTTGTTTTCGAATGAAGGATCCTTCGTTATATATTTGGACCAGTGAAGGAAGGCGAGAACTGGAGGAGGAAGAACAGGGAGATCCACGATCTGTATGGAGATATGGATGTGATGAGGTATATCAAGCTGGGAAGACTACGTTGGGCTGGGCATTTTGCCAGAATGCCGGAGGAAGGGGTACCAAGAAAGAAAGATGCTGGACGGAAGGAGAAGTAGACCACGGCTGAGATGGGAGGATGTTCTAATTTGAGATGCCAGAGACCTTCTAAATACCTGCAATTGGAGAGCGACCGCACAGGATAAAACCAACTGGCGAAGGCTTATTGAGGAAGCCAAGGATCACATCGGTCTGTAGCGCCATGGAGATAGATAGATAGAAACATCAACGTAAATAGTAGGAACAAGAACATTCTTATAGGATAATTATGAGAGTTGGAATTAAAGGTTAAGAGTTAAGAATTAACGCACAAGGACTTTTGTAACAATCTAGTATATAAAATAATGGATGGGGAAAATATTAAATATAATTTAGAGCGAAATGTAGGAGATATAGTAAGTCTGTCGAGAATTCCAATGTTTACATTGATGCCCACAAAGGTAGTTTCAGTGGGGACTTTTCTAAGAATGCTTCATTTGTTTCTGAAGGCGGACAGGATTCTGATTCGGATAGTTCAAAACAAAATAAGCCAATGGCCAATTTGTTAAATGTAATAAATAATAAAATGGATAGAAAATTAAAACATAAATAAAATTTCAGATTGTTTGATGAAAAATTGATAGAATTAGCAAATAAAATAGATCAAAGTTTTCAAGTAACAAATAATAAGTTGGACAAATTAATTAGTCTTGATGGAAGATTGGGAGATGAAGTAAACTGATTAGAGGCAACTTTAAAAACGGATTTAGATTTAATTGATGATAATAAAGGGAAAAAATTTATAGTTGAAACTGATAATGATAATACACTAAATAGTGATATAGACAAACAATTAGATGTTTGGGGTTTGGATTTCATCAGTTTGGTGATCGTTCACAAGGTTTTCAATTTTTTAATTGGATTTTTGACCGAGCATGCTTATTTCCAATGATCATTACATTTGACATTTCTTTTGGTATAGGAATTGTTTAATAGGTTTTTTAGGGTTCTAATTCCGTTGTTTGCAGCATGTGCATTTCGAATTACCATTACAGTTGAAATTTTTTCAGTATAGGTATCGTTCATTAGGTTTTCAAGGATGATATTTATGAATTTAATATCTGATTTTCAACTAGTCGCATTTCGATTTACCATTACTGGACTTCATCAATAACAGTAAATCGAATTGCGCATGCGTGATAAAAAATCCGATTCAAATAATGGAATCAGAACTCTTGAAAACCTAATAAACTATCCCTGTTCTAAAGAAAACTTCAACAGTAATAGTAAAGTGAAATGTGCATGCGAGGTTGAAAATCCGATAGTATATTTGGAAATAGTGTCCTTGATAAGCTATGAATGATACCTATAGTGAAGAATTTTGCAAACTAATAATTAATTAAAAATTCTTTTGCTCGAAAAAATTTTGATAGTAATTTCGAGCAACTTCGAGAACCTAATGAACAATCACCAAATTGATGAAATCCACACCCTCCTTCCAAAAAATAATAAATATTTTTAAATAAATAAACAATTAGAAAAAACAACATATGACTAGTTAGCATAAGTAGTATGAAATTAGCACTTAGCATCAATTATCTAATTAACGGAAAAAAAAAAAGTCAGAATGTACTGTAATTATTTCAAGAATCATTATTGAATTTAAAATAATTATTTTTAAATAAAAAAGTAATATTTATGAATTAATTCCGGTGTGTTTGGGTTATAATAGAAATAAAAAAGGTTACATCTGAATTGGAATGTGTTACAATTAAAATAGAAAAGGTCACAATTGAAATGGAAAAGGTTGAAAATACAAATAAAAGAATGTACTTAAGAAGTTGTAATTTCATGTTTACTAATGATTTATTTTTTTAACGCATTATCAATTGATAACTATTAATGGAGGGAGTTATTGTTGACCGTATATTTATATTTAAAGGGAGAAGTTGATCGGGGGTGCGGTCAAAAAAATAGACTTAATAAGTGGGGTCTTATATAATTGTGCCTACGTTTCGGCCTAAATTTTAGGCCATCTTCAGGGCTAAAATGAAAACAAAATAACAACAATGAAAAAATAGAAAAGAGACAGTACCAGTAACAGTAAAAATGATAAATGATAAAAACAGAAAATACAAGTAAGATAAAAAGTATAAAGAATAAAAAGAAGGATAACACTAAATTACATAATACAAAAGACAATTGAAAAAATAAAATAAAATAAAATGAATGAAATAACAATGTAAAAATTAAAAATTAAAAACAATGCGATATTTACACAGGGAATAGTGAAATATATGAAATCTATTAATTAAAAAGACACATAATATGAAGGTTTGGTAATGTGTAAAGCATACATGCATAGCAAAGCATAAAGCATAAATGCATACAGTATATAAAAGCATACAGAGATAGTTGTAAGTTATGCAAAAGATGACTATGATGTTAAAGAAGTTGACATTGTTGTAACTGATTTTTGTAATTATGAGATGAAGGAGTAAAATATAAAATAATGTAAGCCCCAAAAACAAAAATAATTTTAAACTTAATCAAATTTAAATTTAAAATTTATTTAAATTTATTTAAAATTTAAATTTAAAACTAATCACTTACCCTACCTACAGAAACCTTATATCCTATAATTCCATAGCTCCACGTTTTTATGGACTCCCCAAAATTCACAAACCAGGCATCCCCCTCCGTCCCATCACTTCCAATATTAATTCTCCCTCGGTCAAACTCAGCAAATTCTTACTCCCCTCCTTACAAATCCTTAGCCACAACAATCCTTATGACGTCCAAAATTCCTTTCACCTACGCGAACAATTATTATCCTTTACGATTCCTGACCACTACATACTTACCTCCTTCGACGTCGAAAGTTTATTCACCAACATTCCCATAGATAAAGCCCTCCGTATAATTGAAGACAACTGGACATCCATTGAACCCCATACTCCCCTTAACCGTTCCTCATACCCAGAATCCCTACAGCTTTGTTGTAAATCCGGTTACCTTACTTTCCATGGACAGTTCTTTAATCAAATTTCAGGACTTGCCATGGGAAATCCTCTTGCTCCTGACATTGCTAACATTGTCCTTAATGACCTACTTAATTCCGTAACTCCCCTATTCCCAAATGACATTATCTTCATTAAAAAATATGTAGACGACCTTCTCCTCATCCTCAATCCTGATAAAATTCCTGATATCCTATCAGCCTTCAACTCTTACCATCCCCGCCTACATTTTACCGTTGAACGAGAATTACAAAGTTCCCTTCCTTTCCTTGATCTCCTCATTATAAGAAACCCTGACAACTCTATATACACAGACTGGTATACCAAACCGACTTACTCTGGCAGACTTCTAAACTACTATTCCCAACATCCTTACCACCAAAAAATAAACGTCGCCAAAAACCTCATACATCGATGTCTTTCCCTTTCCGACTCCCACCTTCATGATACCAACATTAATCGTATCAAACAAATCCTCTTAACCAATAACTTTCCCCTCAATACCATCAACAAACTCATCCACAACTACAAAAACCCTCCCCTTCCCATCACCTCTACCACTACTTCTTCACCACCCACTACCACTCCCTTCTATAGATCTCTTCCATACATCCCCGCCCTTTCTGAAAACATACAGAAATCCTTACGCTCCTCAATTCCCAATCTGCAAATTGCTTTCAAATCCCACAACAAACTTTCCAACCTCTACACACGTGTAAAAGATCCCATTCCTCTTAAACACCGTTCCCATGTCGTATACCGCATCCCCTGTTCCTCTCCCAACTGTAACTCTACCTATATCGGCGAAACTAAAAACCTCCTTAAAGATCGCATCACCCAACATAAATATTCCATCTCTTCCCGTAACCAGACTGCCTCTAAACTCTCAGAACACGCTTTATCCTTAAACCATACTTTTGATTTTGACAGTACTTCAATCCTCGCCACAGTCCCTAACCATGACAAACGACTCCTCTCAGAAAGCATCTTCATCCAATTAGAATCCCTTCCCGTCAATCAAAAAACTGATATACAAAATCTTTCTCTAACCTACTCCCAAGTATTCAATTTATTAAAAAAAACATAACTTTTCATTACCCCCCCGTTTTTTTTTTTTTTTTTTTTTTTTTTTTTTTTTTTTTTTTTTTTTTTCCTCTCTCTCTCTCTCTCTCTCCCCGTGACAACTCCTTATACAAAGTATTTATTTTAAAAAATTTCCGTAGTAAATTAAACCCCTATTGTTATTATTTAACTTATACTTATTGTTTACTTAACTTTAATTTTATTATTATATTATTTTTTTTAACTCGTCACCCACAACGACTCCTTATACAAAGTATTTATTTATTTTTTATATTTTTTATTTATTTTTTTTCCTTAGTAAATTTAACCCGTAATATTATTTAACTTATACTTACATTTAACTTAACTTTAATTTTTTTCAAATTTAATTTTTTAACATTAATTTTTTTATATATATAGTTTTCTAAATATACTTATATCAATACGTTTTTACAGTTTTCTAATCAATTGTTATGTCTTTTGATCACACCGCATTTAAATTTAGTGTTAGTTTTATTTCAAATCAGTAAGTTGGTAACATTGTTTTAACGGTTTTCCTAATTCCCGGCAATCCATTATTAATATTCAGTTGGCGCTAGACCACACGCCTCGCTGGTATGTAATTATCACGTTTTCTTTACATTTCCTCCTCCTCATTCTTTTCTATCCTTCTTCTTTCTTCACCACATAGGATTTTTATCTATTTTTGTTTTTGGGGCTTACATTATTTTATATTTTACTCCTTCATCTCATAATTACAAAAATCAGTTACAACAATGTCAACTTCTTTAACATCATAGTCATCTTTTGCATAACTTACAACTATCTCTGTATGCTTTTATATACTGTATGCATTTGTGCTTTATGCTTTGCTATGCATGTATGCTTTACACATTACCAAACCTTCATATTATGTGTCTTTTTAATTAATAGATTTCATATATTTCACTATTCCCTGTGTAAATATCGCATTGTTTTTAATTTTTAATTTTTACATTGTTATTTCATTCATTTTATTTTATTTTATTTTTTCAATTGTCTTTTGTATTATGTAATTTAGTGTTATCCTTCTTTTTATTCTTTATACTTTTTATCTTACTTGTATTTTCTGTTTTTATCATTTATCATTTTTACTGTTACTGGTACTGTCTCTTTTCTATTTTTTCATTGTTGTTATTTTGTTTTCATTTTAGCCCTGAAGATGGCCTAAAATTTAGGCCGAAACGTAGGCACAATTATATAAGACCCCACTTATTAAGTCTATTTTTTTGACCGCACCCCCGATCAACTTCTCCCTTTAGATAACTATTAATAGGTTTTTTGATGCCAATGCTTATTGACCGGTAGCCTAGTAATCATATTTTGGTCAATATAAAAACATGAACAGTAGTTTAAGTATTTACAAAATAATTGAATTTGTTTGCTATTGTGTTTCTTTGATGATTTCATCATTATTTATAATTAATTACTTATTGTGATCGATTATTTATGTTTCAGATTTTGAGAAATGTATACTTAGTGATCCAGTCTGAAACATTGAGGGAATTAGGTTTGTATTTATGTGGATTTACTAAAGTCAGAGAAATTTTATCACTAACTGATATATTAAATCAGTATAGGTCTAAAACAAGAGATATTTCATTAGGATTGAAAAAAATGTATGATAAATATTTTTACCCCTCATATATTCCCAAAAAAGTTAAATCTGTGGATAAAAATGTAAGATACCTAGGTAATATAGTTAATAGTATTTCTTCTTCATTAAATAGTCTTTTAATTGATTCAAGAAACTTGGAAAATTTTATTGATGAAAATACAGATATTATTGAACTTGATACCAGCCAAAATATTGGCTTCAAACTGTTGAAAATGGAAAGAGAAATAGCATATTTAATAGAACATATCCATATATCAGCCCAGCAATTTCTGAAGCAAACTAATTATTTCAACCAAAATATGTCCCATCTTTTCTCTAAAAGCAATGAAAAAATAACTAAAACCGAATGTATGGTTGGTGCATCTGATTTTTCAATTAGTGGGCAAGACGAAGTATTTTTAGGTCTTGTTGAAGGTACTGAAAATACAAAAAATGATGATGACTATATTGCAGAATATGGAAAACCAGCTGACCTTGGTATTTTAATAAATGAATTAAAATCTGCTTTGATTACTAAACGTGAAGAATTTGAGAGGAGAGAAATTAAAGCATTAAAATCTCTTGAAGATATTGAAAATTACAAATCATGTGCTTCTGAGAGCAATAAAATTTCTGTTCTATCAAAAACAGAAAATAATTCAACCCTGGTTAATTGTGCATCTTCTTCAAAAAATGAGTTCTTTGAAGAAGTTAGAAATGCTATTCCTCTAGATAAAGATCTAGCGATAAAAGCTAGTGATTTTTTAAAATCATGGAACAAAACTATTACTGATGAGTGTTTTGGAGATGAAATTTATGACGATGAAGAATATTAATTTTATGTTCTGAAATAATTCATTTTTTATGATTTTTAGTTTACTGGGTGTTTTTGTTTACCAAGTTAGCATATTCATACTGTTATAATTTTGTGATAGTAAAATTATACACGTTCGGTTGATTCTATTAATTTATGAAATGTTTGTCTAAAAATGACTTTGACTGTGATAATCCCAGTGAATTATATACCTATAAATGCTGTGATATACTAATACTATACTGTTTATACTTTTAAGGAATAAATATTTTTTTCTTCTTTTTTATTCTATTATGTATAAAATTGTGTTTATTTTGTAACTATAAGAAGTGATATTCAATATTTATCATAAATAATTACAATTATGTGATTTATCATAAAAAATAATGAAACCCAACCAAAGTTATGGTGGAAACATTACTTTCATCCACGATGACTGATTAAGAACTAATTTATGCATACTTTCAATAGTTTTTGGCTTTTATGATAGTTTGGTTAAAGCTATGAAGGTGTATATGTGCTTCCACGACTTCAGTTGCTTCCGAAACTATATTCAGCAAAACTACTCAGTAAATAGATCAATGATAAAAGCCAGATAAGTTAGTTTGGCGTGTTAATTTTTTTGTAATCAAAACAATTTGATATAAAAAAAAAAATTCCTGTCATTAGATGCACCACGACCTTATAAGGCCTATTGTGCGCCATCCAATACTCTTTCTTTCAGATCGTGGCCTTTGCGAAACTGATCATATTATACGGATTTATCAGTTCGCAGAGCTTAGGTTCTATAACACAGTCACAGCCAAAATGGAAGTACCATGTTATAGCCAAAGTATCACATCTACGTATTATGTGATATGCCATTTCTTCCTCTCTACCGCATAATCTGCAAATGGGTGATTCAGCCAATCCCAAGATAGAGATATTTGTTCAATCGACAGTGACCTGTATGTATACAGTCCTGTCCATTGAAAGAAGTATTGATCTTCTTTCTTTGCAAGGCCCTTTATAAAATATTAATAACCCAAACTATTTGATTTTTTATTTAAAAGAATTTTTACATTAATTTGTTATTTATTGTTTCGTATCTCGTTTGTAGCCCTAATGGCAGTCTCCAAAATAAGCTAAAATATTGGTATATATTAAATATTACACAATGTGTTCCATTTTCATTCAACTCCTAGGTAAAAGAACTTTCATTTATGCAACATTTGAAATAAGAATAATGATTTTTTTGTTATATGTAATCCTTAATAAATTAGTAGTACTATAATTCAGTGATAGCATATTATGAGTTCAGTTGATCCTTTCTTTTTCTTCTTTTAATTAGAATATACATGTTGTATCGTCTTGCAAAGTAAAGGGAATAAAACATGTTCATTGAAATGACTATATATATGCCCTACTAAGACTATAAAAAAGAAAGGAGTAATCCACTGTATTTCAGCATTACGGTCACAACAGACAAGATTTGAAACTATGGGACATTATTGTTAGTCTGGACTATCGATGGTACTCCACCTCTATCCACAATAAAAATGAATATAATATTGTATTCTCCAGAATTGTTTTGATTTTAACTTAAACATATTTCTGATGATGTTTAATTTTTATCTTGTGTAGCTATCAAATCATGTAATACTAATAACACTGGAGAATAAAATAATACTTTTTTGCTGCATTGGTATTGGGTGTGAATTTAGATACTTTAATGCACTAAGGTACACGATGTATAGTTACTTTGTTCAAATTGACTTTAAAAAAAAAACAAAAAAAAAACTAGGGTATGTTAATTACAAGTGATGTTGATTAACCATTTTATAATCAAATGATTTTTTGTTTGTGGATTCCTACATTATTGCAGTTTCCAAAAATAATAACTTACATTTTTTCCTAGCTCCAATGCAGCCACTTTTGTTTTACAAAACATGCCTTTTCTTGCATTTGTAGGGGTTTATGTTAACTTATATTACTCACAACTGGTGTTATAGTTGATTAAACAAAAACCATTATATTCAGAAAAGAATGGCCTAAATATTATGTCCAGTACATATTTAATGAAATTTAACCAAAATAGTAAAAATATGATATCTTAATTGACAAATTTCCAATTCTTCTTCTTCTTTCACTCCCTCCTTAGTGCCATCAGCGTGGAGGAACGGTCTCGGCCCATCTCGCCCACTGATCTCTGTCGCTGGCCCTTCTTCTCATATCCACCATCGTGCTTCCTCTGGCTCGCCCAAGTCTCTCCAGATAGTTTTGATACTTCATCCTGGGTCTGCCTCTAGGTCGCCTTTCCTCTGGTTTTGCTTCCAAGAGCCATTTAGCCATTTGGTTATCGCCCATCCTGTAAACATGACCAAACCATTTCAGTTGGCGTTCTTCAATAATTTCTTTTATTGGTCTTACATTCAGTTCCTCTCTTATTCTCTCATTTCTCCAGCAGTCTCTTCTTGTTTTTCCAAGTACTCTCCTAAGGTACCTCATTTCTATGGTCGTTACTTTGCTCGCATGTTTATCAAGAACAGTCCAGCTCTCCGCACCATATAGAAGGACAGGCAGAAACACTGTTTTAAATAAAGCTATTTTGGTTTCTTTCTTTATCTCCTGTTTCCCTAATATTGTAGTACAGATAGAGTAGAACACACCATTAGCCTTCTTGACTCTATGTAGAACCTCTAGGTCTATTCTCCCATCTCTGCTGAAAATCGTGCCCAGGTACTGGAAATTATCTACCTTCTCTTGCGGCTCATTATTGCATGAAATATGAATTGGGTCTTTCCCGTCTCGGCCGATAACCATCACCTTACTTTTAATAGGATTTATTTCCATTCCTTTCCTCTGGAGCTCTTCCGATCATTCATCGACAGCCACCTGAAGCCTTTCCTGGGTGTCAGCAATCAGGACCACATCATCCGCATATAGGAGAGCTTGTGCTTGTACAGGATTAAATTCCAGTATCCCACTGTTGCCCTTGGTGTCCTTCGCTTGCAGACTTTCCATACTTCATCCATGCATATTATGAAAAGAAGTGGGCTTAGGCTGTCCCCTTGCTTGACGCCTTTAAATTTCCAATACTTGAAGGGATATTACCCCAAGAAGGAATCCAATCTCAGAATAAATATGTAGGGGAGGGGGGGGGTGTGTAACTACCTATATGCACTATATTTAAAAGTGTAACACTATATGCACCTATATCAACCCTTAGATTGACTTTCTTTTCAAGTATCGGTTTTTCAAACATTGATAATTTTTAAAAAAAGTTGATTTTTTTTCAAATAGTTTTTAGAACCTTAAAAATTACACAAAAAACACAGTGTTAACATGTAGTACATTAATTTGACTGTGTATTATTCTGTTCAATAAATTATAATACAATGTTAGCTAATATTGATTATTACATTTAATCTTACCTTTTTTACTACATGCTTTAAATGTGAAATGAGCTTGAAGTTTTGACTTAGTGGAATATTTTTCATGGTCTCTTAATGTTCGATTTTAAGCTCCAGTGTATGAATAATTGAGGCTTATTATTCCGTAATTTTATAACACAGTTTTTATGATGAATATAATTTGTTAGAATAGATTTTGGATGAAACAAAATTACTACTATATTACTGCAACATATTACTTTTTTTTTGGAACACTTGAAATGGAGAGACCCACTAGGTTCTCATAAACCGATCTATTGAAAATAAAAAAATGTTTTCGGTTCTCTAGTCTCACTTATTCAGATATAATAATCCTTAAAACACCTTATTTTTATTTATTTGGTTTGTTTATGTTTTTATTACGCCAGAAGAAAGACATCCACAATTGTCAATAAAATTTCATTATTTTTCTACTTTTAACTCTAAATTGCATTGCTAAATAAAAACAACTAAGAAATATAAATGACTTTGATGACAAATTTATCAAACATATTTTGGGAAACAACTTGAACAATAGGATCAATATTGGGTGCCCCATAAAGTTTGTAAAACCTTAGTGGAGACACTTCGGTACTGGATTCAAGGGGGATGCAAAGGGCTTCCATTTTTTGGTGTGCTAGTGAGATGATTCGAATCAAGAACTACTTTTTCGCATCAGGCTCTAAATAAACAAATAATAAGTCTTTTAGTTTAAATAATCCCTCTCCCCCCAAAAGTTCATTTTGCTTGCAATATTACAGTATACATTGCCTTAATTAAAAAAAAAATGAGTAAATTTGGCAAATCTGATATTTTTAGAAGACTGGAGTTATCTAGATTCGGCTCTGAAACCCTGTGCTGAAAAATCACTGTTGTCCTGCAATAATCTGATTAAATTAATCATAAAAATTCTTAATCCCACTAAATTCTTTTGAGGATATAGAATACTAGTTTCTGCCTTTGACTAGTGTAGTCTTATTAACAGAATATTTTGATTCATAAATATTTTCTAACAAATTATTGGAATGGGCTCAATTTTATTCTGTTTACCCTACAAAAAAATCTTGGTAACTCTCGGGAATGGTGTTTCTTTTATTTATTTTTTGAATCCATTTTCTGTATAAATAAATAATTACTTTTAATTTCTTTCTGACTTTTAAAATTCAGCTTTACAAGCTTTTAAACTGAAATAGTCAAAACAATTTTTATTTTCTTTGTAGTATTATTTATATTCCTAGTATTTTTTATAATAACGTTGGACTCCAAAGTCTTGTCTGTCTTATCATAGCTTTTGCTGAAATTCGTTACTTTTGTTTTTATTTATAAATGAAAAATGTAACCCCTCATAGATGGAGCCTGACCAGGCTGGTTGACATGCCACTCTTGTCATGTAATATTTTTGGTTGAAGAAACAAAGTTATGTGTGCCACTGCATGCTAAGCATTGAATGTTTTGTGCCTTACAGGTAGGTGTCGCTATAAACTTCCTTTTGACATATTTATGATGTCCACTCTGTTATAGCTTGATCCAATTTTAGTTGAAGTGTTGGTCCACTTTATAAATCAAATTGAAAGCATTGGAAGTCCTGTGAATGGGATTTGTTTACGGTAACTTTTACAATAAATGATATTTGCACGACTGTTTTACAGTATTAGTTAAAGTATAATTGCCAGCAAAAGAAATTAATCTCTATAAATGAGTAAATATTGCACACAAATCGTTCTGCACTTTTGTCTTTTCCCTAATCTGCCAAACTTAGGCTAAGAGGTGATTGAATTGTTAAAAAGGCAATACAGATGTAAATTTCTTTCTGAAACTTTCAACATTCTGAGAGTCAAGACATTTGCTTGAAATTATGAAAAAATTCAACATCAAGGTCGTGATTTATATGTCAGCTATGGCATACAAAGAAATTCCAGCTTCTACTTTCTTGAAATGGCGGAAACTTTGGTCAGAAGTTGAGAAACTTGTTGCTTCTTTTAGAACTGAACATGCAGAAAATGAATCTATTCAAGATTACAATTGCCTCCTGAAGACATTGAGGATTGGATGATCAGCTGAGACAAGGATCTTGAAAATGAGTTTTTAACTTATGAAGAAATCATATCATTAGCTACCGAAGAGTACACTGAGAAAAATGAAGAGGATGAGAGTGGTGTTGAAGAGGTGGAAAAAATGTCTCACATTGAAGCCAGAAATGCAATGATGGGAGCAATGTATGTTGAACAGCAATGCAGTTAAACAGCTACAGATTCTCTAATCATGAAAAAATGGAGAGATTTGCAAACTTCTATAAATATTGAAAAACAAATGAAAATATAAGACTTTTTCAAAAAAATAACTGCTAGGATTAACATGCTAAAAAAGAAACTGGCCAGAGTCCCAGTCCTGAGGTGGCCGGTTAACAGGGTTTCTACTGTACAATATTTCATCAGTTTTGTTGTTCATTTCTGCAAGTTGAATTTAAGAGTTCCTATTAAACATAAACAAAACACTCGACTGGTTTTAGACATCACTCGGACAAGAAATTTTTTTAATCTTCTCTAACTCACTTCGCTCTTCTCTTTGGGATGATAGATAACCTATTAAATTAACTCATCAAATGCACCTAACTTTTATTAAAATAAGTTGTTTATTCATTTCCTCTAATTAAACTAATTTTCTTTTACAAATGATGAATATTTTCTTCTAAGGCCAAAATTATTTTTAGTAATATCAATAAATAATTTATAAAGTTCATGTAAAGAAATTAAAATAAAGGCCAACATGGAAAGATAATAATTAACCAAAGGTACTTGATTATTTAAATTTTTACTAATGGTAAACAAAGACATTAAAAAAAATAAATAATATATTATTTAACAAATAAAGTAATAACATCAATAAAACCATTCATTATTATAATGTAAAGCCTAGTAATTTAAGCTTTAAATTCATGTAATCCTTAAATTTCTTCAGTGGGGAGCGGGAAGATCTTAATTTTGAAACCATATCATAAAATTTATCTTCATTTCTCCTACAATACATTTTTGTATCCTTTTCCAATTCCAAAATTTTTAATTCACTTATTTCATCCATGGTCATTAAACGAGACATATGTGGATTCAGCCTAAAATAAGTATCTTCTGGCAGCAAATCATTTAGTGTTCTGTGTACAGCTACACAAAGAAAAACAAATAATTAAGAAAATTACTTTATATCAATTTAAAACAGACTTAAAATCTGTTAGTAGCAAGCATTAAAAAAAAAATATAAATAAAGAATTATATTTCAGTAGAGTAAAAACAGAACAGAAGTTAAGAACAGTTTTAACATACCTTCGGTGTCTGTAGCACTCTCCAAAATTTTTGTGAAAATTAGTTTCCATGACGAAGAACTCTTTGATGATTCAACTGTTTCATCAATGGTTATGATAGGCTCATATCTACCGGTGCCAACAGAAACCACACAACTAACAGATTCCTCTGGCCATAAAGTTGTTGCTTCATGTAATGCTATAGCAGTAGGGTTGTTAACTACTAATCCACCATCCTGTTGCATATTTTAGGGTTTAAATTTAATAACCAATATTTATCAAATTTAAGTAAATATGCCTTTTATAATACAGACAATAGTATTATCAAATATGTTTGATCAGCACTGCAAAACTTACTTGGAAATAACTAAAACATAGGATTAATTTGATAATTTTCCAGATTTTTTTTTCAAAATAACTATCTGTAACTGCCTCTTTCACCTTAATATATCCAAGTAATAGGGACAGCAATATTTTGCTAAACTTTAGTCAGGCACAAACAACTAACTTATTAATCACTTGCTTGTCACTATTTTTTTTTTATTATTTATTTTTTTGTGAGTTTGGGTAGGATGAAATTTTTATTGTAAAACTAATATTAACTTATGATGTCACTAATACCACACAGTTCTTCATAGGAGTAAAGGACTTCATTATAAGCCTTTTACAAATATCTAATTATACATGAGATGAACAACTAAATCTAATGTATAAAATACAAGTTAGTGGCAAATGACTATCTCACTTTAATATATCCTAGTACCCTAAACTCCTGATTAGCCGAAACCTGATAAACCGAACGTCCAGTCGATTGCATGCTCATTCTGCCGGTTCGGTTCTCAGTGACAGTGTCAGTAATTGTTTACAATTGTTAGTACACAAAGGTTAGGTTAGTGTTTTTTAGTTCATTTTTGGTCACATTTGTACAGTATTTTTACTATTTTTCTCCTCACTGTACTTCACATACACAATCATAAAATATGTTATTTTACCGTTTCAAATTTCAAGAATGGTTTATAGATGGTAAATGAGCGTATCGAATTTACGGCGTGCATAGGTGCCGTACACTCACTTTATCATGGAAATAAAATGTTTTCGAATTTTTGGTTAACAGAATAACCCTCGGTCTCATTAAATTCGGATGATCAGGACTTTAATATAATAGGGATGAGAGGATTCAGCCAAGCAGTTGTTAGGCGCTAAAAACAGCTAACACAATATAACTTCTCACCCTTAATTTGTTATTAAGATTGGGTAGGATAAAAGTTTGTTACAATTAATATTAACCATAAAATTAAAATAATTTCATTAAAACTAAAGAATTATTTAGGTAGTAAAGGACTTAATAGATTTTTACAAAGATCTAATTATATATGTGATGAACAAGTAAATCTAAATAATAAAATATTAGGAACAAAAGAAGAGATGTAATACAACAAATAATATTTATATAAAATATGTCACGTGCTGTCTCATAAAATAAATTTTAAAAAACAATGTATATTATTTTATAAAATTTCTCAACTTTTGCTTTTATGGAGTTCAATGGAATAGATGGAAAACCTTCAGAACTGTTCAAATATGGTGGAGAAGAACTTACAAGGTTTATATATAATACTATTATGGAAATATGGCGAGAGGAAGCAATACCAGATGATTGATACAAGAACGTTATCTGCCCCATCCATAAGATGGGAGATATCTTGGATTACCAGAATTATCGCAGGATATCCTTACTATCATGTGCTGTATACTGTATACATCCAATTCAAGAATCCTTTATTAGAAGCCACTTCTATTCGCTGAAAGGGAAGTAGGCATATATCAGGCTGGATTCATGCGAGGAAGAGCTACGTTCGACCAAATATTCTCGATTAGAACAATCCTTGATAGGACAAGAGAGCATAATATATACACACACTACCTCTTCATAGATTTTCAGAGGACATATGGCAGCATCAGGATATCCTACGAAGGTAGGTCGAAAAGTAATGTACACATGCTTATAGAACGCGAATGAAATGACTGTTAGAAGCAAGGTGGCATGTGGAAATAACATTCCCCCTCTACGCATGCGCAGTTTCAAGGCCTTGTGTTCATCCAGTGTATTTTGAGCAGCGGAAGTATGGAGATGTTTTCTAGTGCTATGTCAACGCGAATTAAACAGCGAACTGTTATCGAATTTTTAAATGCTGAAAAAGTGACTCCTACTGAGATTCATTGTCATTTAAAGGCTGTTTATGGTGATGATAGGTCTACTGTTAATTGATGGGTAGTAAAATTTTGTGGTTGGGAGCCTGGAAAATTCGATAACAGCACGCTGTTTAACTCGTGTTGACATAGCACTAGAACACGTCTTCATACTTCCGCTGCTCAAAATACACTGGATGAATGCAAGGCCTTCAAACTGCGTATGCGTATAGGGGGAATGTTACTTCCACATGCCACCTGGCGCGCAATTTTGAAAGTCATTTTGTTCACATTCTACAAGCATGTGTGCATTTATTTATCTGATTTACCCTTGTAGATCTGGGCATCACACCTAAAAAGTGACAATGAAGGAGATCAAATGCGTTGTCAAAATCCAAGGTGACATGTTGGACTACTTTGAAACGCATAAATGATTGCAGCAAGGGGATTGCTAGGCATGTCTCCTATTTAACATTGCCCTAGAATGTGCAGTTAAAGAGATCACAAATTCAGGTCGGCTGAGCGGTTATTAATCATTCCATTCTGTCCAACTGCTAGGGTTTACCAACACATTGCACTGGTTTGGAGAACACAAACAGCCACAAAGGACGCAATTGTAGCCCTGCAACGAGCTGGCTTAATATAAATGAGAATAAAACTGAGCATATATGGACCGATCCAAGGGGTCGGGTCCTGACAGAAGGAAATGTGGAAATATCAGACTTTATTTTTTAATGAGTTCATTAGATTTTAATGATGAATGAAGATTATATATCTTGGCTCCCAGGTGAATATAAATAATGAATGATGAATGCAGAAATCCAGAGGCATATCATTGACACAAATAGAGCCTATTTTAGTCTTCAAAGACACCTAAAAAGCAGAGTGATCTCATGCACAACCAAGCTACGCATATACAAAATCTTAATCAGACCAGTACTAACATATAGGCCAGAGTTAACCAGAAATGGTGAATGCGAACAAACAATGAGCTGCAGGAGCTAATCAAGATGCTGATGTAGTAAAGGTAATAAGCATTGGCATATTAAGGTGGGCTGAACACATTAGCCGGATGCCTGGAGAGTATATATAGAGAAAACTATTAGACGAGTGGATCTACACAAGACGGGCAGGCAGATAAAGACTTAGATGGGCTGATAGAGTGGAAGCAGATGCCCGAAATATCCTTGGTGTCCATGATTGGAAGGCAACAGCACTTCTCAGAGACTGGTGGTTGAAGTTACGGCAGGCCCTAACTCTACACGAGTTGTAGTACCACAAGAAGAAACAATATGGCATTTGATTGGCTCATATAATAGTGACAATGGTAAAAGACACTAAGGTGTTTAGGATAAAAATCCTCAGAATTTGGAAAGAAATGGAAGATAAGAAATAACTAGGGCTGAAGTTTCCTTTTTTTGAGATATAATCATCACTCAAATCTAGTTCTATGGATGAAGGTATTAGGGGATATGGGGTTCTCTAGAGGACTCCTATTAATACCTTCAAATATTTCAATCCTATTAATATAAATTTAATAGTTTTATATAGCTTTATTAAAAATCATAATGAGATGCTCATAATCAAGAATGCTGAATATATAAGAAATTGTAAGTGTAAAAATTACAATAAAATTACCAAGCAACATATGCTAGCTGATAAAATAAACCACACTCCAGTGGCCAAACAAACATTCCCATTATAATGTCTCCTATAAGGAAATTAAACAGAATCTATCAGAAAAAATAAATCTAGTTCTTGGGTCACCAAAATATCTATAAAATAAATATATGATTAAACAAATAATAAAGCATCCTCTATTTTTAGTGATATTTAATAACACAGTTAACATAAGGGATGTTATAGCTAACAATAAAGTTCACAATTGCATCTTGAACTGGAAGAAAATGTGATTCTGTTTACATGCAGATGATCTGTTGACAACTTTGTCAAAGAAAAAGGAAATGCACCTCCCAGGAATAATGAAGTCAAGTACATCAGAGTAGTGCTCGATTCTAAATTATTGTATATAAAACATGTCAACACCATCAACAATAAGTCAATGGGTCTTATTTTAAGTCTTTTTCATGTCCTAAATTAGAACTCAGGGGCTAAAAGTGCGGCTAAATCAAAACCTGACTAGAGTACAGGAGCAGATCAGTTTTATCCATTTAAACAAAGATGGTGACACCGAGACCGGACTTAACAGTCCTTCAGCATGGGAACCGACTTGGAAGGATCAGAAGCGGAATCAGATTCCCCACTCCTACTTTTTAACTATTGAATTCATTTGAATTTTTCTCATAGCATTTTCATACAGACAAGAAGCTCATCAAGCTGGGAAGAGAGCAGCCCATTTTGTTTGGCACAACTCAAATAACATTACAGCAACAATCAAATAAAAGCAAAAGTGTGGGTCACTAATACTGCTAAGTGAAATAAGGCATGTATAAAAATCAAATTAAATTATACTTCTGTAATTACTTTATAAGATTACTATCATCTCTTTATTATTACTTGTTATACATGAGAAGCAAACGGGTATAAGTGATTATTTTTTCAAAGATAGAATTAAGTGCGATTATGGATAGTTAATGCATATAAAATGCTTTCAAAACCAATATTGCTCAATATTCAAAGGATATACAACAGAGCCATAATATAAGTATGATACAAACTTAAACGTTTTAGGTTTTATCAACATTTTTTAACTTTGAAATCCGTTTTCACAAAATTATTGAATTTTCACGTTAAATTGTTCAATTCATCCAAAAATTTCTACACATGTGCTCTTCAGAAGCGGAATGCTTTTAATTCCTGTAACTATAAATAATTCCAATTATATATATATATTTTTTTTATTGTTACTACAGGAAAAGTTAAAAAGTTTAACTATTATTATTTACAAATACAGAAAATTTTTAGGAATAGATTACATCATAAATTTTCCTTTTTTGAATGGACGCCAAATTAATAAATTAAATCTAATAACACAGCCATTTTTGACATAGTCACTCCGCTCACTTCCCTAGAATTAAAGATTACGTGGGTGGTCAGGTGCCGGCGTCGTACTCTCTCAAGTCAAGTCTAGTAAGGTTTTGATATATTTTTGGATTTTTCGCACCTTAACTATTCATAATCTGTTTTCCATTCAAAGTTAATGTAGTCTCCTGCCTGGTCTAACACAAGTGCTAAAAATCACAGTTAATTACAGGAAAACAAAATAAATGTTTAAGGCTAGTCAATTCTTCCCATAGTGATAGATATACAGGTAGACTGCATACCTTCTGTAATAGATCTCTTAAGTACCTATAAGTGCATTTACTTCTTAAATAATAAGTTAGATAAAACGTCCCAGGTAGGCAGCAGTGGTACTGCAATGGATCCCAAGGTATCAGGGATTCCTGATCAAAAATCTTATGGCACTGAGGATCAGGGATAAAATATGAGATCTATAAAAAGAATATACAGGGCCAAATTTACCTTCAGGCCCTGGCCTAGGGGCGCACAATGCCAAGGAGCGTGAACTAAAAAAATATTTTGAATAATTAATAGTTTACCATAAAAATTATATGAAGCAATGAGATGGTCTAGTAGGTGGTCAAATAAATGGATCACAAATAGTAAAAACTATTTAATAGACACCAACGTTTCGACCCACTTTGCAGGTCTTCATCAGGGCTAAATAAACAATATACAAAAATGAAATAATGATATATACAGTGAATGATATTAAAATTGACAAAGTAAATAATTAAAAAGACATGATGAAAAAAAAAGGAAAACAGTGATGAATTTGTAAAATGTTATAAGATTAAACAGATTATTAATAAAAATGACTGTTAATATTAATAGATTAAACTGATAGAGAAATAACAATAACTAAAAAATTAATAACAGTACCTTGACATTCTAAGTGTGTTTATCAAAACATACTTAGAGCTTCTAGGTACTAAATCTTATCGGTTTATTTATTTTTATATTATTATTTCCCAGTTTTACTTATTTATTACTGTTATTAATTTTTTAGTTATTGCCATTTTTCTATCAGTTTAATCTATTATTATTAACAGTCATTTTTATTAATAATCAGTTTAATCCATTAATATTAACTAATTTATTTTTAGTTATTGTTATTACTCTATCTGTTGAATCTTATAACATTTTACAAATCCATCACTGTTTTCATTTTTCATCATGTCTTTTTAATTATTTACTTTGTCAATTTTAATATCATTCACTGTATATATCATTGTTTCATTTTTGTATCTTGTTTATTTAGTCCTGATGAAGACCTCCAAAGTGGATTGAAACCTCAGTTTCTAATAAATAGTTTTTACTATTTGTGATCCATTTTTTTGATCACCTCCCAGACCATATCATTCCTTCATAAAAAAATATTTGCTTAATTAACAAAGAAAATGTTTTATAAAGTAATAAGTTAAGGTTTTATGCAATAAAATTAAAACTGTCATCATAAAGATTATTTTCTTGAGAAAAAAGTTTGGGCTGCCCCTTTCCCTCGGATGGAATCAAGAGGGGGTGGTAAAAACTCTTGGGTCTAGGAGCGCCTAAATCCGACGCTGAGAAAACACTTCTCAACAAACAAAAAATACCACTAAAGCCAGAGGTGCTAGTCTAGTGTGATGACAGAAAAAACCTTAAGCCATGAAAACCTCTGCAATATACCATCCATGATATAACCATCTGAGAGAAGAAGTATATCAATAGAAAACTTGTTTACTACTTATTTAATATTCTCATGAATGTGGTAATCCTGAAAAATCTTAGGAAACTGTTAGTTGAGGGTATACAATAAGAGAAAGAATGATTATCTTTGATGAAGATTTTTCTGAACAAGAGCAAAAGAGGAACACCAATATTGGAATGTTTTTTGACTCTATTAAAAAAGGAAATAATAAATTCATTTTCATAAGCTCCATTTTCTTTTAAAATTCATCGAGTTTAATTAAAAAATAAAGAAGTATTCATGAACTAATTTACTTAGACAAAATAATTGATAAAAAATTATCAAATAGATGATTCAATTCATCTAATATTTTCTGTTTTTAATTCTATATGATTCTGTTTTTTTTTCTAGAGATAGGCAACAATTATTGTAGTTAAATAATAAAAATAGTAGGTATGTAAAAGTTTACTATTATGCTGGAAGGTGCATTTCCTAAATATACACTTCTCTCATACGGTTGCAATAAAACAAAAAAAAAGAACGTATCCATAATTGCAAATACCTGGTGCATTAGATCTCCAATTTTGAATTCTTCAAAAACAGTAGGAGCAGCTGCAGAAGCACGCACAGCTTCAAACATGGTATTTCGGCATGACCCAAGATATTCTGAGCTCCTGTTATATGGTTCTGCATAGTTTCGGAAAACGAATGGAATTATTTTAGACTGGTTAATGATTGTTGAAACTAAAGCAACCTATGAAAACAAAATCATAAAAAAATAATCTTTAAATTTTAGTTTTAGAAAAGAAAATATCCTAATATATTTATTTATATATATTTATTCCTGCTTTCTGAGGTACAAGATCAAGTATTTTTTCCATTGATGCTAATGATAAGCTAAACCTATTTAGTTCTCAGTCTGTCATATATACTAACTCAGCTTTTTTTTGGATAAAATCCACTGGCTTATTATTCAATTAGCCAATTTGTTTTGCAATATTATATGACTGTAGTAAAGTAAAAGGGAAAAAGTGTTGGGAAATATGAAAGGATTTTAGAAAACAATTGTTTTATATTTATCAGTATCAAATTTGTTTTTACAAGAAATAAATCTTAATTTCATTTATAAGTAATACCTATAATATATCGATAAACTGTTTTTAATGAGAAATAATACATTTTGCCACATATAAGATCAATAGGTACTAGAGCTATACCATATATACAGGGAAAAATAAATAGAAACAAAATGAATGAAGAATTATAATCAAATCAAGTAAAATAAACCGTCTTAAACACAGTCATACCTATATAAGATACAGTGGGCCCTCGCTATAACGTGCGTCAATGAAAAATGAAACCTGCATTACAGGGGTACCCACAGGGGTATAGCAGGGACAGAAAAATTTAAATCATAGGAAGAACTATACATACATGTAAAAATTAAAAGATGTTTTGTTAAAAAATAAATATATTGTACACATCAATAATAATAAGTAATAAAAAAACAGAGTGAAAA
Organism: Rhaphigaster nebulosa; assembly: GCA_948150685.1. Lineage (NCBI taxonomy): Eukaryota > Metazoa > Arthropoda > Insecta > Hemiptera > Pentatomidae > Rhaphigaster > Rhaphigaster nebulosa. The sequence continues at coordinate 42,508,855 of OX411307.1, forward strand.
CAAAATCTTTTGTCCATCTATACTTTGCTAAACCATGTTATTGTTTCTCAAAACTATCAGTTATTTTAAGCTGCTTTAGGCCCTTGTGCTTCATCTTCATAATTGTTCATTTCCTGTAAGGATGGGTTTTACTGGTAACTAAGAGATAGGCAAAAGAAGAGATTCATTTCAAGAACCTGTAGGTTTCATTGGAGAAAAGCTCTGGATAAGTATATCGAAAAAAATGTCTATATATCAAACAAAAAATGTTACCATTAAAAAAAAAAATTGTGAATAAAAAGCTGCCCACAGATTACGTTCAGAAGAAGAAACATAAATTAAATAAGAAAAACTATATTACTCGGTTTCACAAAGCAACAGATATTCGGTGAAGGCATTGTTTCAAAAAGGTATTATAGCTTAATAACATTTCATGGAAGAGACTTAACTTATATTCTCCAAATATTTTTTGTTTTAAGAAACTGATATAGTGAGATTTTAACCTCTAATCCAATTACGAATGTATCTTTTAATGCTCTGTACGTTCCCTAAACAATAATAATCAAATATAAAAGAGAAGCTGAACTTGACTAAAGATAAGAAAGCATTGTCAAAAATAAAGACATGGCAATTAGTACGAAATTACAAATATATTGCCAATGTACTTTATTCCTTCAATTAGTTTTTGTTCTATATTGTGGGGAACCAAAAAAATTATAATATTATCATCTTATTTTAATACTAATCAGAGATAGGGAGCAGGGCTAGACCAACATTATATCCGAATCCGCAATATAATCAGCCACATTATAACGAGGGTCCACTGTATTTATAATTAGCCTAGGACTAATCGCTAGCTCCAAACTAGGCCTTGCTTCTCTCTCTCTGTGGAGGGCAAAGAAGGACACCAGGAGATCCCAGCCGCAACACTGGTACTGAAAGCTAGTAGGACCTGAATGAGAGCTCTAGAGCGATAGCCACAGATGCTGAAGACTGGAGAAGTTGGCCATAGCCAAAACTCTGATAACATATTTACAGAAGGTCTCGCAGCCACTGATTTGGATGATGAGTAAGGTGCAGATAAAAGTTTGAGAATTTGGATGGAATGTAAAAATGGAGGTCATGATATAAGGTCTTGTATGTAATTAGGGATTGATCCTTCTATACTATCATGCGGATGTCAACTGATGTTGTATGTAACATATTATGGAGCATTGACTATTGTTCAAAGGACTTAAGCCTGAAAGGATTGGATACAAGTGATGTTAAAAAATTCAGCTGTCCCTCATAGGTAATTCCAAATAGGTTTTAGAGTGGTCTTAAATAGTGGTAAATAAATATTTTGTTGTCAATTGAAAGATGAGATATTCAGTAGTCTATATCATCGATTAAGCTCTTGTCTTTTAAGTCTAGTATAATTCCACGTTAGTCTTGGAATGCATCTGAAAATGGAAGCAGTATAGAGTTAAAATGAACTGGTGGGTAGGATCTGAGGGTGAAAGTGACATGCTTTCACTTTGATGTTTCAATCATTGCACTACTGCCCGATCAGGGAGAGGTATCTTTGTAGTTTTGAGGATACCATTTCAGGATCTGAATGGGATGATCGAATGACAGTATTATCAGCAAATGCTGCTAGGAAGGTATTGAAATTTGTATGAATATCTATAGTGAAAAAAATGTATAGAACAAGACCTTGTAGAGCACCAGCCTCTATTGAGTAGCAATAGGAGTATTCTGTGCCACAGCGAACTCAGAAGGAATGGTCAGAAAGGTAGGATCTAATGACTAGGTATAAGGATTGGGGTAAATGGGTTTTGAACTTGAAAAGCAAGCTGTAGTGCCATAACCACCAGTGGAAAGCTTGTGCTACGTCCACAAATGTACCGGTGCAATATTGCTTGCCTTCAACACCAAAGTATATATAATCAACAACACAAAGGCCTAATTGAACAGAAGAATGCCCTGAGCAGAATCCAAACTGGTGTGAAGAAATTTTTTGTGATATGAGTATGGGTAGGATACGTTTGAGAAGGATTATTAAGGTCTATTGTATCGGTTATTATTTGGCAGAGTTCCACTTTACTGGGCCACTGATGAATGAAGATGGAGGCGATTTTGGAATCGGCAATACGTAAAGGTTAGAGTTAGTGGGCTATACTAAGAGGAAAGGTTGTTAAGCCATGAAACGGAATAATTTAGTGGCCCTATACCTTTATGAATGAAAAAGCCAAGGAGGTTAGGATTACAGCTAACCACTATGCAGGAGTATCGGGGAAGAGTATGCAGCTACGATAAGAATTAAGTGCAGACAGTAATGTTCTTCCATGGGAATTGTTCTGGCTCCCCATTTCTGCTGATTAGCACTTAAATCTGCATCCCGAAAGAAATGGTGTCCAAAGGAATTGAGCTGGGATTCAGAAATGGGTATTTTAGGCGAAAAATATGCTGCAACAATTTTTATAGATAAACTGAAGCTGGCATTGTTACGACAGGGGTTTGTAAGAAATTATGGATTGGTAAGGGGAATAAGTAATGGGGGAGAGATTGATGGATGATGACAGTAGCACCAGTATGAGCTGTTCCATTCGTGTGGTTAGTTCGATGAATTTGGTAGGCAGGAATGTTGAACAATAATTTGCTGGTTAAGTGGGTTTCAGTTATTAGAGCTACATCAATATTTTTGTCATGTAGTAAGGCTGTTAGTGCATTAGTGATTTTGAACACCATTTATCCCATGTATCCCAGAGGAGAACGGAATTTGATTGATGATATTTATGGGTTTCTTGGTGGAGAGATGAGATTGGATACAACATTTATAAGTAATAAGATAAGGGGAGTGATGAGGGATCTAAGCTGGGAGAGTAGCAATGAAAGTAGGCTTGTGAGATCAGTTGAATTGATGGAAGGAGGAATGTAGGACATTGGGTGCTGACTTGACTTTTGGGGATAAGACCTAGGTTGAGGAATGTGGGTGTTGGGGTTAGGATTGGGGCAGGGCCTGAGTTCGCATTGTCGGTTCTATGTCTTCTAACATTTGAGTATAGGACACTCTTGAATTCACAATTGTAAAGGGTCCTCCCTCTTAGTGGCCTAGATGTCTCTACCAGTTTAGGAGCAACCTGAATCCTTAATTTTAAAGTTTTATATGTCTGACAACCATTGTAGTTAGTAAAGTGTCTTTGGTGGCGTAGTGCACACTGCAAGTATTTACCTGGACTTCCTGCTGTTCTCTGATTTGTGTTGGTCACCACACTTGACGCATCTAGGGGTAACTGGTGCCAATAGTGTTTCATGTGGCCATAAGCGTGGAAGGTATAACATTGTACTATTACTCGCTTAGTATAGGGCTTTTCTATGACTGCATTGATATTGTATGTAGATTTGATGACTCTAAATTTCAGGCGATCGCTCTAGGTCAACAAAGAATCATGTCAAGGTTATTGTGTTCTTTACACTCATCTTTTCTCTATTTTCTTCAAATATGTTCACTATTCGACGGACATGAAATCCATAAGAGCTGTCAGCTCTTCTTTTATAGCATCTGGTGGTGTTGAGAGGTGCAGGCGTCTGATCACCACCCTGAGCGCTTTCTCTTTGCAAGTAATGCCTATAGGCATTATTTTTTAACACATAACAGAACTTTAAGTAAAAATGAAGTTACTCACAGAAACACACTTCATATCTGACAAAACTTTGTAAAGAACAGATAGCAGCCGACCCTAATTCTACAAGTATACTTCTTCCAATAAAATATACTAATTTACTCAAGGCCACAGTTTATTGCCCTCTTAGGCTCACCATTTTGGAGCAAATATTTTTCAACTTCTTTGAAATATATGGCATGGAACTCCCAGCAGGAGACAATGCCAATCACCAAGCCACTGATGCTGGAGTGGACAAGTATGCAGCATGGGAAAAGAATGTACCAACCACCAAACAATTATCAGTCATATTGCATATGCTTATAACTTCGGATTTTTATAATATTAAAGAACATGTTGAGCAAAAAAAAAAATAATTATAATAATAAAAAAATCACATAAGGATGCCAAGAAGTTATTTTATTACAAGAAAACTTTTTTCTGTAATTCAGTGTAATTATTCTATTTCTCTATTAAATTTCATAGAAATAAATTTTGGATTTTAGAAATAAAAAACATTAATAGGTCAGCTTTTATTTAGCTTGAGTTCATTTTTATATATTTAATATTATATTACTAAATAAGTAAATCTAATTTTTAAAAGAATAAGTGAAAAATAAAATATTTAAATTTTAAAATAAAAGCCATTATAAACAATATTTTTTGATAAATAAATATAAAAAACAAAAAGTTTTTAACTTAAGAAAGCATAAAACTAAAAGACAATTTAATTCTGAGTAAGATAATATAAAAGCTATTTTCCTTGACCTTGCTTATCAAATGAGACTCTTCCCCCTCCAAAAAATAAATAAATTATAAATAATTTTTTCCAACTATGCACCAGTTAGAAGCTAGCGAACATAATCTAACATTTTAAGTTCCCACATATATTTATTTTAACACAAAGGTAAGATAGTGATGTATTGCGATGAAAAAGAATTCTAGGAATTGAAAGCATGGACTAATTTGATAGGAGCCAAGGAAGTACTGTTGACATCATAGATAACCTGCGTAGGCTTTGAGGTCCTATAATGAGGGTTAGAATTTTTGTTTTACATATTTCTAAGAAAGCAAGATTTTTATGATTCTCCTAGACCATAATCCGTTTCAAGCAATTTGAAGTAAAATAGAGCACTTTTAATTTTACATATTTCACCTTAAATATTTTATCTTTTTCACGCACTGTTAAATATTTACATAAAATTGTTGGACATTTCGGCTGGAAAAATAATTCTTTGAACATATTTGGCCTTAAATTACTTATTTTTTATCAATATTCTGGAGATTCAGTAGGTAAAAAATTACTTTTACATCAATTGGAGGAGGTAGCGAAGGAGAGGGGGTAAGCCAAATAATTATTCTAGGAATGTTATGTGTTATCAATCTATTTCCTTCAAACGTGCGTGAATCTCCATGCCGGCGAGTCCCTCTGCTAGAGATGTTAGAAAAATATCGAAATACTGATATATATGGATATTTTGTCCAATAGTTTTAATTTGATATATCGTAATATCGATGTTTAAAATTTGGGAATCAATACTTTTTACAAAAAAATTAAATAGACAAATAAAATGTCTACAACGACGACGGCAGGTTCGACAACCAAAGAACCAAAAAAACTTGAAAATGAATTAGTCGTGCGGTGTATAAGACTTCTATAGCGCCTGTGCTCAAGTCAACCGTCATCTAACAGCTTAGGATATTGTTACTTGTTATTGTACTTGACTGCTTATGTTCCATTTTCAGTTTCGGTTCAAATTTGTTCTTCATTTTTATTCTTTTGGAAAGTTTTTTTATCCTAATGTTGGTGTCTACAGTAAAAAATATATATTTTTGAATGCTCCCAGTCGCATAAATATTTTTAAAGAAATATACCCTGTCTTAAATTTACCTCCGGAATCAGTCATAACAAGATGAGAGCGGGTACATAAATTGAGGCAGCGGAATATTATTGCGCTAATTTTAAAAAGACAAAGGACATCATATCAAGGCTTGCTTGCTGTTTAATTCGCTATCTCTAAAGAAAGATTTGCCATATATAAGCGCAAATTTGTCCTTATCCAAGGCAATCAAACAATTGGAGACCAAAAATATTACTCTGGTTGAAAATTTGAAGGTGGTAAACGAAGCCATCGAGAAACTTCATGATCTACCCAGAAGTGTAGCTTAGGGAAGTAGTGTAGTGTAGGGAAGCCCATAACACAGAAGACTGAAGATGTCGGTAAAAAATAACCTGGTTTAGATATAATGCAGGTCTCCGGGGGTTTGATTTTGGTTTTTGACCGGGTCAGAGCAAAAACAAACAGGGGGTAGGAGAACCCACCGAATTAGATGCTAAGGAAATTCCATCATTTAAGTTTGCTCCTATCACCTCATTCGACATAGAAAGGTCATTTAGCTGATACAAAGCAATTCTGAGGGACAACCGATGGAGATTTCTCTTCGAAAATCTAAAAATGCGCCTAATTTGTGCCAATTTCATCTGTATTTGGTGAATACTGAATACTTGAGTAATTTTAAGTTTTTCTTTTTTTAATTTTCTTTGTTCCTTATGTTATTATTATTATTATTGTGGGGCAACAACCAAGTGACGGGTCTAGGCCTCCACCAACTGCCTCCGCCAATCATCACGATCCTGTGCAGTTGTCATCCAATTCCTGATACCAAGGATGTCCCTCGAGTCAGTCACTAGTCCATCGATCCACCTCAGCTCAGGTCTGCCTCTTTTTATTCCTGGTCCCATGGAGTGGCTCTGCAAGCATTCTCTTCAGTATTTCATTTTCTTCCATTCGTGCCAGATGTCCTGACCATCGCAATCTGCCTAATTTTAAATTTTGGACGATGTCAGGCTCTATAAATGCTTGGTATACTTCCTGGTTGTCCGTCTTCTCCAAATCCCATCCACGAACACTCCACCAAACATCCTTCGGAGGATCTTTCTTTCAACAATAAGGAGATCTTGTACATACATAATTTTTGTCAGAGTCCAAGTTTCTGAGCCATATAGCAGAACAGGACGAATCAGGGTTCTATACAGATGGAGATCTGTCTAGAGAGAAAGTGGCAGATGAACTGTTTTCTTAGCCCAAAGTAACATAGGTTTGCAGAGACGACTCTCCTCTTCATCTCAGCTCTCCCGTCATTATCTTGGCTCCTTGCACAGGTATACAAAATCTTGAACCTTTTCAAAGCTGTACTCTCCAAACGCTACACTCTCATTCGGACCAGGCACTTCCCCTGTCACAAGATACTTCGTTTTCGCCTGGTTTGGTGGTTCTTTTGAGTCCGAGTCTCATGGCCGGTCCCACTAATGCTAAAAAATCCTACTTAACTGCTTGAAAGAAGCGTCCAGTGATGTCTATGTCATCGGCGTAAGATAAGAGTTGAGCCAGCCCGTTAAAAATGGTGCCTCCGACCTGAATACCGGAGTCCCTCACTGCTTTTTCTAGAGCGATGTTAAAGAGGAGGCACGCTAGGGCACCTCCTTGTCTTAACCCTCTTGAAACATCGAACTCTTCTGAGTTCCTTATGTATTTATTAAAATATATTTTAAATGTTATAAAGTGCATGTAAATAATATTTTGTTGGTGCATTTATATTTTTAATAAATATTTTTTTTACATATTTCATATATATTTTTAAATATTTCTGAAATAATAACCACATATTTTGTATTTTTTACTATATAAAAATCCTAAGCCTACTGATAATTATTTCAATGATAAAAAGTCTTTCAAAACATATCATTAGGAATATAATAGAAAAAATCAATTACTAACCTTGGGACAAAGAGGATCTTTGGCTGAATCAATTAAAGTCAATTTACCAACATGGTCACTTAAAATGTTTTCCCACAGAGATGTATCATAATAAGAACCACTCCATAACAGCATACTTGCCCCCCAAAAAGCACTTTGGTTGAATACACGTGAGCTTAACTCTCTATATAGGTCATAAATGCGATTCAGTGACATGTTGTTAGGTGAAACTAAAAAATAAAATAAAAAAATGAAGTATTATATAGTATGTCCCTGAAGAATGAACAGTTGGCCTCCCCTTCAATTTTTAAGAAAAGGGGAATTTGTACATATCCCATTACAAAGAAGATTTTTATTGTTGGTTAGTCCTAATTTGGTAAACAGTAAAACTCCAAAATACCAGGTCCCATAACAATACACCAGTAATAAGCAATCGAAAAGGGCTACTTGACTGCATTTGAGATATTTTCATGTGTTGAAAAGAAAAATCTCAAAACTGAAACAGTTTTGTGGCTCCCACCACTGTAACGCAACCTTCTTAAAATGTTATCACTTGTTGCTCGGAATGGTTAGCAATTATTTTTGTTAAAAAAGAAATACACATAATATTTATCTATATCATCTCCAGTGGCAAATATTCTCTTGGTGATTTGTTTTTATCTTAAGAAAGCACAAGACCAAAGCTGTAATTTATTCAATATTTATAAAATTATGTATTTTGTATTTTTTTAGACATAGTGGTCAATCATAGACATTTACAATAAATTTCAAACACATTTACAATGATTTACACATACAATGATTTTTTTCAATTTGAGTATGGGAGAAAAAGAAGTATCTATAAATAAAACAACTTAAAAAATAAAACAATAATAATATATAATAAAAATCTCATACTTCCTCATCAAAAATGATCACTTTCCATGTCTCTAAAATCATTTACACCAAAAGATATATTACAATAATAAAACAAAGAAATAAACAAAGCATAAGTTCCCTTGCTATGATTTTATTATCTTCAAAATCCTTCAGCACTTTCCCTGAAAGGTCCTTGTATTCCCTTCCACACTATATAAACCGGTTCTAAAACAACACAAATTGGGTTCCCGATTCGATGGAACTTTTCCATAAAAAAATCATTATTTTTAATCGAGGGCCAAGTAGTTCTGCAGATTTCTTAACTAAATCATTAAATTCACTTTGAGAGAAATGCTGTGGCATAAAGACGTCTTCAGGCTGCTAGACATCATCGCCATCGTCTTTTTTGATTGCATCAAGTTCACTTTTAACATCATCTTCTGCCAGGTTCTCCAAAACAACAGGAGGGACAGGAACAGGCAGGTCCTATCCATGTGGAACTGGCTTAATGGCTGAAGGAAGACTTGAATACACAATTGTATTCTTATTTTTCAAATTGCACATCTGAACATTAATTAAACAGAAGGAACAGTCATTAGGAAGGTTGTAGGGCCCCTCCACACCATAGGAATTGAAAACAGCATGCATAATTTTTTCCCTTTTATCCACAATCTTAACATCAAGCATAGCCACAATAGCAGCAAACATTCTTTCTCCTGACCACCTTCTTTCACTTTAAAATAAGCATATTGAGCTTTTTTCACAAAGTCTGTTATGTCTCTTCTTTGCTTAAGAACTGTATAATTTCCACAAATATAGCAAAAAATATTTGGATTGTACAGAAATTTGCGCGTAGAAATCGTAGTATCTGTAATTACAAGTAATAAATAAAATGCTAACAGCACTGATAATAATGCAACCTTGGAATGAATAGCAGCAGTTGTACCAACTTAACGCTTATAAGGTTCTATTGAGAAATATCATAGGGATAGCATTCTGGTATGCTCAACTTAAAATTGTGATTTTCGGTACAAATAATATAATGTATTTACTTATAAATAAATAAAATGTTTTCTAAAAAAAAGTCTGTCAGTGGTAAAACTTCATACTGACCATCCCACAACGAATGAGTAAATAACCTCAGTATTATGTACCAAGATTTTGAGCACAGTAAAGCTGAGTGCAAGTTGAGACTTAGCTTGGTGACGTGAGGATACAGGGAAACAGGATTCAATCAACTGTGTGGAGCAGAGGGAGAGCGAAAATTGAGAGGCAGCTCTATCACAACAGCCTACCTGTGAAGCAGTGTTGGAAAATGTGGGCGATGACTGCAATGAATATAGAATCTAACCAACTAATTATTTCTTGTCATTTATTAAACTAATTTTGATATATATCTGTACAAAAATCCACAAATACATACCTACTTAAGCAATTTTGTTTTCGCCAAAAGTCTACTCAATATAAAATTTTATCTATAACAAATGAAGGGTACAATGAAAATGGGCAGTAGCCCAAACAGATGAATTTAAATGAGAAAAAATTGAACAATTTTTATTTAAATTGATTCTAAAAAACTTTTGATCAAAAAGAGCCTTGTAACAAACTGATAAACAATAAATATGAAGACTTGTAGAGAAGACGTTTGTTTACTTTCAGAGCAGACATCAATCTTTTTGTTTTTTCCAGTGTGAATCTTCAAATAAGTTAATATTAATTAAGTAAAAAATCTGAAATTTTAATTTGACTTTTAAATAGTGATGTATTGAACTTCTCCTCCATCGTGGATTTCACTTTTTTCATGGACAAACCAAACTTTCCACCAGCAAACCGTAGTCACAAGTGAAAATCTGTGACATTAGCACAGACCTTTGCAGCTTACAGATATGCTGAAACTGTCGCCTCACCCTACATGCGAACATTCCTGTTATATTTATTTCTGTTTCTATATTTATATCATGATGAGTCACCTCGCCAAACTGCAAATCAACTTGCGCCCGGTCTTAGGTCTGACTTACATATAGTACCACAAATACAGATTGAGACAAAGGATTCTGATTTCAAAGCTGGAGAATAGTATTCTTAACGAAATACTGAACTTTTTAATTAGATTAAAATCCAGTCTTGTAATCTATCCACTCAGTTCTGGATTTTTGCCATGATAATATTAGACTGAAATTTTATTAAAATAAATTTGGGGTATTGGGTTTCTGAAAAATACCATAATTATGGCTGAATTATGGCTGAAACTTCTAAAACAAATTATTAACATTAAATAACTTAATAATGAAACTTCCTAATCTTAAGAACTAACTAGAAATGTATATGCACAAAACAAAGAGAATAAACCCCAATGCTAATATCTCACGGCAGTGAGATTCATCTTTTTAATTTTGATAATTATTGATTCCATTACTAATAATAATTTATTAACAACTATTAACCTCTTCATTTTTCCTGCTCTAGGTCTCTCAAAACTTAATATAATTTATAAAATTCTATACAATGAACGTATAAGTGACTCCTAAAGCGGAGTAATGAGGCTGCTCATGTTCTTTCCATGAAAATATAAATTTCAGTTATATAATTGTACCTGACTCAATGTTTTTGACTCAATATAGATCAGGTGACTTAATATTTAAAAAAATTCCATCTAGTCTATAGAACAACCAATTTAAACTGAATACCCTATACTAGGTTTCCTGATTTTTCACATTTTTGTAACAGTTCAAAAAATACAAGTGCACTCAGATGCAAACGCATGCATTCTTATGTATACAAACCTGAATTTCAGTTATATTGTAATTCTATCATTCAGTGGACAATTACATAAATGCCCAAGTGTAAAAAATTATATATAAGTAAGAAAATAGATCTGTATAGTTAATAACTTCATAACAGTGACTTTTGATTGGTTAAATACATTATAACTGAACAGCACTTAGATTTGCAGTTGGCTCTAAAATTCTAATATTTTTTATGTACAAATAAAATAAAATACTAACCATTTATTTCATGGTTCATAAATAGAGTGAATTTATTATTGGGGGAGAAAGGAATCAACTTACTTAAGCAACTTGTTATAATAGCCCCCGTGCTCACACCACAGATAAAATCAAATAAGTCACATATTTTTTTACCAGATATTTCTTCAATCCTTTGCAACATTCTTATTACAGCAATTCCCCTAAAGAAAAAAAAATTACTTCCAATTAAATTTGAAGTAAATTTCATTTAGGGCAATAAGCTGCAAAATATCAAAAGAATATGAGTTCATACAGTTTTGAGTGTACTTTAAATATTTTTTGGGAAAACCCTCAAAATGTTTGGTATCTAAACTTTCTTAGATGTACAACTCAAAAACATAAAACTACCAAATCTATATTACTTTTCTTTATTCCTTTATTATATCATTATTAATGATGTGGCCTCAGAAATATAATTTCCTCAAAAATGGAAATTATATACATACTTGACAAAATAAATTTCATTTATAAATATATTATTCAGGACTCGTTTGATTATGGGTGACTAAAAGACATCATAGTAGTTCGGTAATCCTGCTTTTGCAGGAAAATAACTGATTTCTGTTTAATTTTAAATATTGGATACACTTCAATAATATAAATTATGCTCGATTACTTGACGAGTGTATCAAATGAGAAAGTATTATATATATATATATATATATATATATATATATATATATATATCACAATCAGTGGAATTTACCTCATGCCTCCACCATCTATTGACAAAATTCTAATCCCATTGGAACGTGGAGGATCTGCATAGCCAAGAATTGCAAGAGTTTGTAGAATGGTTTCGTGTGTAGGTACATCATTAGTATGCTTTCGAATAAATAACAGAATTCCAATCGCTCCTTTCTGAAATTATTAATGATTAGAATTTTTTATTTAAATACAAAATCAATTTAAGATAAAACTAAAGAAAGAAAAACTTGTTTTGTTTTTTATTTCAAAATTCTTTAAGGGAATCAAAATGAAACCCTAGGTGTAAGTTGGAAGAATTTGATTTGATTTTGATGAGGAGGAAAGTGGATGTAGAGTTATCTAAGAAAATAAGGAAGCAATAAAGAATCTCAAAGAAAACAAAAAAGATAACTTTAACTATGAGAATAAAGCAAAAATTGGCACAATGGATACTAATGAAAAATTGCACTTTTATGATTGAGAGTAAAAAGTCCTGATTAGCATAATATATAAAGGCCAGTAAATAACTCAAGCCTCATTTTGAAGTTAAATATGGCAATAAGAATGTTCTAACAATCTACAAGAGGAACTAGAAACCAGGTCTGATGACAGCAGCATGATACAACACCTTGGAATTAAAGTAGTCGCAGAACTTCTCACATAGGTAATGCCAAACATCTTAGGTTAAGGTATTATTAAGGTTAAGGGCCGCACTCGTGTCCAGCCTGGCCCAATATCCCTTCGCAAATATCTGTTTTCAATGTTTATATAAACCCGACGCCACTGGTTTTAACTCATGCCCAGCCTCATCCAATATGTTCCAAGGTCGGTCTTGGACAAGTATTTTTTTTTGCCCAGCATATTTGCACCGCGGCCTATTGTGGGCTGGCCTAAACTGTTTAAAACAGACCAGTAGCCTTTGCAAATCTGAGTAGACTCATCGGGTCCATCATCTCGCATATCATAGTGATCCGGCCACAACCAAAGTGGAGGTACCGCACCCTTGCCAAAGCATCACATCCACGGATTATGTGGAAAGCCATTTCGTCCTCCATCCCACATAGTCTACATGTCGGTGACTCATTAAGTCCCATGTTGTGGAGGTGCTTATTCAGTTGACAGTGACCTGTATATAGTCCCGTCACTCTCCTAATGTTACACCTATCCATAAACAGAAGAATCTCACTTCTTTTGAGGCAGGGTCCATCTAAAAACAGTTTGGAGTGTATCTGTTTCCTAGTATTTTCCCAGTAGTTCTTAACTTTATTGCCTACAGCCACTCTGATGCGCCTTTGGCGTAGCTAAGGCTTATGCCACATGTGGGCTCTGGTGTACAAGGTTTCATCTCAGAGCCTCTCCTTGCAAGGTGATCAGCCTTTTCATTCCCCAGAATTCCCGAGTGTCTAGGGACCCATTCAACTCTTACCCTGTTGGTTTCAGACAGTTTGTTATGATTAACTTTGCATTCTTCCACCAACTTTGACCGGGTTGCATAACTACTTAAAGCTCCGTTAGCAGCTTGGCTATCTGTGTGGACTGTAATTAATCTGTTTCTAACGCCCTCCTCAATAAGGGACTGGGCACAGACATTGTTTGCTAATACCTCTGCCTGAAAGACAGAGATATGCCTACCTAAGGATATGAACATTCCCTCTCTAGGCTTATCCATCCTCAAGATACCCGCCCCTGAACCTTGTATCGTCGGGGATCCGTCTGTATAACAGTTAACTCCGTTGCATGGTACATGGGAGTCAGTTCTGCTGATCTTGGTAGTATAGTATCCCTACCTATAGCTTTGTACTCGAATGTCAGAGTGCATTACTAACACCTCATCATGATCAATCCTGTTGAACAGAGTCCCATGTCCCTGGTAGACCAGGGATTTGGATCTTGTCTTTAATTTCGTAAATCTATACGCAGTGCTAAGTGTCTGCGCCTCAATCTCCAAGTGCAATGGTGTTAGGTTCAAAAGGACCTCCATTGCAGCAGTGGGAGTAGTGCTCATGGCGCCAGTTGTCATAAGACACGCCAGCCTTTGTAGTCTACCCAGTATGGCTCGAGGCCTACTAGCATTAATCCTATGCCACCACACAATTGCAGCATATAGTACAATAGGTCTGATCGCCGCCTTATATAGCCATAAGGCCATTTTGGGTTTCAGACTCCAAGATTTTCCCACGGCTCCCTTACATGCCCATAGGCAACGAAGTGCCTTCGTGCTAACTTTACTAATATGATTAAGCCATTTTAGCTTACTATCAAGAATAATTCCTAGATATTTAACTTCACTGCAGATGTTTATCAGAGTGCCATTAAGCCGTGGCGGTCTGATTATCACATTCCTTCTGTTTGTAAAGATACAGAGGTTAACCTTCTGGGGGATGATGCCAAGACCATTATCTCTACACCATTCCCCCAAAAGGTCCCTTACTATTATGAGCAATCCGGAGATAGTCTCCGGAAATTTGCCCCCTATCAGAACAGCGATATCGTCTGCATATCCCTGCGTATAAAATCATGCAGAGCTTAGTTTGGTCAGCAGAGTGTCCAAAACCAAACAGTGCATGAGCAACCCAAAATCCAATTCAAGAAATGGAATCAGAAACTTTGAAAACTTAACAAACGATCTTTATATCATAGAAAATGTCAACAGTAACGGAAAATAGATATACGCATGCGCGACCGAAAATCCTATAGTAAATTCGGAAATAGCGCCCTTGAAAAACTAGTCAACGATACCTATACCGATGAATTTTGAAAACTAATAATTTAGTAGAAATGCTCGTGCTTGAAAAAAATTTCATTAGTAAATTGGGCATTAGCAACTTGGAAAACCTAATGAATCAAATCGATGAAATCCACCCCTTCCCCTCTCAAAAAAAATAATAAATATTTAAAAATAAATAAACAACAATATATTTAAAAAATTTAAACTATTTGAAATCAGCACTTAATATAAATTATCTAATAAACATAAAAAATGTCGGAAGAATGTTCCAACATTATTTCAAAATTCATTATTATAATTAGAATAATTATTTTTTAATAATAAAATAAATAATATAGATTTAATTCATGTCTGGTTGGGTTACAATCGAAATGGAAAAGGCTACAATTGAATTGGAAAAGGTTACAATTGATTTGGAAAGGGTTACAATTGAAATGGAAAAGCTTACAATTGAAATGGAAAAAGTTACAATTGACTTGGAACTAATATATATATATATATATATATATATATATATATATATATATATATATATATATATATATATATATATATATATATATATATATATATATATATATTATATTTTAGAGTTAACGACAAACCCCTTGAACAAATAGAAGGTTTCGAGTACCTAGGAGCACACCTACATAAAAAAGAGTTTTGTAGATAAGGACATAATGGAAAGAATCACAGCTGCTGGCAGAATATTCGTAACTGTTAAAAGAGGCTTCCTGAACAGGAGAGAAATAGAAAAGAAGACAAAAGTGGCGGTATTCAAAACTATGTTTCTTCCCATCCTAATGTACTCTTCCAAATCATGGACACTGATGAAGAAGAGTCAATCAAGAATCCAAGCATCAGAATTGCGATTCCTCCAGAATATGGAAGGGGAGACAAGAGACAGAGTTCGTAACACCACCATTAAGTCGAATCTCAATGTTAAACCAGCCAATGATACGATAGAAGATGGTTTCGTCACCTTTTAAGAATGGAACCTAGAAGAATTGCATGTCAGGTTAATCAGGCTAAGGTTGGTGGAAAATGAGGAAAAGGAAGACCTAGGACTAATTGGGAGGACAAGGTGAAAGAAGACTTTTGGAAGAGATGACTGGAGAGGAACAGGAGAGGGCAGCTGGTGGAGGACCGGCAAGGTTGGAAAAGGCTGTATTGACTTCCTCCTCACACTGCATAAAGCGATAGAGAGGATAGATTATGAAAATAATAATATATATATATATATATATATATATATATATATATATATATATATATATATATATATTATTTTTTAGTTATTTGCATGTGCACATCAGTTTGATTTACCAAGCTGTTTGTACCATGTATTCTTGTTGTTATATCTGTTACGTAGCTATGCCTGTTACCTGTATTTTCTTTTTAATATTTTTATCTATACATCTATTTTAATCTTTTTAATTCTTTTATACATCTATGTAACCTTTAATAGATAAAAGATGTGCCCCCTAATATAAATACTTTTCAATAAAGTGCGTATTCAGAGAAAAACTCAAGATCAATAACACAAAAAAATTAATAAATGTATTAAAGAATATATATATAATTTAAATTACCTTAACAGCAAAGTTTTTGGCAGAAGGATGGCGAATTAAATGATTAAAAAGGTCTTCCAAACGCTTTAATCGAACAGAAACTGATTCAGAAGATGCCAAAGAAATTAGCAAGCGTTGAGTCTGGACATTGATTTCTTCCTTTAAAAAAATCGAGAATATTAAATAAGTCACAAAAAATATATAAATATAAAGATTTAGTGATAATAACAGACTCTTAATCATTATTTATCATAGCTGGGACAGACAGATGCCCAATATGGAAAATAGAAATCTTTAATTAATCAAAACAAATACTTCAATGATAGCATTAATTTTTTTTTTAAGTAACTAAATAAATAAAACACACTTGTGATACAATATATTTAAATCAAAATATCCAACACTATGTCATTTCACATTAATCAAAGAATAAAAAAAAAAAAAGATATATGTATATATATATATATATATATATATATATATATATATATATATATATATATAAAAAGAGGCATAGGCTAATTTTTATTAGTTCTTGGGGGGAAAAATAAAATAAGAATGATTTCTGTTTTTTTTGTCAGTATAACACTTTTTCAAATGGTATTCTCTTATTTGTTCTTAAGCATTAACTCCTTTTGCAGGAACCAGACAAGTTACACATCACAAAAAAGAATTCTGAAATCCGACTTGCTCACTAATTAATCAATACTTTGTTTGCTAAATTAACTTGAATCATCCTCCACTACATCCCCTCCAGGACAACTATTCTTTCAGTGAAAATAAGAAAATCAAAGTTTGAGTGGGGAGACTTGTAGCACAGTGGATTCAGTTTAACACCCATGTCTGTCTTTAAGTCCAACTTTGGAAGATAATTTATTTTTTCTGTTATATCAGTGGTTGGTCAACTCTAGGGTCAGGAGACCCTCCTGGGACTCAACCGGGCTCTGTAAGGTGGGAACCTAGTCCTTCGTTGGGTTGGGGATAAACCTGGTGGTTGAACATGGATGCTGACTGCATCACTTCCTTGTATAACTATTATTCATAATATAGTACTTCCTTACCAAGTACTAAACTTTTTAAGACCTTTTACAAGTTGTAGTGATACAGGTTTAGAGTTTGAGTAAGAATCAAGACTTTTCAACGTGGCATTATAATACAATGTAATACAATATGTAAATTACCTACAATTTTGATTCTAATAATTTTTTTTTGTTTGGTCGTGCCAGTTTCATACGAGCGCATCGAAATTATGAGGCGGAATTTTCGAAATTAGTTTTTTTGAGCAATTTTGTATATAGACCTAGCGCTCGTGCAAAAAAATTGTCATTATCTGAAGGAATCTTTGATAGCAATTTTTTTAATCCTTACAGTATTGACATTAAAAAAATCAGTCTGTCAGTGGAATGCTATCTGAAAAAATGGCGGCAAAAAAAAACTCGAAATTTTAGGACTATTTTTGTTTTTTCACCTATATTTCTAAACGGTGCATTCTGTCGAAAAAGCTTTAGTATATTAAATTAAATAACATCAAATTATGCGTCTAATGAACACCACAACATAATAATAAACATTATAGGTTAACTGGTGTGGTCGAAAACCATGGCCAGAACTACGATTTTGACAACAAAAAAAAGAGTGACAGTCTGCAATTATGAGTCTGTAGCTTGGAAATGAGTATTCTAAGAGAAAAACTCACAAAATAAAAGTTGTATATAATCGAATTCTGCATCCAATGAGCACAAAAAAAATTTTAATTCGGTCAAGTACACCTCTTGAAATGGGTAATCTCCCGATCTCGGGCAAAAAAGATTTTTTTTATAAATAATTTTTTTTTTTATAAAGAGATCTTTATATTTCTATTTTTTTTATGACTTATTTAATATTCTCGATTTTTTTAAAGGAAGAAATCAATGTCCAGACCCAATGATTGGAATTTTTTTTTTTTTATACTTCTGGGAAAAATTCGAGGTAACAAGGTTGAAACTCGTAATCACCACCCCAAATATGATAAATGAGCTCATTTTCTCCAAAACTTTCCACGGAGATCTCTTTGTGGTCCTAATTTGACTGGATCCCACTAGACTAAGAGCGGATTAGAAGCTCCTAATGATGCCGCCATGCCACAGGTAGTGGCATGGCGCCATCATTCCTTTGTTATCTAAAATTTCTGTTTCCAATGGAACTGGAATGGACTTGAATGAACTGGAATGGATTTTAAAACTGGAAAATGCATTGGATTCAAGATTTTATTCTACACTGTCGCTCAATCAAACTTTATTAAAATTTTAGATTTCATATTTCAATAAATACTGGTTTGAATTTTTTTAAATCTATTTTCCGCCATTCTCCTCGTCTTAACGAAAAAAAACCATATTTTGGAATAAAAATTGGACTTAGTCGGATATAGTCAAGGTGCGAGAGAGACAGAAACTATCAAATGGTTTTCCCCCTTTTTCTTAGGAAAAAAAGTCCGATTTTTATTCCAAAATATGCTTTTTTTTCGTTAAGACGAGGAGAATGGCGGAAAATAGATTTAAAAAAATTCAAACCAGTATTTATTGAAATATGAAATCTAAAATTTTAATAAAGTTTGATTGAGCGACAGTGTAGAATAAAATCTTGAATCCAATGCATTTTCCAGTTTTAAAATCCATTCCAGTTCATATTCAATGATAGCATTAATTTTTTTTTTAGGTAACTAAATAAATAAAACACACTTGTGATACAATATATTTAAATCAAAATATCCAACACTATGTCATTTCACATTAATCAAAGAATAAAAAAAAAAAAAGATATATGTATATATATATATATATATATATATATATATATATATATATATATATATATATATATATATATATAAAAAGAGGCATAGGCTAATTTTTATTAGTTCTTGGGGGGAAAAATAAAATAAGAATGATTTCTGTTTTTTTTGTCAGTATAACACTTTTTCAAATGGTATTCTCTTATTTGTTCTTAAGCATTAACTCCTTTTGCAGGAACCAGACAAGTTACACATCACAAAAAAGAATTCTGAAATCCGACTTGCTCACTAATTAATCAATACTTTGTTTGCTAAATTAACTTGAATCATCCTCCACTACATCCCCTCCAGGACAACTATTCTTTCAGTGAAAATAAGAAAATCAAAGTTTGAGTGGGGAGACTTGTAGCACAGTGGATTCAGTTTAACACCCATGTCTGTCTTTAAGTCCAACTTTGGAAGATAATTTATTTTTTCTGTTTTGGAATTTATTCAAAAAAAGCATATTTTGGAATAAAAATTGGACTTAGTCGGATATAGTCAAGGTGCGAGAGAGACAGAAACTATCAAATGGTTTTCCCCCTTTTTCTTAGGAAAAAAAGTCCGATTTTTATTCCAAAATATGGTTTTTTTTCGTTAAGACGAGGAGAATGGCGGAAAATAGATTTAAAAAAATTCAAACCAGTATTTATTGAAATATGAAATCTAAAATTTTAATAAAGTTTGATTGAGCGACAGTGTAGAATAAAATCTTGAATCCAATGCATTTTCCAGTTTTAAAATCCATTCCAGTTCATTCAAGTCCATTCCAGTTCCATTGGAAACAGAAATTTTAGATAACAAAGGAATGATGGCGCCATGCCACTACCTGTGGCATGGCGGCATCATTAGGAGCTTCTAATCCGCTCTTAGTCTAGTGGGATCCAGTCAAATTAGGACCACAAAGAGATCTCCGTGGAAAGTTTTGGAGAAAATGAGCTCATTTATCATATTTGGGGTGGTGATTACGAGTTTCAACCTTGTTACCTCGAATTTTTCCCAGAAGTATAAAAAAAAAAAAATTCCAATCATTGGGTCTGGACATTGATTTCTTCCTTTAAAAAAATCGAGAATATTAAATAAGTCATAAAAAAAATAGAAATATAAAGATCTCTTTATAAAAAAAAAAATTATTTATAAAAAAAATCTTTTTTGCCCGAGATCGGGAGATTACCCATTTCAAGAGGTGTACTTGACCGAATTAAAATTTTTTTTGTGCTCATTGGATGCAGAATTCGATTATATACAACTTTTATTTTGTGAGTTTTTCTCTTAGAATACTCATTTCCAAGCTACAGACTCATAATTGCAGACTGTCACTCTTTTTTTTGTTGTCAAAATCGTAGTTCTGGCCATGGTTTTCGACCACACCAGTTAACCTATAATGTTTATTATTATGTTGTGGTGTTCATTAGACGCATAATTTGATGTTATTTAATTTAATATACTAAAGCTTTTTCGACAGAATGCACCGTTTAGAAATATAGGTGAAAAAACAAAAATAGTCCTAAAATTTCGAGTTTTTTTTTGCCGCCATTTTTTCAGATAGCATTCCACTGACAGACTGATTTTTTTAATGTCAATACTGTAAGGATTAAAAAAATTGCTATCAAAGATTCCTTCAGATAATGACAATTTTTTTGCACGAGCGCTAGGTCTATATACAAAATTGCTCAAAAAAACTAATTTCGAAAATTCCGCCTCATAATTTCGATGCGCTCGTATGAAACTGGCACGACCAAACAAAAAAAAATTATTAGAATCAAAATTGTAGGTAATTCACACTTCTTTAATTAAATATAAAATGAATATTAGAATATAAGCAAAGTAGAAACGAAATTTAAAATAATAAAAGTAAGCAGTGACGGATTTGTTGTACTGCCCCCCATAGGCATGAGAAAATACCGTTCCTTCCAGTCGCACTTATCTCCAAAGAAATTACATATTGCTTAACAGACTAAGTGTTTTTAATTTTGGTTCAATATTTTCCATAATAGACCTTTGAAATCAACCAAGGAAAAAAAATTATCCTAAACTCATAAAAATAACATGAGTTTTTATATTTCAACATATGTAGTAAAGCAAAAAAATCCGCCCATCCGCATCTATAGATGATCCTCAGAACTGGGCATTACCATCCACCAATTAGAGGTTTCATTTACCCATTACATTTATGAAGAAAGAGGAACAAAATAAAGTGTTTTGGAATCATTACATCAAAGCCATTAAAAAAAAAAAAAAAAAAAAAAATTACAAAATATTTTGATACAAATGTTTTTTATAATATAAAAAAAATTTATTTTATTTTCTTCAACCGGAAAATAAGGAATAAATAAGGAAGATATTGTAATCGGCTCAAATTTTCGAAGCTGAACTAATTTTGTTTGTAACATTTTTTTGATAGAATGCAAGCTTAGGGAGGGGCCAGGCATGAACCCCTTTGGTGAATAAAGCCACCATGATCCCGAGTTCACTACACCATGCACACCTCACCAGAACAGTACACTACTACAACACCACCACATTACAGACTAAGGTCATGCACATACAAACCCTAGGGTCACCTTCCCTAGGTAGCCACTCCGGATGCTCAGAGGAGGCAGCCCCTACACCTGACTCGGGGGCAGATTGGGTTGATTGCCCACTCCCCTTAAATTTAAATTAATCATGAAACCTCAAAAAGAACTAGGCAGACTAGTAAATGGAAAACGACGCAGGATTCGCCAACTGGACTTAAATATCGGACAGAGGAATATTTTATACCATTAGGGATTGATAAATTATTTGCCACTTCTATTTTAAATGGCTGCTCTTGCTTGAACTGCAGATCTTATTTGCACAAAAGACGGTGTCAGGTTTTCTCTTACGCAGGTGTTATTGAACCAGATGTTTTTGTTGGTTGTATATTTGAGCCTCAACTTGGAAAATAAATAGATGGCATCTTTTCGTTCTGCGTTCTTCAGTTCTGTTATAACCTGTTTGGAGATGGAATCAAATTTTGAATTGCACAGTTTTGAGTCTTTGGATGGTGTAACATGCGTTATACCATCATGCGGATGTCAACTGATATTTTATCCCTAAACTGACAGGGGTCGCTTCGGCTACTCCTATCTGAACTGGACAGATACCATATAGACCTTGCCACAATCCAAGAAGTACGATGGAAGGAGAAGGGACTTATTGAGAAGCATTTTCATACTGTATATTACAGCTGTCAAGAGCAACATCATACGCTTGGAACGGGATTTCCGATTAGCAGAAGAGTTAGAGACCGTGTGATAGGCTTCACGCCAGTCAAATATCGCATTTGCATCCAGAGAATCTGGGGGAATTTTTTAATTACAGCATCTTTAGCTGTCATGCCCTGACAGAGGTTTCACCTGAAGAGGACAAAGAAACTTTCTATGACCTTATGGATCGAACTGTAGATAGCTGCCCTAGAAGTGATATCAAAATAGTCCTCGGAGATTTTAATGCCAAAATAGGGAAGGAATCTATTTGTAGATCAACAATAGAAAAATACAGCCTTCATGACAATTCAAACGAAAATGGTCGCTTATTAATTAACTTTGCGGCATCAAAAGATCTTGTGATTGGAAGCACTATATTTCCTGGGAAAAATATTCATAAGGGAACATGGAAGTCACCTGATGGCACAGTGGTTAATCAGACAGATCATTTCTTAGTCAGTGCGCGGCACAAATTGAACCTTATCAGCAGCAGAACTTTTAGAGGTGTGAATATGGAACAGACCATTATTTGGTGATATCCAAAATAAGAGCACAAATATCAAATACAAGAAAGTTAGGAAGCAATAAACAGGAAAAAATAAACACGTCCAAACTAAAGAAACCTGAAACAAGCAGCATATATAGGGAGAAATTAGACCAACTCCTTGCGGGAACAATAATCGAGGAGCCAGCTCATGACCAATGGACTGTCTGCTCGAAGTTAATTAAAAGTGTAGCAAAGGAAACTAGGAACAACGGTAGGAATGAAAAGATAACCCTGGTTCGATGGTGAATGTGCTGTTGCCACTGACATGAATAACAGGGCCTATAAGAATATGATACAGAAAAAACATACATGGCTGTCCTCTGAGGAATATAGGGCCAGACGACAAGAAGAAAAAGCGACATATAGAAGAAAGAAAAAGCAGTGGGAGTTGCAGCTCATAGAAAAAATAGAGGAGTATAGAGGCTTGAATGATGTAAGGATGTTTTATCGCCAGGTAAATCAGAGTAAAGGTCCATTCAAACCTCGTATTAAAGCAATTAGGAATGAGGACGGTTCGTTCCTTGATAACTGATCGGGCAGAAGTGCTATCCAGACGGGCGAGGCACTTTGACTCATTGTTAAATGAAGATGCTAGGACTGATGGAGTAACAGACATCTACACTGGAAAGGAAGAAGATATTGACCCTCCAGAATTCGAGGAGGTCATGGAGGCAATTAATAAACTTAAAAACAACAAAGCCCAAGGTGATGATGGAATCCCTGCGGAGCTTTTGAAATAGGGTGGTGAAAGACTCCATAAAACCACAAATAATATTATTATATCAATCTGGATTGGAGATGGAATACCCGAGGATTGGAGAAAAGGTATTATATGTCCAATGCACAAGAAGGGGGACAGCTTGGAATATGATAATTATTGTGGTATTACTCTCCTGCAATGTGCCTGCAAGGTGCTATCTAATGTCCTCTTTAAGAAGCTCCTCCCGTTTGCTGAGCGAGTAATTGGCAGCTATCAGTCTGGATTTAGAAGGGGCAGATCGACGGTTGATCAAATATTTGGGCTCTGCACAATTCTCAAAAAAGGTTTGGAATATAAAATGATTACCCACCACTTTTTTATAGATTTCCGAAACGCATCCGATAGCATAAAGAGGACAAAATTCTATGAAGCTATGCATTATTTCGGAATCCCAGCAAATCTCATACACCAAATTCAAATTACCATGAATGATGTTAGGTGTGCAGTTCAAGTCCAACTAGATTTATCCCCTGAATTCAGGACAAAGAGAGGATTGAGACAGAGCGATGCCCAAGCATGCCTACTCTTTAATCTTGCCTTAGAGAGGGTAATAAGAAGAGCTGGATTAGAAACTACCGGAACCATTTATGATGAATTGGTACAAGTGATTGGATATGCAGACGATCTAGACATAGTCACTAGATCTCAAAATGCACTAAAAGAAGCTTTTCTTAGATTAGTGGAAGAAGCTATGGATATTGGGCTAGTTATAAATCGAGAAAAAACTAAGTATATGAGAGCTGGCCCGGGAGCAGATAATTCTATCCAGGAACCACTAACAATCAGACCATTCGCCTTCGAAAACATAGATCAGTTTACGTATTTGGGCTCAATAGTTAGCTGTACAAATATGATATCACTTGAGATTGGTCAACAAATACAGAAGGCCAACTGCTGCTATTTTGGACTGATAAAACACCTTGGCAATAAGGTCCTGTCTTGTCAGACCAAATGCCATCTTTAAAAAACACTCATACGACCAGTGCTAACAGTGGTCGAGAGGAAGAGGAAGACCAAGGCTGAGATGGGAAGATGCTGTCACCAGGGATGCTCAGACTATTTTAAACGTGCAGAATTGGAAAGCGGCTGTACAAGACCGAGCCACCTAGTGAAGGCTCATTGAGAAGGCCAAGGTCCACATCGGACTGTAGCGCCATTGAAAGTAAAGCAAGTAAGAAAAAAAGTAAACCAATGTACAGCAGCTTTTATATTGAAATACAGAAAATTTCACAGGTTTTATGCATCGAAGGACCGTTATCGTTAGTGTTAGCTGAAAATATAACCAGACATCTTTTACGGGTAATCTTAGGCTGAACAACTTTTGTCTGAAACTTTTTTTGATAAAATGTATACTTCCTGAAAAAGGAAAACGCAATTACAGCAGATTTTATCTTGAAGTACCAAAAACTTCAAAGATTTGATGCTCCATGATGCCCTTATCATCAGTTTTCGTTTAAAATATAATTCGACGTTTTTTGTATATGATCTTAATCTTAACAACTTTTGTTTGAAACTTTTTCTATAAAATGCATATTTCCTGAAAAAAGAAAACCCAATCACAGCAGGTTTTATCTTGAAATACCGAAAATTTCATAGGCTTGACACTTCGTAGGTCTGTAATCGTTAGTTCTAGCTTAAAATATAACTGGACGTTTTCTGTTATTGATCTTAAACTGAACAACGTTTGTTTGAATTTTTTTGTGATAAAATGCACATTTCCTTAATAAACAAAGAAAAACTAAAAAAAAAACAACTTTTTTTTACAGTTTATTCTGACTAAAACTATAATAAAGCTAGGTATCTATTTCAATTTTCGGATTATTATATTCATAATCTAAAAATCGTATGCTGGCTGATACGACTACACACCCTTACCCGAAATCCCTTACTCCCTACCATTACCCGAAGCCCTTACTCCTTTGATATCTTACATTTCTGTTCCGGATGGAACCATTGGATGGATTTGAAAAATGAATTGTTTTCATGATTTTTTTCTATCCTGTCACTCAATCAAACTTTTTTTAAAAAAATTAAAAATTTTAACAAATATTTGTTTAAAAATTTTCAAATTTATTTTCTGCCATTTTCTTTGTCATAAAGAAAAAAATGAGTATTTTGGAATAAAAATTGGACCATTTTTTTCCTAAGAAATGGGAGGAAAACAAAAGTTTACTTAATCGGACCACCATATAATTAGGATAACCATTGTATTGGAATATTTTCTGTGAAACAAAATCCATTTAGGCTAAACAATATGAAATTTTTGTTATTTTTAGGAGAAAACATCATTTAGTGCTCCTGAAAGTTACTTCCTTTATATATAGGGTTATCCGGAAAATAATGCAGGATTTCATGTTTTCTTTATATTAACCGTCTATATAACAAACTTTTTACGTTTGAGGGATTATTCTTCTGTATAGGTAACATTATTAATCCTCTTCCAATCAATAATGTTTTTTAACTTTTGTAGCATATCACTAGTTTGAAATAATTCAGTCTTTACTAAGATGTCAAAGCATAATTTTCGATAATTTCGTTTTACGAATTTAAACTCGGTCGGAACGGGGCCCAAACAGCCAGAAACAACAATGAATTCTAGATTGATGGCAGTGAGAGTGAGTGCACCGTTTAACGATGGTTTAAACAATTTCAAGAGGGAGATAAAGATAGTCGTGGAAGAACTTCTTCCTTTGATGATGATGTTCTGCGAACTTTGGTCGTACAAAATCCCAGAACAACTGTTCGAAGACTTGCAGAGAAACTCTCAGCTAGCAAATCGACCATCGCTGAGCATCTCAGCACAATTGAAAAGGTAAAAAAGCTTGAAACTTGAGTTCCTCGTGCATACAAACCGACAGAAAAACCTTAGTTATGAAGTTTGTGCTGCACTTCTTTATCGAAACAAGACTCTGCCTCACCTATTCTACTCGCCAGACCTCTGGGGGAGGGGTGCAGTCAATGAAGAAAAAGCACACTAATAAGTGGAATTTCTTGTTCAAATTACATCTACGGTAAACTATACCCATATCCATATATTTATTTGTTTTACTCATGGATTATTACCAGCCAATTAATAACAGATAAGAATTCACATCAATTACTAAAAGCAAAACTTCCTAATTACATTGTTGTTCAAGTAAGTGTGTTTATTATAAGCTTCTAAAGGAACTACCAGTCAGGCAAAACAACAAAACAAACAAGTTGTTTTTGTTTCTTTAATATAACAACCAAATAATATAGGCCATCTTGAACTATAAAATAAATATATCAAAAAGATAATTATTTCACTGATTATTCAGTTATTTTATTTTCAAATATAAATGTGTATAATGAACAGTCTATTATTAAGTATTTGTTTTGTTCATTTATTTTTAATTTTTTTTTTTAATTTGTTAAAAAGACCACTGTACCTACTGTTTCCTTTATTACTTTGATATCATTGGTTATCTCTCTGATCTTGTTGGGATAGTAGCCTACTCTGACTGGTATTTTTTTATTTCTTGAACGATTCTTTTTTTAATTCTC
The DNA here is from genome assembly GCA_948150685.1 of Rhaphigaster nebulosa. NCBI lineage: Eukaryota > Metazoa > Arthropoda > Insecta > Hemiptera > Pentatomidae > Rhaphigaster > Rhaphigaster nebulosa. The sequence goes on from OX411307.1 coordinate 42,535,977, forward strand.
ATACTCATTGGATTCATGATTGATGAGAAATTGTTTTGTTGACCCAAACAGTGGTTCACCAAGATTTAATCAAATTCTACAGGTGTGAATGCAAGCATATTAAAGATTAGGAGTAAAATGGACTAAAAGAAACTTACTAAATCCTCTTTAACCAATGCTTGATTCTGATAATCTTGATGTTGAAAGGGTGTAAAGAAATATAGAGATTAACAACACCTTATAAGAGTTTTCTATATAATGTCAAAATAGTAATACCTACAGTATAACATAAGAAAACTAAATTAAAAGAGAAAAAATAATTTATTTTTTGAAGGTGAACAATATGACATATTTAAATAGCATGTATTACATATTGAATTATTAATATAATAGAAAATTTTATGAAAAATCAAAATAATTTGTTTAAAACAACATTGGATGTAGATGATTAGAAAATGCTGGTTACTTCACTCAAGACTTGAATAATGAACGATTAAAACCATTTCTTAATTTAGGGGACCAATAAGCCCATTTATTATCATCTAATTACACCCAAAATAAAATGAACAATTAAAGAAATACTTCAAATCTTTAGTACAACTTAAGCTTTTACAAAATCTATACTCCAAAATGAAAATATCAGTATCAGTGCATGTGCTACACCAGATATCGGTATTTGTATTTTTTGTTTTGTTTATCAGAAGACTAGATTTACTCTCAAATCTCTATAGATGGATGAAACAAAAGGGTCTGAAATAACAACAGAAAATCGTCAAAGTAATACGCATTAAAATCACAGAAATAAATGAAGGGATTTATAACTGAGCACAAAATTTATCACAACAAACAAAAACACTAATTAAATCCTATACATACCTGAGTGACAACTGGAGGATGTGTTTTCCATCTTGGAGTTTTTTTAAGACCAGTCTTCTTTGAAGAGACAGTTAAATCACCTAATAACTTGGTTAAGTCAAATCCATAGCTGCCTTTTTTAATTTCTTTTTCGGTATTTATTTCTATCACCTGTCGGACTCCTTGTATGCTCCGTAAATCTGATTTCTCATTATCCAAAAATAAGTTGTAGACGCTAGCTCTGACATTTAAATAAGACTGGATAAAATTGTTGTTGTCTTTCAAATAATTTTGAAACAAACTTTTTTTCTTTACGACGTAATTCACAATTTCTATAAGTTTAGCAACAATACTCCTTTCTTTTGAGCCCATTAGTTTTAACTCACTAGTTAAAGAATATATATATAAAGTGACATAAGTCTGATTCTTCTGAAAAACAATTATTGACAGTCAACATCACAATTTGGAATTCAGCACTATTTGAAATGAGTTGAAAAATAAAGTGAATGAGTGCGTTCTAAGAATCATAAACAAAGAACTATTTGCGGTAATGTTATCAGTAACCAAAGAAGTAATTCTAGAAACTGAACAAACTGAATTATTAAAACTATAAAAATATTTAGAAATAAAAGTATGTATGTCTTGCTAAATTTAACTATTACTCAAACTAAATTTATATTGCCAAACGAAAGCAATAAAAAATCCTCATACTAAAACCTTAATTATGTATTCCGAAAAAGGGCTTCCATAATTTTACTACAGATCAAAATAAAAAGTACTTTTTATTTTATCGAAAATAAAATGCTTTTTATCTCTATTAACAGCAATCTTGAATTTAAATTAAAGTGAGATAGCCTTGCTCAAAGCGTGGACATCTTAAGGTGGGTCCACACCAACGCAGTGCCCGTGAACAATGTTCGCAGAAAATCAAAGATAGGAGCGTTCCTAAGCAATTTCTAGCTAAATACCAATATTCACGAACAAAAAGGAGTATTCCATCCAGAGGTGGTAAACTTTAAAAGAAAGAAATGTTCTCTTTCGTAGACTCAATATTTTGACTGTGCACCTGCTCTTATAGGATGCATTCTCACGTTGTATTCACTTAGAAAGGTGAGCAGGTCCTCCAAATCAAAAATCAATCCATATTTGTATAGCACGTACTCTATACACTTAGTAACACAATAATTAAAAGTGTAAAAAGACAATTATTTTTGAACGAAAATCGACTTTAAATAAATAATTATAGATAATTTAAGTATTTCCTTGTGCAACTTCCATTTATTCACATCGAACCAAAGTACCTACTCAGTTTTTTGAGGAATGTGTACGTGCTCAGTTTTATTCACTTCACCTAACATCTCTATGCACGGTATGGTCAGAACGTTGTAGTAGTGTTTGACGGATAATCAATAGAAGCTCAAAAAAAGAACAGAAAGAGCTTTGAACGTATTCGCGAAGCTCAGGCACGTTCATCTCCTGAGATGATATCTGAGGAGACAAGCATACCTCAGATTTCACATGAAAAGTTTTTATCTGATGATAAATTTAAATTTATCCAGCTACTTAAACAAAATTCAGGCTTTTAAGGCTGAAGAAGATGCTGACTATAGTATCACTAAAGGTATTCTGAAGGCCTCTGATTTTGAGGTAGTGGTTATTGCAGGTGAGGACATTAACTTGTTGGATAACCTCATTGGTCATGCAAAACAACATATACCTCCAGAAATGTGGAAGAGGTAGAAGGAAAGCTGTCCTCTATCAAACCACCTCAAAAATGCAAATCATCAACTCATCCCTTTCACCCACACCTTCAGTGGATGTGATTCAACGCCATGCATCTTCATCCTGAGAAAACTCAAGTTGCTGGCATCAAAAAATTATTGAGACATTAAGGAGAGGGCTGCAGTATTATCAAATCCAAATAATCAAGGGTTGTCTACTGCTAACCGCCAAACGGCAGAAAGTAAATAGTTTTGTTTACTTTGTGTGAACAGTAGCCCTCAACCCTCTGTTCCAGTAACTCCCTCTCCCAGCCACCCCTTTCCAATGTTACATTAACTAAATTTTTACTTCACTGTACCATTTGAGAGATATGATTGAATGTTTATACCTGCCGACATTATTAACTGGTGGAACATGAAAAACAACTTGAAATTTGAGAAGCTGCATCTGAAAGACCATTTGGTCTAACAAGACTAATTTGATCTCGCATTTTAGCAACTTCAATTTAGTTTAAAAATGTATACTACAATTTTTGTTGAAAAATTACTCCTCCATGGCCAAAGTGGGCAAAAACTAAAAAAGGACGAAATTTTCGCAGTTTTAGGATTTTTTAACATTGATCCGGTGGGACGACGAGATCGAAATCTTGGATTCAACATCTCGGTACCATCATATACAAGATAAAAAAAAAAAAAGAAACCTAGTATCCTATTTGATGCAAGTTAAAATTTACTAGGTATTTGTTCTTCTACACATTTTGAGCATAAATCTACAAGCAAAACAGGTTTTAAACGAAGCCAATTAATGTAAAACTGTCGTAGTGTACTGCTGTCATAATAACCTGTCTTTACACTGTAGTACAAAGGGCGAATGAAGACCTGGCAGAAAGCTCTGGCTATCGGGAATCGTGTGAAAACACACCGATAAGGGTCCATTTACACATGTCCGTAGCGTTTCAGTTCCGTGTTTTCGTATCAGTGAAAAATGAAATTCTTCTGAAAATGATATATGAAGGGGTTCATACATCTCTGGCGTACTTCAGTGGACATCACAGTCAGTAATCCGATAATTGTAGGGCCATCTGAAAGGAACGCAATCTTTCTGCGCAAATTAAATCAGTTTCCGATCCGATCCGACAATCATCGGGCCGCGTGAAAAGGCCCCAATAATGTAACATTATAAATAGTTAACTTTGTTGTCAGTGGCGTGATAAACAATTAATGTGAGAAGGGATTCACAATAAAGAGCAGCAGCGTTGAGTTTGGAGAGTGGTCCTTAATTAAGGTGAGGTGGGTGCCAAATTTTATTCGGGTTGATGAGTACTCGTCTTCACGAACTAACATCTGAGCTGTCCTAGGTAAACTAAGCTTTGGATTCTTTCTTAGAACATCTAAACTGGGATATTTCCTACATAATCATCTGGGATTATAATTAATTTAATACGAGATAATATATTAAATATTCCGTTCCATGTCCTCCATGATATACAATATCTCTAAAAAATGTGTTGATAAAATTCAGCTGAAAGATCCTCCTGGGTTGTGTTAGAAATGTTGTCTGGATGGAAAAGCCGTAAGGGGTTTATGATCCTTAACTATCCGAAACTGTAAACCCTCAATGAGTGGTAGAAAGTTCATCAAAGTTTCCTAAGTGACCAACAATGGTAAATCAAACGTAGAAAAATTTCCTTACGATGCAGAACCTAATAAAAAAAATATTGTAGCGGCTGCCATTTCTCGTTAGTTTTCTGTTGTTATAACCCCCCCCCCCCTACTCCACCATCAGATGGACTACATACCACTGACCGTTCGTTTTTTGACGAAGTCACTTTTGGAGTGATTAGAAAGCCTTAGGAGTCTCCTCTGTCAACATAATTGGTGTATTATAATTTCGCTTGTAGATATAAAGCAAAGCGTTAAGAGGATCTAAGATACCAGTATCCTTCTGTGAGTACTATCTAGAAAAAATAAGCAAGTCTAGAAATCATCTCAGCTCTCAATTGTTTCAGGTTAGAGAAAAACCTTAGTTGTACCTAAGAAAATATACATTTTGCACAAAAATGCATTTAGTTATGTTTAGCAAACGCTTGTTTCATTTAATTGTTTAAAGATTTCCTTTAGATGCTTTTGATATTCCAGTTTTGCCTAGGATTCAAAGAAAATTTGACAGCGTGAGAGAAAACGAAAGTAAATCCTAAGTACAGGCTAATGCGTGATCAGAGTCATTGTGCAAAACGGGTGATTGGTTTTAATTGATTATGTAGAATATTGTTGCTTCATCAAAACTGTCTGTTTCAGCACGCTCAACAAATAAAAGTCTCAACAGGTCCTTGACCAATGTACTGGGACCTTACCAAGCAGGGATATTTGTTAATGGAGGTCCTCAATAGTTTTTACTAATGAGGGTATAGATAATTAATTATCTTTAGATAAGATAATATCTAATCTTTGATATACAACTTTAAAACTATCAAGGCTTTATTTAATTTTTAAAATATTTCACAAGAAATATTACAACTACAAAATACATGTCATCTGAAGTTAGTATCGAACAATAAGTAGACCTCAGAAGGTCTTGATACTGCGTATACTCTTCAGGGATGTGATTGTTGGAGATTTATTTAAGTATTTAAATGATTTATATTTAATTTAAAGTTTAAAAAGATAATTAACATATGTTTTTTAAAAAAATTTACTCTGACTTAATGAAACTTATGTAAACATCGTTAAAAATAATAAAATGTTTTCAAGACAGTTTAGAAGATTGTAAGCCTTTATTTTGTCTCTATTTAAATATTTTAAATGGTTATGGTCCCAAGCAAGCTATTTTCCTAACACTCAGAGGAACCGGATGATTCCGAGTGAGATGGAAAGACTGCAAATTAAAATAGCTCACCTAGATGGGAAGTCGAATTGGTTTTCATGGAAATACAAGATAAGTATTCTCCTCTAGAGTATAGAGGGAGGTATGGAGGTTGTTGTTGTTAAGGTTGGAGGAACCTTATTGAAGCCAACAACCTTGGAAGACTGCGGCTCCAGATAATAATAATAATATTCTTTATTGACTTTAATGTACAACATGTAGCCATTGAGTCTGGCCCACTTAGTGTTAATTTGAAATAAAACAACAGCCATAATTATTATAGTCCGACCTTTACAATATAGGTAAGACAATATATAGCATGTTTTCATTTAATAACAGTTATTTTTCTTCTGCAGTTATACAATACAATATGTAATTTTTTTATTTATTTTTTTTAATTAACATTGATTTAATAAATAAATAAATAAAATTTAAGTCAGGACATAATAGTATTAATTATAACAACAGAATAATAATTTTCCAAACAAATGACGCAAATAAGGCATGTATCTAAGGAAATAGATAAATACAATGAAATTAAAGTATTTAGGTACAAATCCGCAAATATTTCATTGCAACAGTTATCTTATTCTTTCTATACGTTAAAATTAAGATATTGTAGAAGTATATAAAAATTTTAACTATTAAGGCGTAAGTGAAACATCACATTAATAAACAATAATTAAAGCCTGGATTCCGAATTTTGACATGTAAACTGTTGATAGAAAAAAATGTTTAATTTTTCCACGGTGTCCATAGTGAGTACATTTTGCAGTGATAATTCATCATCATGCTGGACAATATATTTTTGCAGAAATTGTTTTCTTGTGTTAACAAAAAATTTATAATACAATATTATATGTTTTAAACTATTGATTATGGTTTCATGGCACCACTGACATTTTTCATCAGTTCTGAGAACATAGGTGTTATTCCTATAAAATATTTTCAAGCATTCAGGGTTTGAAATTCTTATTTGACTCACGGTTCTTAATTTTTCTATGTTTATATTGAATTTTAAATAAGTTGTGAAAACCAGTTAAAAGTCAAGTCCTGTTTTTTTTTATCTAACTCAACAAATCTATCGAAACATTTACGAGGTAATCTATAATCAGGGATAGACAGTATTTTTATGCAGAAGTTAAGAATTTTCTTTAGGATTGAAACGATAAGTGGGTTACGACCTGTTTCTAGTCGTACAATATAATTTGGAGTACATTTCGGCGAATAATATAGATATTTTAAGAATTTTAATTGAGCTACTTCGATGTTTGTATAATAGTTTAAACTCCAAATTTCCGCAGCATAAAGGAGTGTTGAGGATACCATAGAATCAAAGAGTGTCAGTTTTGTCTCCCTTGCACAACTTTTACCTCTTCTGAGAATGTCTCTCCTGCGGCTCCAGATAAGGTAGCTATATATAATAATAATTTGGAAACCTTTAAGAAAACTGACAGTAATGCACTACTTTTAATGGTTACCCATATGTCCGAGGGACTTCGGAAAAAGTAATGCGTTGCACAAACTTTCGTGAACTATGGTTAGAACTTCATAGGCTATTTAAAGACCAGATGAAAATAAAGTCTATGATTGTTGCATGGATTTTTTTAATTATAATAAATCTGGTAGTGATGATGTTGGGACTCATATCAAAGTTAAAGAATATGTGGTCTTCCATTTGTAAGGAGCTAAAATGGACTAACACCTGCACCTGCGATCCACCTGAGCTATTATTAGTTTGCAAAATATTAGGTACTATACCCCCTGGATATTTTGCATTTCCAGTTGGCTGTTAATGAACAAGACAGAGACAAATATTGAAAATTTAACAACCCAGCTTTGTTCCTTCGAAAAAACTCTTTTCAGCTTAAGTGGTTGAAATATGCGCGAAGCATTCCTTTCGTCATCTAAGCTAGATGTAAAGAAAGAGTCTTGGAAGGACCCCACAGTAAGTAAGGGTCACGGGTAAAAGCTGATTTCCTGTCACTATTGTGGCGAGGTTGGACACATTGTACGGAGGTTTCCTAAGTAGTTGGGTGATGAGAAGCCTCCTAAAGGCAGTAGTAATAGTTATGGTAAATCAGCTGTTGGTGTTAACATGTCCGTTATGCCTGCCTTTACAATCAATGACCAGGTAACAGATGAAGACAGTTGGTATGTTGATAACGGTCCAACCAACCACGTGACATTCAGGGAGGATATTTTTGAAACCTTTGGGAGGTTCTCTGTTCCACATACCGTCACAACTGCAAATCGCGATTCCATTGAAGCTGTATGGAAAGGTAGTGTTATCATAGAATCCATAGTTCAAGGCTTCTTCTTCTTTATCGTCCTCCTTTAGTGCCTTTCAGCGTGGTAATCAAAGACGATTTCAGTAGGTATCGCCAAGTCTATTTCATGAAGCAAAAATCGCGGGTTCTAGAAAAACTAAAACAGTTCATCCATGAGGCACAAGTTACGGGTCATGTTTTGAAGGAACTATTGAGTGACAACGGCGGGGAGTATGATAGTAAGGAAGTATGACACATCCTTAAAGATTACGGCACTAAACAGATACATACAATGCCGTATACTCTAGAGCAAAAGGGATGTTCTGAAAGGGAGAACAGAACAGTCGTTCTATCATGCATGCTCACGGGAATAATGCAAAAGCTCTATGGGCTGAAATAGTGAATACGTCCGCATACATACTTAACAGAACAGGACCATCTAGCATACCAAAGAAATCACCTAATGAGTTTTGGATGAACAAGAAATCACCTCTAAAACATCTGAGGGTTATTGGTTGTACATGTTATGCTCACATTCCACCTCAACGGAGGCGAAAGGTGGACAAACATGCCATCAAAGGTATTTTGATAAGTTATGATGATAACATTGATAATGATGACGGCTATCGTATATGGTGTTAAGATAACCACCAAATAATAAGATCAAGAGATGTTTTATTTGAAGAGGCATCTCTGGTTCAGGATGCAAATATTTGAAAAATAAATATTCTCCGATAGAAGATGAAGAGTTTGAAGAAAATTCAGTCCCGGAAATTATTGAAGAAGAAGAAGAAACCGAAAATGAAGATATCGAGGCTACTGGGAACGCTGAAGGAGAATAAAGTGAGGAAGCAGTCTACTCAGAAGATGCTCAAGAAGAGGATGTACGGTTAAAGTTAAGGGACAGAACGAAAATAATTCCGCCGAAGAGATTTCATGACCATGTTCTTTTTCTATCAGAGTCCAGTGAGCATTATGAACCCACGACATTTCAGGAGGCTGTCAATATTGAAAACTGTGAAGAATGGCGTAAAGCTATGGACAGTGAAATGGCATCTCTTAAAGAAAATGGGACATGGACCTTAGAAGACCTCCCTATAAGAAATAAAGCTATTCCTTGCAAGTGGGTGTACAAAATTAAGACCCTTGCCAATGGCTCTATTGAAAAGTACAAAGCGAGACTTGTGGTTAAAGGTTATTCCCAACGAAAAGGGGTTGACTACAGTGAAACCTTTAGTCCAGTTGCAAAATTAGGAACATGCTTATGTATATACTTATAAGCATTGCTGCCAGTGAGAAGTTATCTCCAATGCAATTTGGCTTGTCTACGGCTTTCCTATACGGGGAATTGGATGAAGAAATTTACATGGCGCAACTAGAGGGAAATAACGATAGATCAGGTAAAGTCTATAGGTTAAGACGGAGTCTCTATGGTCTGAAACAAGCCCCACGCTGTTGGAATAAGAGATTTGGCTCATACCTGTTCAAGCTTGGCTTCATGAAGAGCGACGCAGACCCACGTCTTTTCATACAAAATCGTGACAGCAAGAAGATATTGATTGCGCTGTATGTCGATGACGGACTGGTAGCTGCAACAGATGAAGATATCTTGTTTGATTTCGTTCAGGATTTAAAAAGAGAATTCAAAATAACAGAAAAAGAGGGATCCAATTTTTTAGGCTTGGAAATGAAAAAGAGAAAAGATGGTTCAATTAAAATTAGCCAAAAAGGATATACAAGGAAAATCTTGGCACAATTTGGATGGGACAATTACACACCAATCGCAACACCAATACTGAAAGACCCAATGAAGCCAGAAGAAAAAGAGCCTCTTGACACAATAAAGTTCCCATACCGACAAGCTTGATGTACTTGATGACATGCCCGATATCACTTATGTTGTAAGAGTAGCATCGAGAACTTTAGAGAATCCAAGGACAGAAGATTGGGTAAGGGCGACCCGTATATTTCGGTACTTGAAAGATACACAAGATGTGGGAATATTTTATCACCCTGATTATAAAACAGGAATTTTGGAAGGATATAGCGACGCAGACTTAGGAGGAGACGAGATCACAGGAAGGTCGACCTCAGGAGTAGTGTGCTTGTATGCTGGAGGAGCCATCTCGTGGTTAAGTCAGCGCCAGACAATATCGACATCTGTAGCAATATCGACTACATAGCCTGAAGCGATCGCAGCTCGTGAAGCAACACGAGAACTGATATGGCTTAAAAGGCTGCTGTCCGGAATCACAGAACTAAAGAGCATCCCCGTCCTAAAAGTTGACAATGAAGCAGCAACTCGACTTGCACAGAACCCTGAATACCTTCGCAGGACCAAACACATTAAAACCCGGCATTACTTTGTAAGGGAGCAGGTCATCAGTGGAGAATTGGATGTCCAGAGATTCCAACAGAGCACCAACTGGCAGATGTTCTCATCGAGCCACTCCACAAACCCAGGCTCACCGGTCTACGGAAGAATATCGGACTCAAGGGCGATTGAAAAAGAAAATCATAAAAATGAGAAAAAGTGTTGGAGATACATTTAAATGATTTATAATTAGTTTAAAGTTTAAAAAGATAATTGACATATGTTTTTTAAAAAAGGTTACTCTGACTTAATGAAACGTATTGTAAAAATCGTTAAAAATAGTAAAATATTTTCAAGACAGTTTAAAAGATTGTAAGCCTTTATTTTGTCTCTATTCAAATATTTTAACTGTGAAAAGGTGGGTAGGACAGAGAATGGAAGTGGGTAGGATGGGAGCATTAAGGACGAAACAGGCCGTGACCGAAGGGAATCAGCCTTCCGACGTTACCACAGCCTTCAGAAATTCTTAAGGACTAAGGTAATACAGGCTGAGAGAACCAGTCTCCAGACCCTGCAGGAATGAGCGAAGGGGAACCAATCCTCAGTATTTGTGGATCCAAAAATAAGGAATGCGAAAAGGATTTTAAAATATTCATGAAACAATAGCCAGAGATGATCTGGTTAAGGGGGAACTTTACAATGACTCCTCTCGACTCTACCTGGGTTTGTTCATAGCAAATATTAACGTCGAGAGGTGTAGCTAAGAATTCAAGTTCGTTCAGATTATCTCTGTATATACAACTTTAATGAGCATATATACTTTTGATTTATATTTCCATTCTGATAATATAGAAGATTTATTTACATAATAGCAAAGAAATAAAATAGGGATTTCTCGCTGCAGCTGCTAAAGCCTGCAGAGCTTCGCTGATTCTCCACTGAGGGCGCTAACAGTTCAACTAATTCCTATGATTGTTGCAAGAGCGCACGACAGTGTCGTTACACTACTCCTCCCCTAATGGACGGAGTCCGTAATTGTAGTTATATTAGGCTTATTATATTATATTAGGCTTATTTGAGCTTCTGGAGTGAGTTCCATTTCATGGGGATTAATGGCACTGAAAGCCCCTGACAATGTGTATACATACTTGTGTAGACGCGGCATTCTAGGCTATTCGGCAATGATTCGCAGGTTAAAAGCTAGCTGCTGTCTGGAATCTTTCTTGTGTTTTTAAAGATATAGTTCCAGACATGTTGAGTAGAGCCTAGTTATGTCTGATCCACGTACACTTAAGCCGTTAACAGTACTGATCGTTGCTGCTGCTGCATGAGATGCTGTGACGGTCTGTCCTGCACATAATACTATGGCGGTTGAAGTTTCCTCTCGGTCTCTCCGGCTGTACGCCTTAGGCCTATGGTTGCTGCACTGATGAGCTTTGCTGCGACGGTGGTCGTAGCAAAACCAAGTCCACCTTCAATGTCTAAATGTATTTAAAGAATTTTTCGCACTAACCATCACCCTCTCCAAACGTATCTCTCTGCCCCTTCAGTAGAATATTTAATCATAATGAACATCTGACCAAGATATTGCACTGAATTCAATGTCATCCGATTATTATTATCTCTACCGCAAAAGAAAAAGGATTTGGGTTCATTTTTTGAATAGGAAGCGTAATTTGTATGCCTAATGCCATAATTTGTAGGAGGATCAAAAAAAGATTTAATCTTAATTCTAAAATTGTATGAAATTTTATTAAGAATTGGAAGTAGCCTATTAAGATCCTATTTTTCAAGAAATTTCTTATTCAATTTACCAATGTATCTTTGAATTGTTTCACAGAATTGGAAAACAACCTACGAAAACATAATCCTACAACATTAGAAATATTTTAATCAGGAACCAATCACTTCGATTATTTTTTTAATCTAACTAACGAATAAGGAATAAATAAAATAAATATTATCCGGAATTCGTTGGTTGTTTAAAATTGATTGACCTATTTGTTATTCAACAGATTATCTGAATCATCCGTTATTTAGATTAATTATCTCATTTGGTTAAAAAATGAATAAAAACCAACACCCCGAGACACCATGTTTAATCTGTTTAGTTCCACACGGTTTATAATCCTCCCACAGCCATTCACCCTACTAAAAAAATTTCCGACATTTCATTCGCTTTTCCTCTTATATCTACCTCTAAATAGTCGGAAAATCCATTCAGCCATTCACGAGACATAGGAGGAAAATTCGAAAAATTTTCATATTAGTTTTAGTTTTAGCCTACCTGTAAACAGTCGGAAAATCTTTTAAACAGCGAAAATCCATTCATCCGTTCGAGAGATATAAGAGGACTAGCGAGTGGAAAGTCGGCAAATTTTCACTCATTTTTTTCTTCTAATCTACCTTATAATAATCGAATAATTGTTCGAACTACGAAAATGCATTCATTCGTTCCAGAGAAAAAAAGAATGAAAAGTCGGAAAATTTTCAATTAGTTTTTTCTTTTAATTGTAGAAAAATCGTTTTAACTGCTAAAATCCGTTCACGAGTTACAAGAAGAAATGCGAATGAAAAGTGGGAAAATTTTCACACTCCTTTTTCGTTTTAATCTTACCTCTGAATAGTCAGTAATCGTTTGTGTAGCGAAAATTCATTCATTCGTTCACGAAATATACACAGGAAAAGCAAATGAAAACTTGACCCGAATAATTAAATTCAATTATTCGATATTTTAGTAGAACAAATCGAATAAAAAGATTACTATATTTTAAATAAATATATAAATAATTAAATTAAGTAGAATCAAAATAAAAAAATAGAACCATAAAAATTTAATATTTTAAGAGAATATTATTTGCTATTTTGTTAGGAAAAATGGTACAATTTTAATTATTTTTAAACTACCTAATTAAATGAACAATTAAAGAAATTCAATTATGGTTGGTTGTGGTGAAAATGAGATAGTATAAAAAGATTTTAACTCTTTAACGGGCAGTGGCCATATTTGTCCCACCTATCAAAAAGCGGAAATTTTACATTCAAAATAGCTTGGTTACATTCCACGATATGGCAGAAGCTACCAAAAAATAGGTTTGAAGGCTTAGAATTGTTTGTCAGCTGGCTCTAGCCAAACTTCGTTTCTGGTGGGACAAATATGGCCATTGCCTATTTGAGGTACCGGCTTAGGCAAAAACAAAGTAGTTGAAACTTGTTTTCAGTTTTTTTATTTACTAGCAAATATTTCCAGGATAGAACGGGAAGCTCTTTTTAGTATTATTATTTGAGATAGTAATAGTACAATTTTTATTTCATTTTAAATTTCTGCTAAAATAATTTGAATAATAATGTGAACAATGAAAAGAATATACCGAAAAAAGAAATTTATTGTTTATTCTGTTATATAAATTTACTGCTATATTTTAGTATATTATTTACAATTACTTAAAATGAATTGAAAAAAAAATAATGTATTTTTACAGATACAATCATATTTTTATTTATCATTGATCTAAACTGGTAAAATTGCCCCTGCTTTGCAAAACTTTTATGTTTTATTGTTATTTGAATATATTGACATTTTTAGACTATATAATTATTTGCATGTGTATTGAGCTTTTATAATATGCCTTATTCTAATCATCTAAGTTTTTTTTAAATATGAAAAATCTTAAATGAAATTTGATGTGCCTAACCGGGTACTGGCCATATATGCCCCACCCAGTTTTTTAGAGGGGGGAGGATTATTTTTAAATATCATTCCTGATTGCTAGGATCAATATCTATAGTATCAGCACACTAAAATTTGCATCCTGCATGAGAGGGCTTATGCCCTTTAAAGGGTTAATAAATCTTGACGTTATCAGGCCTGGAGATGTGAGGGCAAAGGGTAAAAGAATTGCCAAAGCAATTCCTTGGTTTGGTGCTAGGCTAGGGGAGAGGCCAATTTATGGCCAATCCTATTGGAAACTATGTGTCTATTTTTTTCTTGGTGCAAGGCTCTATTGTGGACGAGGCCTAACAGTAACAGCAGAAGGCCAAAGAATATCACTTATCTAGAACGCTGCTACCACTAAATACAAGAAATATACCAAGTAATTTGATATTTCTTTTCCAGCGTAGAAAAAATCAGTTTTTCAAAATTTGACACATCTTTTGTATCTAGGAGTCTCCTACGTCCTAAAATAAAATGGTTGAGCAAGACATTTCAGAGCTCTCTTAAATGAGGAAGAGCGGATGAGTGAAAACAGAGGAGATGCTCAGAAGTCTCTGAGGCAATCTCAAAACTAAAAATCAATAAAGCTCCATGTCCTGATGGCCTGCCAGTGGAGTTCTTCAAATATGGAGGAGAGGAGCTACAGTGCCATGCATGAGTTAATCATGAGAATTTGGATAGAGGAGAGAATTCCGCAGCATTGGGACATTGCTGTCATAATTAGGGATTGATCCTTCTATACCATCATGCGGATGTCAACTAATGCTGTCATATGTCCTACACAAAAAAGGAGACCAGCTGGAATGATCCAATTATCGTGGAATTTCCTTGCTTTCTTGTGCCTACAAGGTTTTCTCAATCATCCTCTATAATAAATTAACAACATTCACAGAAGGGCAGATTGGAGAGTATCAGGCTGACATTCGTCAAGGCAGATTCACTATGAATCAAATCTTCACCTTGAGGACCATCCTGGAGAAAGGCCATGAATACAAGCTACCCATGCACCACCTTTTCGTGGACTTCAGAAGTGTATATGACAGCATTAAGAGGAGAAAATTATATGGAGCTTTGGAGGAAATGAACATCCCTCAGAAATTGATTCTCCTTGTTAAGTTAACGATGAGGGATGTAAGTCTTTTCTTTAATTTAGCGTTGGAAAAGGTAATAAGGGATTCAGGAATCCAAACTCATGGCAAGATATTTTCCCAATTAGTGCAGGTGCTTGGTTTTGCTGACAACTTGGATAAAGTAGCCAGTTCCAGATCAGCCCTAGTCGAAGCCACAACCAACCTCATCAGGGCAGCGTCATTTATGGGACTTTTAACTAACCATGCTAAGTCCAAATGTACACTGGCGCTGGAGATAATAGTCCTATAGTAGTGGGACCCTACAACAGGTTAAGGAGTTTACTTACCTCAGATCACTTGTGACTTCAGGCATGATATGTTTACTGAGATTAAGAAGCAGTAGGCAAGTTGATCATTTTTAAGACTCATCCTGGCTGCATTAACTTATACATCCATAAGTCAGTGGACCATCTCCAAGCACGATGAAAGGGACCTGATGATCATTGAACGAAAAATTCTACGTTGTATTACTGGACCAGTCAGGGATGTGGCTGGGTGGAGAATGAGGAAAAACTGGGAACTGGATATATTCAAGTTTGTGAAGTTAGGGAGGCTTGGTTGGTCAGGCCATCTGGCCAGAATGAATGAACAAGAGCTCCCAAGGAGAGAACTTGAGGAGATCCTGCATCGAATCGGAAGAGCTGGAAGACCCAGACTGAGGTGGGTTGATGGCGTTACAGCAGATACTCTAAGCCTGCTTAGGATCAGGAACTGAAAGGTGGTTGTGCAAGATAGAGGCGAATGGCGGTGGCTCATTGAGGAGGCCAAGACCCACTCCAGGTTGTAGCACCAAGGAGGTTAGGTTAGTTGATAGCCAATGATACAAAAACTAAAGCATTATACCAATTGTATATCTAGTATCTACAGTACATATTTAAAATGATAAACTAAGACACATTAATTAATGAAGTTAGTTTATCCTGGATCCTCATTGCTTTACTAATGCCAAAATGATCTGAAATTTTATTTGATATATATTTCGAGTTATGAATCACTAACAAATAAATGTGTAAAATAGTTTAACAATGTGTGATTTACTATAAGCCTTGGCGCCCACTGGAACCATTTTTTCTGATTTCAACTGGCAAAGGAACCGAACAAATGGCAGTCAATTTATATAAATACAACTTCGAACAAGTATCCGAATTCATGTACCTTGGATCTTAGGTCACCTGTGATAATGAAATGAGAATAGAGATAAAAGAAAGAAGATTATCTGCAAACCGCAGCTACTTTGCTCTCCACTAGTTCAACAGGTTTATAACAAAAAGGACAAAAATTATTCTCTGTAAAACTCTTAATACGCACAATCCTCACGTATGGTGCGGAGACCTGGACCATGACCAAGGCAAAATGTCAAAGCCTTCTTGCTTTTGAAAGGAAGATTCTCCGGCGAATATTTGGACCAATCCTTACCGACCGAAGATAGAGAAGGAGGACCAACCAGGAGATTTATAACCTTTATGGAGAGCCTAATATTGTCTCCATTGTAAAACGAGCCAGATTAAGGTGGGCGGGTCATGTGGTGAGGATGAATGTGGAGCAGATCCTGAGGAAGCTGCAAATGGAAGTCATCCATGGACAAAGAAGAGCCAGCAGACCAATACTTCGCTGGATTAGCAGCTGCTTATTGAGGAGGCCTAGACACGGTAATGTGTTGTAGCGCCACCAAAAAAAAAAAAAATGTATATTGTAATATACACATTTTTTCAGATTTGATGTACGTAGTGAATAATTGTATTTAGGTATCTTAAATTGGATTTAGTATTTGGAAATAGGGATTCTCAGGAAAATAATAATACAAACAATAATAAATACAATAATAGACCACGGTCGTCATTCTTCAAAGAAGAAAGTGTTAAAAATAAGAATTATTGACGCTTCACGTATTAGTAATAGTTCTGTGTGTCTGTGCCTGATTGTCTAGTAACCCGCCCTGAGATTAGAGTCAAACCTATATAAAACAAATAAATATATAAAAAAGTGAAAATAAGTTCATTTATTTATTTTCCTAAAAACCGAAACTTTACAATATATATATATTGTAAATATATATATATATATATATATATATATATATATATATATATATATATATATATATATATATATATATGGATATATATTAAATTTATAATTGAAAATTAAGAATTTTTTATAAAATGGGCTCAAAATTGCCTGAAGATTACTCGGTGAAAAACAGTTCTAGTGAACAATCAGTCTGGACCGTCGTTCGGCCGGTACCGGCTGAGCAGAGGGTGTGTAGTAGATGTGCTCCAGCACTTTCCCTATATTTGGGATCGTTCATTCCGCCACGGCTCAAAACGGCCTGGAGATTATTCGGTCCAAAACGGTTCCAGTGGACGCGCAGTCTAAGCAATTTTGGAGGAAGAATGAATTTTATAACACATACATATCAATTACTGGCAAGCAGTAAAAAATTGCTTTCCTGTGATAAAAAATAAAATATTAACACATAAAAAAATAATAAAATAAGTAAAGGTGAGGGAGTAAAAGTATAGCCATGTTTATTCCATTTAATAAAGGTTATACATATTAAATGAAAACAAGAAAAAGAAGAACATTAAAATAAAAAATGCTAACATCACATTTAAGGTTTTTTTCCATTAACAGGTATTTCCAATATTCTTGGACCATAAAGCAAAACGTAAGCAACATGCCAATCACCTGAAATCATAGAAAGAATATAGTTTATTGATTTAATCAGGAGATATTTTAATTTAAGTTAGTTAATTGTTAATTTATTATTTCAACATGTACATTCATTCTAATTGAACTTACAGTTGATATTTATTTAAACTGGTAAGAAATAATAAAACCAAGTTTGTAAATCATGTCCCAATATACAACAGGATACATACATGCAGGATAAACCATACACAACAGCAACCGGACCAGTGCTCAGGTTAGTAATCAGGATGTGCTACAAATGGTTTTATTTTTATAATGTTCAAAATATAAGTTAATTCACTCTTGATACTCTAAACAAAACTAAGATATCCAAAATTGGAAAAATAGTTTTCAGAGTTTCCAACGATATAGCATGCCAAAATTCAAGCATAATTCGAGGATTTCAAGGTCAATTTATTGGATTAAATTTAAAACAAAATTGGATATAATATGGATATAAATAAATAAATAATATAAATATTATTTAAAGGACAATAGGCATGTATTAATAAAGTAATCTAAATTCATTATTTGCTTTTTTTATTCCATATCAGTCCCATACCTATATTTACAATGATTATGTAGCCAGGGAACTACAGGTGTTTGCGATTCAGTTCAGTAATCCAAAGCACAAAGATCAATTATTTTGGTAACGGTGAATGTATCTACATTTATTTTTTTGGAGAGAAAAATTTGAAGATCAACAAAAAGTTTCTTAGATAGTAGAATGGGAGAGGAGTAGGGGGGAAGGTACACATTCTCCCCTAGGTAAGATGGGGATACTTCCTCTAGTTAAAACTATGCTCGCTATTCACTGTATTGTTAGAAGTGGGCAAATAACATGTATACATTGCATGATAATTGAATGATTGTGAAACCCAGAAGCATTGTTTCAGAAAAAAAAAATAAGAAAAAAATACTTTTACATTCATTTATTCACTAAATGAATTAGATGATCTGAGTCCTTGGTAGCATAAAAAGAATGAAAGGATTTCAGTCAGGAATGCTAAGGGATTTAATAAAAAAATAATATTAACAGGGGTTTGTGGTTCTAATTTACAAATCATAGAAAACATTAATGGATAAGTTGAAACGATAATAAACCATAGCTTATACCTTCCAAAAAATAAATAAAACTGGATAAAAATGGTATTGGGAATCAGGGAGTGACTCAAAGTTTAAAGTTGAACATCTTTTGGTTAGTACTTACCACCTCCACAAAGTTTTAAAATAGATTCTTTAGGTACGGGGGTAACTACATCATCATCACATTTCATCCAGGTATCATTTGTATGTTTAACCCAAGCAACATAGTGGCCACTGGAACTAGATCTACCACGGTGTGTTAAAACTGCTTGAAGGGTATACAGTCCAGAATTGTTTGAACCCAAATCTGTTTTAAAATAAATAGATATAAAATATAATAATAAGTTAAAAATAGAAGAAATATTTATATTGTAACAAATTTTACAAAAATATATAATAATATTAACTACATAATATTATACACATACTGCTTGGAAACTAGTAATAGAAGATTGTAGACTGTTTTCACACTGTATTACCTAGTTTGCAAACTATATCCAAACAATGGATATAATTATGGAGAAACTTCAATACAACTCAAATCTGTCACTTTTTGAGTCCACATTAACATAACTAGTATAGATCGACAGAGCAAGAAATTGATTTTGCTTGTCCTTTATATGCTGCTGCAAACTCTTTAGTTCACTTACCAAGAAGGTGGTGCTGAATACTTTAGGTACTTCAAAAGAATCATAAAATGGACAAAATTTACTGTCAGAGTGTCGGATATAAGGCTTGAAGATGGCTTCTGAAACTTTACCATTATGAGTCCATAAGTTTCAGTTTTTAATAATAATAATATTTTGTAGTAAACAATAGGACCTAAAATTTCAAAAAGATGTACATACTTCAGAGCTAAAAGGTGTTTAGCTAAATACCATAGCTACTAAAAAGAGTGTTTCGTATTCAGCAGTGACTTCTTTACAAATCTACAATATACAATCGAAATCTATAAAATAAATAGATCATTTAACAGATCATTCCAGTAGTTGTGAATACATTCATAAATAAAATCCATTGAAACAATATTCAAAAACATTATATCTTTCAAAAATTAAAAAAATTACTTAAAATATAATTCAGAAATTATATCAATACTTTTTTTTTATTTACCAAAAGAAACAATTATATTTTTAAATTATTATACCTTATATACTTCATCAATTTTATTCAACCATTTATAACGACATTTCGGACTTATCTTTACCCATTTTCAAATAATCTTTATCTGCCACTATTACATCAATATTTGTCAAATATTTAACATTATTGCCCCATATTTGCTCATATTTGCAATGGATAGTTCAAATAGATCACTCATCACAGCAGGGTAATAGGATATGGAGAACTAGTATAAACAAATAAGATTCTTTTTATGCACCAATGAGCAATGGAATAATAATGTCAGATATTTGACAAATATTGATGTTAAAAGTGGCAGATAAAGATTACTTGAAAATGGACAAAGATAAGCCTGAAACATCGTTGTAAATGGTTGAATGAAATTGATGAAGTATATAAAGGATAATAATTTCCTGAAATATACTAATTTTGAAATTCTTATATGCCCTTATGAAAAACTTTAAAGTGAGATTTTGAACTCATTTGGAAGAGATAAAATTATAACTTTTATATATATATATATATATATATATATATATATATATATATATATATATATATATATATACATATATATATCATATTAAGTCAGGCCCGGTGAGAGAAAAAATGCTAGTCCATCCAGGAATTCTCAACAGTAAACCACCAAACCGTCTGCAGCTGATATACTCGCGGCAGTAAACCGGCTTAGCACTCACATCAACGAGAACAACAGAAGCATTAAGTCTCCGCTTGAAAAATATGGTGAGCTAAGCTTTGAACTAAACGAGAGGCTTTCGAAAATAGAAAGCCATCTGAAGGGCCAATCGAAGCTGATGGAAGATCTGGCTTCTGAAAATAAAGTATTAAAATCAAGGCACGGTGAACTGGAAGTCAGACTCAATAAAGCTATACAGGGCCTACTATCCAGATCAGTGGAGATTCAGGGTATCCCGATATGTGGCTCTGGTTGCCAGCATAGGGGCCGGCCTCGCTTTCAAGATTAATATTGAGGACCTCAATGGCAGATCGGTGAAGACCCAAAAAGACAACCCCCGACCGCCACCTGTCATTGCCTGTTTTATCAGGCAGTCTGTACGAGACGAGCTAGTGCAGAGGAGAAAAGTTAAGAGACTTCTCCACCCGGGATATTGGTTTGCAGGAGAACGATTCCCATCGGATATATCTCGGGGAAGAAATGACTCCCACTAATAGGCGTCTGTACTGGCTCGCTCATCAGAAGAGAGCAGCGGGAAAATTAAAAAACGTCTGGCAAACCCTATTACTATTGGCAAAACCTTCTCCTGGAAATCCCCCAAATTTCCTGGCAGTCAATAAGTACCCTCAAATTATTCCATTGTTCCCGACATCTTCCATAATCAACCCGTAACTTGTAACCCCTCTTATATTAGTGGTACATGGTGGCCTCTAGATTGTATTCGAGGACAGGTTGAAGCGAATCATGAATTGCTTTTAAGATTTGTCTTCAGTGCCTTGAGACAATCTCACATGTCCCATCTTTATGGTGAGTTAAAGTGGCTCTTTCCCTCCACCCAGCGACAATATTTATTTGGATCTTTCCTATACCAAACCATCAACTCCCAGCATCCTTCCTACATCTACAGACTCCTACAATTCAAATCCTCAGTCTAGTCACTGGCAACAAGATCGGGCCTTTCTGATCTCTATACTCTCTCCCACAGAACCAAAACATTCGAACATTCCTTTTCTGCCCGTTCCACTATCCTCTGGAATTCCCTCCCTTCTAATATCCATCATGCTTCTTCTTTTTCATCCTCATTCAAATCTCTCCTTTTCCAACACCTTCTTTCTCTCCAAAATGATGCTCTCTAATTGCGAAATTTCAGTTTAAGATTAACATCTGGATCAGAAGTGATTAATAGTTTTTAATGTACAAACTTCACTTTTGCTAATCAACGCATTATTTTTGTATTTTTTATTTTCTCTCTTTTCTTTTTTCTCTTATTATATTTTTCGAGAAAAGAATATATTTTACTGAAAATATTGTAAACATTAACTGATCTGTATTTTGTAGTCTTATGACCAGATATTGTTTCTGTTTTATTTGTTCAATCATGTTTTTCTTACAGGACCTAGTCCCAGAATAAAGAGTCCTCTTCTATCCCTCTATATACATTTATTTTTTAGCAAAATATACAAACAGTTGCTATTTATATTCATAAATGTATATATGTATATGTGTTATATATATATATATATATATATATATATATATATATATATATATATATATATATATATATATATATATATAGAATAGAATAGAAAACTTGCTTTATTCTTGGACTAACAAGGGGGAGTACACGATGTGTCCATAACCGATTTTGATCAAAATTTTTTGGGCGATTCTACATTTGATAAAAAGTTGACCCATATCCTTCCTTTTCATCCAATGGGCCTCAGGAGCTGAGAAAAACAAATAAAACATGCTGAAAATGCTTTATTTTATATTTTGTGTTTGGAGAATGATATCGACATGATTTTTTCAACTGAACATTTGTTTTTTAGAATATATAAAATGAAAAATATAAACATTAAAAAATAATTGATTTATGGTTAAATAAATTAAAAAATGTGTTTAAATTATTAAGTAATCTAGCCTCATAGATTTTTTCACTCCACAAATTATTGCAGATATGGGTTTAGCACATCAATAAACCTTAATGTTTAAAAAATCATCGAAAACAAAAAACATTATTTTTCAGTCCTGAGTGTGCTCAAAATTTTTAAAGCCACAAAAATACGTTAGGGTTTGAAGCTCTCCTCTTCGGTTTAGCTGATATCAACACTCTTGTACTAGTTAAAAAGAGGGGATTTTCTTCTTTCCATACATACAAAAGACTATTGCATTATCTTAGATGGTCTGGGTATAAAAAGGTGATTACCATAGAAAAACAAAATTGAAGTTTTTTGTAGATAACGTTGGTTCTAAAACACATAGGAACATCACTGTCAAAGCAAATTGCGTAGTTTGAGAACTACGCAATGGCCTAGATATGGTTTGAATTATTCAAAGGGTTTCTGATTTATGAGCGATTATTTAAATCTTTAAAAAAATATTTTAAGACCCTTGGCAACATTTTTTATTTTTAGATTTGCTCGAAAATTTGAATATAGGGGTTTTTCAAAGTGCTAAAACCAAATCAGACACCAGTTTTGAATAAACAAATTCTGTTAATATACTTAACTCCATAAAGAATACTGTTATCATTACATACAAGTCAATACATCCTTCAAGTCGCTCTAAAATTCATTTTTTTTTTTTTTTTAAATTGGATCACTAAAATTTAATATTTCTGGATCATGATTATTACACTTTTATATCACTGCTATAAATATTATCGTAGACAAAAAAATAAGAAAAATAAATATTAAATATACAAGGTATGTCCGAGCAAGGTAAGGTATGTACATATCATAATATAAAAACATTATTTGTGATCAAGAAATAGTAAATGCAACCCTTTTAAACCACCGCTATAAACATTATCGTAGTAAAAAAATATATGTTTACCCTATTATAATACTGATCTACATAACTCAATAGACTTGTCAGAACGCTCCAAAATTCAATTATTTTGTTTAAAAAAATTTGATCTCTCTGATATTTAATATTACTTTTTCTTGCTTTTTTGTCTACGATAATATTTATAGCAGTGTTATAAAAGTGTAATATTAACTATTTCTTGATCACAAATATTGTTTTTATATTATGATATGTACATGGATAAGAACCTTTTAGGCCATATTTATGTGTAATATAAAGACATTATTCATAATTCAGAAATATTAAATTTTAGTGATCCAATTTAAAAAAAAAAAATGAATTTTAGAGCGACCTGAAGGATGTATTGACTTGTATGTAATGATAACAGTATTCTTTATGGAGTTAAGTATATTAACAGAATTATTTTATTCAAAAGTGGTGTCAGATTTGGTTTTAGCACTTTGAAAAACCCCTAAAATAAAAATTTTGTCAAGGGTCTTAATTTTTTTTTTAAAGATTTAAATAATCGCTCATAAATCAGGAATCCTTTGAATAATTCAATCCAAATCTAGACCATCGGTAAAAGTTCTTAAACTACGCAATTTGCATCAACAGTGATGTTCCTACGTGTTTTAGAACCAACGTTATCTACAAAAAACTTCAATTTTGTTTTTCTATGGTAATCACCTTTTTTTATCCAGACCATCTAAGATAATGCAATAGTTTTTTACATATATGGAAAGAAGAAACTCCCCTCTTTTTAACAAGTACAAGAGTGTTGATATCAGCTAAACCGAAGAGGAGATAGAGAGCTTCAAACCCTAACGTATTTTTGTGGCTTTAAAAATTTTGAGCACACTCAGAACTGAAAAAATAATGTTTTTTGTTTTCGATGATTTTTTAAACATTAAGGTTTATTGATGTGCTAAATCCATATCTGCAATAATTTTTAGAGTGAAAAAATCTATGAGGCTAGATTACTTAATAATTTAAACACATTTTTTAATTTATTTAACCATAAATCAATTATTATTTAATGTTTATATTTTTCGTTTTATATATTCTAAAAAACATATACATTCTCCAAACACAAAATATAAAATAAAGCATTTTCAGCATGTTTTATTTTTTTTTCTCAGCTCCTGAGGCCCATTGGATGAAAAGGAAGGATATGGATCAACTTTTTATTAAATGTAGAATCGCCCAATAAATGTTGATCAAAATCGGTGATGGACACACCGCGCGGGGTGCGCACCCCCCCTCCCCCTCTCCTTGTCCTTTCAGAATGGCAAAAATGATCAAATAAAAAGAAAACCACATCTGGCCAAAAAACTACAATAGCGATTATCAGTGAATATCGATATTTGGTTTTGCGATATCGCAAAATATCGAAGATCGATATTTTATTTTTGATGTTCCAACCCTAAAACCAGCTGCCTTTTCTTTCCCCACTCCTTATCTCTTCAGTTAAAGCCTATGGAAATCGGTGATATGAGGACCATAACCTCTCCTTGTTAGTAGTAGGAGAGGACGGACATAATCAAGAAAAAGAAGTATTATTCCTTCTCTTTTTCCATAAAAATTGCTTAAAGGCAACTTCTTTTTTTTTTCTTCTCATTAAAATTACTCAACTGCAGACTCTCCATAAGTTGCAACTGATCGGACTGAAGCATACACAAATGCAGAAAAATTGTGAGCTATCCGTAAGAAGAAATAATGTGGAGTCTACTATAGCAGATCGTCTAGCAAAGTAGCTGGACGAAATTGTCTGACTTTTCCTTATTTTCAACAAGTTTTCCCTGAGCAAAAATAGCAAAATTTACTCGAACCGATAATAATAGGCATACATTAAATACTGACGATTATACATTATTCAATACCAACATTTTGATTTATCATTTTCAATAATGAACCTTTGTAATAAAATAAGAAAAAAAATTTAACCAACTCTTAAAATTTAAGATTTTATGTTTCAAGATATGTAGAATAAAAAAAATCCATCAGTCTGCCATCCGCCGCTTTTCCCCTGAACTAGGAACCAATTTTTTTTCAGGTTTGGCACCGGTCACAGGTCTACCTAGGATGATCCTCGGAGCTCGACATTACCATCTGTCATTTAGTGTCAAAATGGCGGATGATTAAAGGTTTCATAAGGTCCTTTTATGAAGATGGTAAAAAAAAAATAAAAAATCTTTTGGAATCATTGTACCAAAACTTCCTAAAAAAACTCGCAACATCTATCAAGGATATAAATAAAAAGTTCGAAACACAAAGCCTAGTCTCAAAAATAACGGAAAACAACTAACCTGTCTATATTTTGCCAATTCAGGCATCATCAGAACAGGAGAGGAAAAAACAACATGCATATATATATATATATATATATATATATATATATATATATATATATATATATATATATATAAAGAAAATAAATCATTTAGTGAAAAGAAAAGAAATATAACAAATACTAAAGAAAAAGGAAAGTGAAAATGATGGGAAAGTCCCTATCAAGAAAACAGTGGATACACGGCTATTCCACAAAATATATCAATACAGAAGAGCAAAAGCTAAAAAAGAGACATAAAATAATAGTTAGGATATAAATGGAATCGTACTTGGAACTTTCGGAAAAAAAATAAAATCATCCAGTATTAGCAAAGATACAGCATGTTAGACTTTGTAGCCATGTTTCAAAAGTACTCTCTACATCCTCCCATAGAAACCCGTATACTTTTTTAGTTTTATTATTTTCAATAATGAACCTCGGTAATCAACGGTAATCGAGACAAATTTGTTAATCCACCCACTCAAAATTTGAGGTTTTACTTTTCAAGAAAAGCAGAATCAAAACTCGAATAATAAAAAAAAAAAACCTCTGTCCGCGGCTACTGATTTTTTTGAGATTTGGAACCATAGTCAGAGGTCACCTCAGGAAGTCCTCGGAATTCAACATTATCATCTGCCATTTCATTTCAAAATAGTGTCCGATTAGAGATGACTCATCCATTTAAGAAGACAGAGCAAAAATATAGTCTTTGTAATCATTATACCTAATCCACTAAAATAATAATAATAATTGAAATAAAAAAATTCCTTTCTCACCGCTACTAGGTAAGGACAGTATTATAAGCAGGTCAAAATTTTGATATGCAGTTTAAAAAAATCTATGTCTTTCAGAGCTTAATGAGTCCTAAAACCGCATTTTTGGCCATTGGTCAGTCTGTGTTTGACTGTGCCATGATTATTTCTTGAATGGGAGGGCTGATTGTGTTTCTTTTTTTTTTTTGTTTAGCTGGGTTTTGGTCCCCGTTGCCAATGTACTAAATCAGTCACCCATTTATCGGTTTTTTTCTATGGACTTAAACGGCTCAACCAATTTTGATGAAACTTGTTAAAAATTTTCTCCTTAAAGCCAGTTTCATATATATAGTACATCTCCAAGAAAAAGCAGGAAAAAAGTTATGAAGAAAACAAAACTTTATTTGCATATAACTCAAAAAGTATACATTTGTTATTTATATACATATATATATATATATATATATATATATATATATATATATATATATATATATATATATATATATATATACATATACATAATTAAATATTATATAATGATTATATATATGACCATTTGAAAGATAGTTAAATTCCATACAAAATAAAAAAAAAATCATCGAAATCAAATCAGAATTAGCAAAATTAGAGCATACAGAAACTTGTACATGTTCTTAAAAGTATTCTGTACATGATTCCATGTAAACCCATTCACTTTTGTTAAGTTTTTTGATGATTCAAAAACTATACATCTCCCAGATCATTACATATGCTCATTTCAAAGATAATTTAATTGTTTACAAAGCTTAACATAAAAAAAAAACATTGTTTATAATGGACCTTCACCCAAAGCGGTGAGGAAAGTCATGTGAGGGGACACACCAGATATTAACTTATTAAAAGCAAGTATCAAATGTTGATACAGTAAACAAACATACCACTAGCACGTCGCCATTCGGTTTTGTTAATAAGATGAGATGAAGTAAATGAGTATAAAAAATTTACTCAAATTGAATTAAAACTAATTAATCAGATGAAATACATTTGATACATCAGCAGTTATGTTTCTGTATTCAAACAAACAATAATGTGAGTAGTACTAAAACCCAGAAGACAAACAGCAAATGAGTGATAAAAACTCCTTCATAATTAGGATCAATTAGTATAGTAGTATCATATAGAAAAAAGACCTGATTATATAAGATTATAAAATGGAATGACCTACAAATAAAAATAAACTGCTCCTGTTATAAGAAAGAAAATATACTAAATTCATAGGAGCAAATCATAATTGGAACAAATAAATTACCATTCTCGAAATAAAATGGTTGCTTTTCAAAATCTTCTTTATCACCATTTTCTGCATCATGCATTTTTTTCATTTTAGCAACCAATGCCTTTTTATCATCATATTCCTACAAACAAATAATAGTTTATAGATTATAAATTAATAGCAATATTTAACAAATTAACATCATGCATGCATATTGAAGCAATGATACAAAATATACAGTATTACTGATTGGAATAATGATAAAAATAGATAAATATTGCATTACACTATTGCACTCTCTATCTATGTTAGTTTAATTCTTGAAGAATTAGGCTGAGAGCATGATTTTTTTCTCTAAATCCAGTTTAGCTCTAAACACCATGAAATAAAGTTCAGCTTGAGGAATTGTTTTTCTTTCTACTCATTGCATCAACTTTGAGATCAAAGCTCATCGAAAAAAACAACTTCAGACCCTATACTCATTAAGGGATTGTGACTGACTGGACGTTAAATATTTCAGACAAGTTTATAATTCAGTAATATCATAAAAAAATATCATTATTGTCTTATGAACACACTTAAGTAGAAAATTAATTCACATATTAAGTTCTTGGTTATTATGAAGAGCCCAGTATTACTAATGGGATACACGCATATGTCAGAGATTTTAGTGAAACAACTATTGGCCGATAGATTTGCTTTTAAAACTATGATTTCCAAAGTTTGACGTAAATTATACCATATTTACTTGTGATGAGAAACATTGATTTAATTTGATTGCACTTTTACTTTTTAATTTTTTGAAATGTTATTTTGACCAATGAATGTTATTTTTTTATCGCTTGGGGTATGGGAGATGTGGGATGGAAAGCATAAATGATAGAAAACTAATTGTTAGGGATTGATAAATTATTTGCCACTTTTATAATTTTGTTTTATTGAAAAGTAGTTTCGAATGTTATACATTCATCTTCAGTCCTAAAAACACACAAAACTTCAAAAATAAGCAATTCAAAATATAGTTTGGTATTATTATACATATTAAATTAGATGTAATATAAATCAGTATTATAAAAATTTATGAATCATGAATTCAATTAAGACAAGAAATCAAATACATGTTGGTACTCGCCGAGGTTTAAATGGATTATATCAAACAGAAAAGTTTGTACTGGTTTCTTCTTGCACTGAACTAACAATGAAAGAAAGGCAGGATGTTTATAGGTAAACGGTTTAAGGGTCGGGATTTTTCCAATAATGCCGGTGAGTAATTGGTTTTTCTGTTATAAATGGGAATAAATTTAAGATTGGACTATTGGAGATATTTAATTGGCCATTTAAGCAAAAATCTGGATTGGATTTGAAGGATTTTATTATTTCAAGTGCATCATATATATTTAATTTGAGGCTGTTTTCAGCGTGATGTATTAATTTAACTCCTGAATCTTTGATGAATTTATGTTTTTTTTTCATTTAAATGAATTGAAAATATTTCCGGTAAATTCCAAATTCATGATGTTTGTTTTTTACTGAGATTTCTAAATCTAAAAAGTTTATGGCTTTGTTTTTTTCCAGTTCTACTGTGAATTTAATCAAGGAGTGA
Source organism: Rhaphigaster nebulosa (assembly GCA_948150685.1). Lineage (NCBI taxonomy): Eukaryota > Metazoa > Arthropoda > Insecta > Hemiptera > Pentatomidae > Rhaphigaster > Rhaphigaster nebulosa. The sequence goes on from OX411307.1 coordinate 42,565,170, forward strand.
ATTTCATTTATTTCCATTAAGAAATTATTTATTAGTCTTGTCATACCAGACCATAGGCATATAATTTCATCTACATACCGATACCAGTATATGATATGTTGAGCTAGTTAAGAATTTTTTGAACTAATTTGTCCATAAATAAATCTGCCAGAAGGGGTGAGAGAGGGGAGCCCATCGGTAAGCCTTCTACCCGTTTGAAGAATTTTGCATCAAATTGAAAATAATTATGGTTTATGCAAATAGACATCAAATTGTAAAGATCTAGTTTTTCCAGCAGTGATAGATTCGATCGGAAGATTAACTGTTCTAAAATTTCTATTGTTTCTAGTGGTGGGATACTTGTGTTTTTAGAACTGAAGATGAATGTATAATATTCGAAACTAGTTTTCAATAAAACAAAATTATAGAAGTGGCAAATAATTTATCAATCCCTAATTAGATTGATCCTTCTATACCATCATGCGAATGTCAACTGAAAACTAATTGTGTTAATTTATCGTAGTAAGTGTATTGAATGAACCGTGATACAATGTGGAAATAAAGAAACCACATCTAAGTGTTAAAGCTAGATTAGGGGAAGTATTAAATATTGTTGTAAACTGGAAAAAAAAAAAAATTGAAAACTGGAAATCTTTGAAAAAATTGTTTTATCGTAATTAGCAGAGAATATATGAATAGTTAAAGGGTTGAAGGAGAAGACTTTAGACAAGTTTTTTTAAAAATCGATTGATCTGTATGTGGCACTACAGTCTATAAAAAAACAGGTTTTTTGGCTGTTGCTTATTTTTCAACATTAGCGATAAAGATAATCATCAAAATGGTGGCTGAGTCATTGGTTTTGATGAAGTATTAAAGGAGATATGGCGTATCGACAAAAAAACACCTTTGAAAAATAATATATAAAAATTAAAAACTCTTACTAGGTTATAAAAAGGCATTTAGGGACTGTGTTCTGCAAAATGTAACATTACTTAATACCCAAATTGATTAGGAAAAATGTACTTACATCAAAATGATATCACAATTTGCTGAGATGTTTTTGGAGAAAGGTCTGCAGTAGGTATGGGCAAAAAGTACTCTGAGTAAGAAGTAACCAATGTTATCGGAGATGTAGTTTTTAAAAATACAATCGATATTAAGTATTTATTATAAGTACTTATTAACTTGTATGCTTTCGTATTAGTCCAAGAGCCAAGGAAAAATTTGGTGAATAATGCGAAGAAAACTTTTAGTTATATATCCATATAATGTCCATCCTCCTTATATAATGTCCATATAATTATTCTTTTATCCGCTATGACCGGACTGGTGGAGGTGTCGGCCTTTATGTTCATAACAGCCTGAAATTCCGAATCCTAGATACCTCATCCCCATCCGATCATCCTCATATTGAATTCCTTGTCGTTGAAATTTCCTACAATGCACATCCTCTCCTACACGCTGTGGTGTCCTCTCCTTTCGACTCATCCTTTGAATCAACTCTCCACAATTATGTTCCACTCTACAACAATATAATAATTTCCGGTGATTTTTAATACCAATCTCCAATCTGAATCCAACGACAGACTCTACCTTGAAAATCTCTTTTTCTCCCTCCATCTCTTAATCATCCCATTTTCTCCTACCTTTCACACTTGCCGGTCTGACACCTGGTTAGATCTGCATGTCATCGATTCAGCACGTAATCTCCTTTCCTCCTCTCAACTACCTGTCCCGTTTCTGTCCTCTCATGACTTAATCCAAATATCCTACAATATCGAAACTCCTGCGATCCTCCCTAAAACCATAACTTTCCTTAACCTAGACGCCCTCACCCATGAAAATATTTTACCTGACCTTGAAACTCTGCAGTGGAATGAAATATATTCCTGTTCTTCCATTGATTCCATGGTTGATACCCTCACCTCTAATCTCATCCACATCCTTGAAACCCATGCCCCACTCAAAACCTCTACTTTCCGTCTGCTGCCTGCTCCTTGCATATCTTTAATAGCAAATTAAAGAAGGCATGAAGCAGCCCGTAAACGCTTTAAACGCACAAGGCTAGCAGATGACTACCAAGCGTTTAGGATACTCCACAATTTGACATAGGCAACTGTTAGGAGAGCAAAATAAATCCGACTACTATCATGTAAAAAATTGAAAAAAAATTAACTGTATTAATACTCCTTGATTTTTCTAAAGCTTTTGATTCCCTGGACCATTCTATCCTTTTTGCCAAATTAAAATCACTATCATTTTCCAACAGCTCTATCCAATGGTTTAAATCTTTCCTATCCGATCGGACTCAAGCAGTTACCATTCCTAATCAACCCCTATCTTCCTTCCTTACCTTGTCCTCAGGAGTAGCCCAAGGTTCGAGTATTTCCCCACTGCTTTTCAATACCTATATCAATGATCTTCCTAATTCAATTCATTACTGTTCTCACCACTTATACGCCGACGACTTCCAAATCTATTTATCCTTTCCTCCTTCTGAGCTATTAGTAGCGTTTGCAGTATCCAGGAAGGCCTAGATAGAATCAGTGCCTAAGCAAACCTGAATAGATTAATATTAAACGCTATGAAAACTCAGGCCATTGTCATAGGTTCCAATCCCCTCCTCAGATCCAATGACACCTTTCCTATTTTAATCCTGAATGATCACCCCATCACGTTCTGCTCCTCAATTAAAAACATGGGTATCACTATCGACCAAACCCTTTCCTGGAAACCCCACATCGCCCAAATTTCCCGACGGTCAATAAGTACTCTTAAATTATTCCATCGTTCTTGACATCTTCTTCCACAACCTATCCACAAACTTCTTGTGCCCACATTATCTTTCTCCACTTTGACTACGGATGTGTGGTATACGGGGGCCTCTCGAATGTGCTTGAGGACAGATTGAAGCGGATCATGAACTGCTTCTTAAGATTTGTCTTCGGCACCTACCTCAAGACCACCCATGTACATTTTTAATGTACAAACTTCAACTTTGCTAATCAATTCATTATTTTTGTATTTTTCATTTTCTCTCTTTTTCTTTTCTTTTTTCTTGTTTTTTTCTCTTTTTTTTTTTTGTTCTGTTCAAATTAATTATATTTTTCAATAAAAAAACTTATTGATTTGCTTATTTATTTTACTTAAAATATTGTAAAAATTAACTGATCTGTATTTTGTAGTCTTATGGCCAGATAATGTTTCTGTTTTATTTGTTCATTCATGTTATTCTTAAGGGACCTAGTCCCTGAATAAAGTTCTTTTATCTATCTATCTATCCTCAGTATTCAATTTGCACTTGTCTGCCAATTCAAAGTGGTCGGGTTTCCAAATGACAGCCAAAATAACCAATCTTGTAGAGGATTAAATTTCCTAAAATATCAGTACATAATACTTATAATTACTCTCAACAGACGCCAAGAAATATTGAAATAACAATTTCCCTATCTCTAAAATTGTTATTTCAATATTACTTGGCGTCCGTTGTGAGTAATTACAAACATTTTGTTTGGATATTGTAGGAAATTTAATCCTCAACAAGATTGGTTATTTTGGCTGACATTTGGACTGCAACCGATCTAGGGTGGCAGATGTTCATATTTCCTGTCTATTATGAGGGTACTTTCGGCCTAGACCATCAAAAATTTTCTTGAAATCAAACACAGTTTTTGGCTTGGCTGCCGGACTATTTGTTATTATTATATAATATCAGTAGTTAGGTTTTCTAAATAAATATTTATTTCTGAGCTACTTAATTTTTCTTTGGAGCCTCATTCAAAAGACCTAGTTATTTTTGCAATGGCTTCAACAGCTAAGAAAAAGCTTTTTTTCAGTTTTTCCTCAGTAACTCGCTTCCTGTGCATTTAAGGTAAAAATTTGTATTATTAATTTTAAAGAACTCAAGATATGCAAAAATGACCAAAAAATTCAAGAAGTTGGATGCCAGTGGTTTCACATTAGATATGATGTATTTCAAGCACACATAATACTATGGATACCCAAGATGCTAAAAAAAACTTTGTCTACCAACATTAGAAGGGGACGTCCCACTGACAGACAATATCCAAATTTTCCGCTGTTGCGTTGAGACTGAGCTCCCCATGAACCACACAATTTCCAATTGATCACCTTTTATTGCGCAGCCATAATTTATTGGTGAGATCGCAGGTGGGTCAGATTTAGAGGCCATGGTGGATGAGTGTTAAGGCATCACTTCAGGATTCTATTGTGTGGCTCATGGGGAGCCCTGTCTCCTTTGATAGGAGTTTTTCTCTAAGAGTAGTCATTTTCAAGCTGCAGACTTACATATAGTATTCTGCCTCTGCAATATCCGAAAAACATGTTTTTCTATAGACTGTAGCACCAAAACAACTCTAAGGATTAGTATGACACTTGTCTAATGTCTTCTTGAAACCCTTGAAACTACTTTTGGAGTTCCAAAAGTAAGTATTTTGAGGGGGAATCATGTGCATGACCGTTTGAAAGGTAATTAAATTTGTTACAAAACAAAAGTTTAACACTCAAAAAATGAGGTTTTATATTTCAAGATACATAGAATCTGGAATAAAAAAATATGCCACCTGCGGCTTTTCTCTGAGATTACTGGGCCGATTTCTTTTAAGGTTTAGTGCCAAAGTCACAGGTCACTCCAGGATGAACCTCGGAACTCAACATTATCAACTGTCAATTCATATCAAAATGACAGCCGATTACAGGTTTCATACACCCATATATCAGCCATTGATCAAGATAGAAGTAAAATATACGCGCTTTATTTTTTCTATTTCTATTATTATGCTCGTTTTATAAAACATTTAGGTGAAAATCAAACTCTGGTTTAAAGAACTCCTCTACGATCATTGGTTCAAAATATATTAATTCTCAGTCTGGTTTCCACCTAAATGTTTTATAATCAGATTGCTGAAAGGGACCTCAACTTCTTTAGGTAAGTAGCTGTAATGAAGCTGAGTAGGCCTCATTCTTTAGACCTAGACTCCTTTAAAAAAAAACTTATGGTTCCAAAATTGAACTCGCATGATTTGTAGCCAGAGACACTACACAAAGTAGAATCAATAATCTTAAATTGGAATTTGGTAAAAGATTAATCTAGAAAAAAAAAATATATCCATAAAAATTTACCTTAAAACGATCTCTCATTGGCTTTAGAGCGTTTTGAAGCTGAGGAGTGCAAAGATCATAGGCATCAAATTCAAAGGGATACTTCACTTCTTTCAGGATTTTAGCATTTATAGCCTCCTTCTCCTTGTAATAAAATCTAACGAATTGGACAGTAAGGTAAGCTGGAAGTCTTTTTATTCTTGACTGTAATAACAATAATTAAATTGTTTAAAATCAATATTCATAATAAAATAGAAAGCCATTAAGGAAGACAACTTATCATCTATATTGTAATAGATCATTAACTTCCAATTTTTATTGATAATTTTTGCAGTCCAAATAAAACTATAAATTTAAGATCAACAGCTGACCAAATAATACAGTAGCAATATTCGGCGAATAGAAAATTGGCAAATAAGACCATAAGGAAAAACAATATTTCCTTAAAGAAATACTCCTAATTATCAAAGACAATTAACAAACTGGTACTATATGCAAATTCAATGCATGTATTAGGAAAGAAAGAGTTTCATATAGAGCAAACAATACACAAATATGAGAAACAAATTATCCAAAATCATATTTTCCATACTGAATAGATGGAAAAAGCATTTCAAGGAGCTCCTAGTTCAAGATGAACGTATAAGCTATGAAGACATCAATTTTACAATATTGATATAGTAGTTTCTATCAGCATACTAAAAAGAAAAAAAGCCCAAGGCATGAACGGATTACCACCAGGCTGTTCAAAGAAGGGGAAGGATTCTGAGGGAAACTATTAATACAGAAAATATGAAATAATGAAAATATGTCAACTCTATTAGAGGAAACCAAGACAGATTTGTGACTCTTCCCTTTTGCACTAGATGGAAGATATGTCTTTGTAGCATTGCTGCTCATGATCTCCTCTCCTAGTGCTTTAAATGCATGTTCTCAATATCCCATAAATTTGTACTTGCATCAATGTGCAATTTCTCCAAAGGTGCAATCAGGGAAGAAGCATGTAATTGATGCCTTTGAAGTTAGAAAAGGCTTAAGAGCCGAGGAGAAAGTAAGTATTTTATCCATGTTGTACAATACAGCTCTTGAAAAAGTCTGAGGTAGGCAGATCCTCCCAGAGCACTCAGCTTCTATACAGCAGATAGAATACCCCTTCATTGAATTAGGAAATAAACTTAGCGGTTGAGTATGGATGCTGACCACATATTACTTCCTTGTATAACTGTTGGTCAAGAAACAGTGTGTCCTTATTAACTACTGAACCAGAGATCCCTCATGGGTTGAAGTGGTACAGGTTTATTTTAACATTTTATATAAGTATAGTGCAGTCCCAATTATCTGAACTTTGGTTATCTGAAAATCCGCTTAATCCGGAACAAAAAGTAGGGTATATTATTTGGAGTCAAAAAGAACTTAGGTTAAAACACTCTGTGGTTTTATTATAAAATTATTTAATGTATAATTCTAAAAATTATAGACGTTGACAAGTTAAACCATTAGTGATATGGCGATCGTTAAAATTTCATAGTAATGATAATCGGCTCGCACCACTCATTAACATAATTTTCATTAGTGTCCTTGCAACCAGGAATATTTTCTAAGAGCTCTCGTGCCTGTACGAGAGCTCTCTTATTACCCATTTCATCCCGAGATTGGGTTACGTTAGATAGACCTTATAAAATAAATTGTGTAATCAAACTTAATAATATTTATGTAATCAAAATTTATATAGTATTTATGTATTAAGTTTATTTTAAGAATGATTTTCCTAAATCCGAAAAATTTGTTAATCCAAAATGGAACTGGTCCCAATCATTTCAGATAATTAAGACTCCACTGTATAACATTCAACAAATATAATCAGTAGAAATGGAGCCCTTTTCCCCCTCTCAAGAATATCAAAATCCCAAAAAATTTCAAGGGCTTTATGTACAATTTTCATTCAATGGAACTCCCTAAAACTCAGGATGATCCTAAAGGGGTCATAAGTGACACGGTCATCACATGAAAAAAAATGTATTGCCCCCAGTCAAAAACCTAAATTTGATAAATCAAATAAATATTCTTGAATATCTTTATGCTAAAATGGAAAGATGTCTAATCCAAAGCTTTAACTCTTCGAACTCCTTACTTGGCATTGAACTCATCACTACCATCATCCTTACTGCAAGCAGACTGACAGTGGTTAACAGACATCTCCCTGTCTGGCTGCTCTCTATCTCCTTGTCCTCTCCATCTTGAGAATTAAATGAACGACGTTCTAATGAGTCTTCAAAATCCAACCGAATGTTTGCTTGCTTACCCCTTAGTGCCCTTAGTTCTCTAACAGAGTTTCCAGACCAAAGCCCTTACCAGGAGAGGGTCACAGGCACCACTTTGAACTGGACACAGCATGAATGACCCATCACCGCCAGCAGCTGTCTATCTTCAACTTCTTAAGATGAGTCTCAGTGCAACAACAAAGACAAGTTCATGCAGAACATCTGGCAGCAAAAAGTCACAAAAAACTTTGCACTTCTGCTGCAGCTTAGGTGTCTAACAATTTTGTCAAATTGTGCAAATAAATGTCAGAATCATGTACCATGTTCTTCTGACCCGCATCAATTTGGACACGCATCAGGCTCATAAGCAGCATCAAAATGTCAAATAACGAGCAAATTCTGGAAGAAAACAATTTTTTCCTTCAGCATTTTTCTCTCAAACCATCTATTTTTCCATAAATGAATTTGAGTTTGAGCCTTCTTAAAATGAAAACCCTATATACAGGGTGTACCAGGAGGAAATGTTAGCAATTAAGGGAAGGATTAGGCTACCAAAAACGTAGTTCAGTGACGCCAACCGCATCTTCTTTTCTCAATCCGTTTTTTTAATAAGAAAACAATGTATTTTTCCAATAAAGTTCTAAATTTCTCAACTGTATCGGAACATTTCTCAACTTTTTCACCATTTTTGGAATCCATCATGAATTTCCTATATCACAGCAACCAATTCATAGAAAAATATTACTTCATCAGCCGATCATAGCAGCCAAAGCAAAGTAAACAAGTAAAAACGAATAATTTTCATAAATAATCAGTTGAATTTCAAGGAAAAAATTTTCAAGCTGCGACCTTGGGGAATTCAAAAAGTTGCTTCATTTCATCAGCTTTCTAGCGATATTTCGAAGATATATTCAGGTTGGTAGGTCAAAAAACATTAGATACATACAACAATACAAGTACCTAGTATTTTTTTTTTTGTCCTGGTTTTGCTATCTCGTACCTGGTTTTATTCCCCAAAAAAAATGTTTCTAAAGTGGGTTACTACTGCAAACACAGTGTTTTTCGTTTTATGTTTTTTTTTTTATCATCTCTTGAATTTTATACATCAAAAATATGTTATTAGTATCATGAAGTTTTTATCAACACAAAAACATTTCATTCTGCATAGTTCTCTCACTACTTTGAAGTAATGAAATGACTCATGTCCTGAAATTGATGTAGTATAAGAATAGAGTAGAATTTTTTTTTTTTAAATAGGAAACAAAATAACATATACTTCAAGTTAATTAATTGGCAAATTAGCAACTCCTTCATAATAATCAGGAATGCATTTATCAATATTGTGAGAGTAATTACCAAAAAATGGCGTAGGGAGGTGGCGGTCCCATCGCCCGGTAATTGTACTGTAACTAGCCCCACTAGTCCTCCTAGTTGGAGGAACACTTACACTGAGATTCACAAAGTACACTAAAACAGCACACTGTTGGGATATAAGATGGTCTCGGAAATGATATGTGTAATAAGATTAAAAGGAAAATTTGTCAATACCTCAATCATTAGTGTACATGCACCAACAGAAGACAGCGAAGAGGAAGAAAACGACAATTTTTATGGAGCTATCTCTCAAGAATATGACTTGTTACCACATCATTATGGTAAAACAGTCATGGGCGATATAAATGCCAAGATCGGAATAGAAGAAGTCTTTAGACCAACCATCACCTTTAGACCAAAGAAAACGTTTGACACATTGGTAGGTTCAGTAAACATGATGTGTCAAACGATAATGCATAGAGAATAACGAAACAGATGTATAGAGCTTGCCACAGAAAAAGGCATGGTGATCAGGAGTAAGCACTTTCCCTATAAAAAAAATACAAAAGGAATCTCTCCAGATGGAAAACATAAATCAAATAGATCACATTCTTATTGACTCTAGACACTGTTCTGACATAAATGACGTGAGAAGCTATGGAGGAGTGGACTCTGATACTGACCATTTCTTGGTTAAAATACTTTACAGACAGAGAATAGAATGTAGTGCTCAAGCAAAAGGGAAAAGAACTCGCAGATACCAAAGAGAAAATTAAAAAATATCGCAAAAAGATGAAAAATTTAAAGAAATTGTACAGGAAACATTTCTAAAGAGATGTGAGGGAAATACAGAAATAGGCAATCATTTGGAACAGATTAAGACATCCATCAAGCAGGGTGCAGAAAAGGTACTGAAGATAAAACAAAAAAGAACAAGTAAGGAATGGTATGATGAGGAATGCGACCGAGACCTTAAGGACAGGAAGAAGGAGAAGTCGAGAATGCTTGCTGTGGGTACAAGAAGAAGTAAGGAGGAGTATATCTCCATGAGAAGATATGTAGACGGAAAAAGATAATTTTGGAAAAGGCAAGCTAGAAATGCTCCAAACTGATTATGATGCCAAGTTAACAAGCAAATTTTATAAAGACATGAAGGAATTTAAGAATGGTTTCCAATCCAGAACTAATATAAACAGAAATAAAGTCAGTAATCTGATCAGTGACCCATCTCAAATCATGGAAACATGGAGAGAATATTTTAGTAATTTATTAAATATTCGACAATCACTCCCAAACAGTGTAGTGCGAAACTGGCCCAGAGTTAGACAGGATGAAAACACCAACAAGAATGATGTGGAATCTCCAGATTATAAAGATTTTGTGGATGTGATAGCTGCTCTGAAGAATAACAGAGGTCCCGGCCAGAATAGTATCGATACAGAGATGGTGAAGAATAGCAGAGAAACTTTGCTAAAGGAAATTTACAACCTAATGCTGGATATCTGGATTACAGAACAGATGTCAAAAGAATGGATTACTGCTCTCATATGTCCTATTTTTAAAAAGAGAGAAAAAAACAAACTGCGACAATTATCGAGACATATCTTTATCAAGTACGGTATATAAAGGTTTTGCGACCCTGCTACATAAAAAAGTTTAGTTTTGATCCAAGATTTTGGGTAAATACCAGTGTGGTTTTAGACCAGGTAGATCAACTATAGATCCTATTTTCTCGATTAGACAAATGCTGGAAAAAAGTTACGTGTACCAAATAGACTTGCACCACTTTTTTATAGATTATAAAAAGGCATATGACAGTATAATTAGGGAAGAATTAATGAAGGTGATGATGAAACTGGGAATCCCCAAAAAGCTAATTGATTTGACAAGAATGACCCTAAACTGTAGTAGATCCATAGTAAAGATGAATGGCCTGTTGTCGTAGGATTTCGAGGTCAGAGATAAGGCAAGGTGATCCATTATCTCCTACTCTGTTTAATATTGTCTTAGAATATGCAATAAGAGCAATATGAACATACCCTGGTGGCACTATTTATAACAGGATGACAAAGCATCTGGCCTATGTTGACGATGTCATAAAAACAGCCAAAAATAAAACAGTATTGGTAGACGCTTTTGAATAATTCGAAATGGCGGCAAAAGAACTAGGGCTGCAAATCAATGAGCAGAAGACTGTTTACATGTTAACTTCAGGAGCAGAGGAATATATAAAAATAGGAAACCACACCCTGAAAGTAGTTGAAACCTGGGTGTGATAATTACAGAAAATATTGAAATTATGGAGGAACTGAATGCAAGAATGACAGAGGGAATAGATGCTGCTTTGCCGCATAAGCAGTGGAGAATTTGTACCAATGAGGTGCTGCGGCGGATATATGCGAAACCATATTTGGTCTCAATCGTGAGGGGGAGCCAGATCAGGTCGTTAGGTCATTTGGCACGTATGCCCAGAGAAGCAATCCCCAAATGCCTGCTCGAAGACCGACCTGGTGAAAGACGTAGTAGGAAAGACCTGATGTGGTTGGATGAGGTGGAGGACATCCTGAAGAGACTGGGAATCAGAAGATAGCAGATGCTTACCCGGGATAGGAGAGAATGGAAGAGAGTGATAAGAGAGGCCTAGGTTCTTGCTGGACCGTAGCACCAAGAATAAATAAATAAAATAAAAATAAAAATACCATAAAATATTAAAACTGTATTATTGGGATACCAGGAAACAAATAATAGCAATATATAAACCCAAAAAATATTTATAAAACAATGGGAGGGAAAAAATAACAATAGAAAGTAATTAAAAATATTTTACTTACTGTTCTGGTAAAAATGCCATCACGATCAAGTACCTTTGAATGCTTTGTGATCTTTTCTTGCAATTTCTGAAAAATTAGAAATTAAAGTAACAACTTGTATACAGAAAGTGTATAAAAAGTAAAATGTATATTAAATTTATACATTAGATATCTCGATAACAGGAACAAAACATGAATGAAAGAGTCACTTTTACTATTATATTGGATTTAAATTGTTAACAAAATTATACCAACAAATTTTTGTATATTAAAAGAACTGATCCTCCTGACTACCTACAGCAACTAAGAATAGCTTAGGTGATGGCATAGGAAGAAATCAAGCAAGATAATGTTGCGAGCGAATCTTGTTTCAAGTATGCTTAGATGGCTTGAGGCAGTCATTCAAAGAAGAGGAGATATTATCCTGCTCGAAATTTTATTTTTGAAAAATCTAGAGGTATGATGTTTTTTTTATTTTTTTTTGGCAATTGTAAATTTATGCAAATGAATTTTTTCCAATTTTATTTTCCAGTTATTTACAAATTCATTTATCCTAATTTATATCAACTAACCTATATCAACAAAATAAATGCTAATTTTTAGAAATGTAATTGAAACAAAACAATTTTTAAAAAACACATAGAAACTAAGTTCGCCATTATTTTCTGGAGCAGTTCATATGGTTTAAAGATAAAATAATTAAATGAATATTCTGAAATACAGGGTGTCCAGCGATATAGCAAGAAAACATTCAAGCATAATTCAAAGATTTTAAGGCTGATAACTGTAAAATTCAAGGCGCTTTTTGTCAATTTATAGGATTAAATTTAAAACAATAAAATGTTGTATTTGGTCGGCTTCTGAAAAAATGAACAAAGTCGGAATTGAGAATAAATTTGAATAATTATAAAGGTTGTATCTCTTTTTAATAATCAACAATTGTAACCTAACTTCTTAGACTGAGGGCTTACTAAATCGCAAACAATAAAATTATAAAAACAACAGAAAATACAGCATAGAAACAATAATTTTAAGTGTAAATAAATAACATTCTCTTACTGGAATAAATTTAAAAATTTAAAAAACGTCTGCCAAGTAGGTCAGTATAGGTTCCTCTCTCTTTCTATAGACTACATAAGGAAAAGCAAATGTAATGTTTTAATTGTTTATCTCGACATATTTCGGAAAATTACACACAAAAAATATAGTTCAAAATACAATGCAATCAAACATACGATTAAAAACGTGTACAGAATACTTTATAACATATGTACAAACTTCAAAGCACAATACTGATAATACTAGTCCAATCTGGATGATTTATTTATTTGTTTTGTAGGAAATGTAATTATCTTTTGAAAGATTTTATAACGATCATTCAAAAAATGTATACTTTTTGAATTATGGGCGAATGAAGTTTTATTTTCTTAAAAAAAAAAGTTCTGCTTTTTTCCAGGGATATGCTACACAGTAAGATTAAAAGTGTTTTAAGGAGAAGATATAAGGAATGTTTCATCAAAATCGCTAGGGCCGTTTTGGAGCTACAGTCTCGATTCCTATACCAAAGAAAACTTATTGATTTATTGATAATTAAGCCTCGTAACATATATTTTCTTTGCATTTACAATAAGATATTAAATAATGATTACCTAAGAATTTATGCTGTGAATAAGTCAATTAACTTGATGATTTATGATAATGTATCACTTAGAAACATCCAATGAAAATCAACAGTCATAAAACAAATGATAACACTTTATAACAACTGATTTTTAATATTACTAGCCAAACTTCAAACCAGCAAGGAAATAGTCATACAAATAGCACCAATATAAGCAATCATTAACACAATTATAAAGTACCTCTATCTATCTATGTATATAGGAATTGAGCAAGGAAATTAAAAATGAGGATTTCCTACCGAGTAGTATTATAATACAAACATTTTCTTTAATTTAGAGGTTTGTTAACAAGTATTATACTTATCCATTCATATTTAGTACAAAAAATTTAGCTGAAGTGTTAATATTTTTTCAAGTTTTAACAATTAAAGGAAAGTTTTGTGCAGATCAGTGCTAAAGTGCATTTAAAACAGTTGTGTTGCATTATTTCCTTTCTAAAAAAAGTGCAGCACAAACTGATCATTTGCTATAGAAAGTCTATAACGAACATGCTCCTTCGTAAGACATTTGTGAAGGACAGAGGAAATAGGATGGATGGGAAGTTGATGGAATATAATTCTTTTGGTTTTGTTTTTAGTTAGGAAAGAAAAACCAAAACAAAGTTAACCGCTTAAAATTAATCCTTATTCAATTAATTCAGTAGTAAACAATAGAAAGATAAAACTGCCCAGAACTTTGGTACACTAGTGAACGAAGCTTTCATGTGAATACCAAACTACAGCACCGATATTGTACACGACCATCTTAAAATAGAAGAATGGGGCAATTATAGAACTGAACCCAATGAAAAGATAATTGTTAAAATCCAACCACATTTTCTTATTTTGCTAAGTAGTTGTGACTGAGGACTATTAGTGTATAAGATGTTCCACATGTTCTTGATTCCATCACTCTTACAAAGAATGCAAGAGAAAAAAACATTTTGTTTGCTATATACAAGGAAGAAGGACCTGAAAAATTGCAGTTCAAATGAGCAGCACTGAACTAACAGCCAGTTGAAGGAGAGGAACTATGGTCATTGCAATGGATCTTATTTCCTTTCCACTATGGGCAGCATTAGTAAGTTAGCTAATATTTAACAGATATAAACAATTTTTTTTTCTCCCATTATCTTTTAAGTGCCGTGAGCCATGGAGTAGCTTCAATCCATCTCCTATCCTAAGCCCATATTTATTCATAATCATTCTTCAAAATTATTTTTTCAAGCAGCCGCTTTCCTTGTAACACAACAGCATAGTATTCTATACAATTGACTCTGCTGCTTTTTTGACATCAACGACAGGGCTTCACATGTATTGAGGGTCTCAAGCCTCAATTTACGGGCAGCAGGTATAGCTACAAGCTTTTTAAAAAAAATTATTGTTTATTTATTTATAAATATTTATTATTTTTTAGAAAGAGGAGGGTGTAGATTTCATCGATTTGGTGATCGTTCATTAAGTTTTCAAAATCACAAATACCAAATTTACTACCAAAATTTTGTTCGAGCACGAGCATTTATAATTGATTATTAGTATGGCAAAATTCATTGATGTAGGTACAATTTTTTGCTATCAAGGTCGCTAATTCCAAATAAACTGAATGCAGGAAAACTCTAAGCTGTCTTCATCGGTTCAAACTCCATTCAACATTCAAACTCCTCTTTCATTCCCTTCCTTATTGTCCTTTTGTTTTCTTCAATTACATTCCTTAACTCTGTTAAAAACATTGAAGTCACCTTGGATCAACAACTATCCTGGAGTAATCGTTTTTCCCAAATATCCAGGGCATCCATTATTATCCTTAGACATTCACAAAGATGCCATGAATCCTTACCTCTAAAAACCTGACAGCTCTTAGTCTCTTCTCTTATCTTCCCCCACTTTTGACAACGGTTGCCTGGTATATGGTTTTCTTTTAAATCTACCTTTAAATAGTCAGAAAATAGTTTTAACAGCGAAAATCCAATTATCTGTTCACAAAATATATAGAGAAAAAGTGAGTGAAAAGTTGGCCCGATTAATTATAATTCAACTACTCGATTTTTTAATTGAACAAATAGAACAATGAATAAAAATATTACTATATTTTAAATAAATATATAAATAATTAAATTAAGTAGAGTCAAAATAATAATTTGAGCATCAAAATAAAATAATAGTAGCACAAAAATTAAATATTGAAGAGAACATTATTTACTATTTTATTAGGAAAAATTAATATATGTAAAGTACATAACTATATGAACAACTAAAGAAATTCAATTATGATTAGTTGTTGTGAAAATAAGATAATATAAAATGATTTTAATAAATCTTGACGTTCTCAGGCCGGGAGGTGCGAGTATCCAGGGTAAAAGAATTGACGAAGCAATTACATGGTTTGTTGCTAGGCTAGGGGCGAGGATCGGTGCGCAGGGAGAAGCTTCGTTATGTCAGGCCAGTCCCATAGAAAACTGTGTTTATTTTTTTCTTGATACGATGCTCTAGGGGCAGTGCGTGGGTCGGTGCTCTGTTGCGGATGAGGCCTCAGAGCTGTCAGGTTTTTAGAGCCAAGGATTCCATGATATCTTTATGAATGTCAAAGGATAATAATGGATGTTCTGGATATTTGGGAAATACAATTACTCCAGGACAGTTGTTGATCCAAGGTGACTTCAAAATTTTTAACAGAGTTCTAGAATGAAAGAGGAGTTTGCAACCGATGAGGACAATTTAGGTTTTTCCTGCATTCAGCTGCAACTTATTGTTTTCAACCCTAGAGACAAATGCAAATTAATAGGATCTTGCAGTTTGCAAGCTGCCTTAAACAGGTCAGGATGGAAAGAAAGATAAATTGTAAGTCATCTGCCATTGGATCTTATAGATGGTATAAGGAGAGATGGATAAAATAATGTAAATCATTTATGCAAATGGAGAAAAATGGTTAGTAAGAGGGAGCAGCTCCGAGGAATACCATGCATCAGGGGGAGAGGAAAATAGGGAAGTTTATAAGAGATAACCACAGTTTTAGAACAGTTAGATAAGGAGTAGAATACTGGAGGTGCCAGATTAGCGAATCACCTGATTATCAAGACTGTACTGTATTAGGAACAAGCTGTTCTAAATGTCATTCCTGCCACTTATAAGTTGAGATGACAAAGGTAGCCATTGAATTATAACTTTTGTTTTGTTTACATTATGTATTTGTTCAGTTACTCTTGAGTAATTAAACTTATTAATAAAGTTGCAAACTAAGTTGGCCAAGTGTACAACAATACTAACCATTTTAATCAGTGATACTACACATTTGGTTACTTTTGCAGGATTAACAGATAAGGTTTCAGCTTAAGGCAATAGCAATTTTTTAGTTTATAACAATTCTTTAGGAACAGTTAGAAGTAATCCAGGACTATAAAAGAAGGTTGCTTCTGAAACTTAAAACATTTAATAATAATAAATTCAAAGAAAGGATAAGTTGTTCAGTAAAAAGTTAGTGATGAAAGGCAAAACTCTTAATAAGATTGAATTAAGAAGAAAAGAATCTTAATACAATCAATCAATTTCTGAAAAAAAGTAGTAAAAGACTGTCAAGGTGCTTTAATTTGAACCTGATATGAGGGAATATATAACATCATCCGAATAACAGTTCATATAATTGTTTTTCATTTTCGCAATTCAAGATTTTTATTTTTTAGAGTATCCGTCTGATTCAGAAAGATACTTACACTTCTGTCAATGGTTAAATTAGTATCCTAAAACAAGACTTAATCAAACAGTTTGAGGACAATGACTCCAAATCAATCTCTCTGTACAGCCAATTTTTTGGGTCCTATCTTCCTACTAAGCTCTAAAATAGTATATGTTTCAAATAGATATTCTATAATTATATAAACATTGAGATTAATATTGGTCCTCTTCAGAAGTTGCCAAATAAACCTTTCGATATGATCTTCAAGTTGTATCAGACTACCTTAGTACTCTTTTAGGGTAAGAATAAAGAAGCATTGCCATAAATATCAACACAAACTGACATCATAATAATAGCTGCACATCTTATCAACTTCAGAATTAAAAGTTCCCAAAGATTAATGGAAATTATACATCCACTCAAACAGCTTTGGAAGTTCTCACTAACTTGAAAAATCTTGATATGATATCAAAGCGACTTTCGCTTGACATTTAGCCAATTAGGCAAGTGATTGGGTCAGAGTCTGCAGTATAAAGAATATTTAATATAATATTTCTATGGCTTTTATTGTTATTTCCAAAACAATGTTAAATAGTTAGAAGATGGTAGTATACCATAATCTTCAAAATGATCTTGTCACACAAAAAACTGTTTTTTTATCTTCTGTTTTCAAAAAACTGTTTTTGTTTGAGGCCATGCAAGTAGTTATCCAGATAGATGACCAAAAATAGATCCCACTTCCTAAAAAAATAAAGAGGTGTTAAAGACCTATTCCTTTTTATCACTGCTAATGAACAACCAATTAAGGGGAGATCCAAGTAAGATATTTGGTCACCAACACATTTGTATTAAATACAAAATAAGAGATATAATAGGGTTTAATAGAGAAAAAAACAAAACAAGTTTTTCATCAGTCTACAATATTGTTTTGAGGGAGTAATATTGTAGTTCTAATGATATTTAATTGAAAGAATTTCAATTATTCACTGGTAAATAATTTCTTGACAGCTGGCAATTTCAGTTCCTTGATCTATGATAAAGATAGATATCGATTTTGCATCAAGGAGAGTATTAAATGTTAAAACGGAATTGAGAAAATTGAACATCAAGAATAACTTTAAGTAAACTAACAATCAATATAACCCATATTTTAAACTTGAAATATATGCCTGAAAATGATGTGATCACTCAGTAATACCATATGATTTACATAAAAACTAACACAATCAAGTCAACAATAGTAAAAACAATAGTAAAGCATGAACATTAAGTTAACAATGAAAGTAAATCCTATAAATCACCCACCTTTAATTAATTGGCGACCAGGAAATACAGTATCAGTAGGCACATTCATCTGCAATCAAGACAACAGCTCCTTTTAACTACACCAAACAGGCTTGCAAAAATTTAACTGAAGTTCTACTTCCAACCACTGGTTTTGCAACCAAGACCAGCTATTGTTATCATAATAAATTTATTGATTTGGTAAATTATTACTTTTTTAGCCATTTAGAATAAATTTCAACCATCGCAGAAATGTAACAAGTATTAATTTCAAAAGAATAACAATTTAAATCATAATTTGACAATAAATAGGAAGAAATCACAGGTTTCAGTACCAGAATCAATGACATCTTTTAAATAATCTATCGATTTTCATAATACCTGTAGGTCACCTATACTATTTTAAGACAAAATATAGTCATGTTAATACGAAGATAGACATACTATATCATATAGTATGGACACATATGAAACCAAGAGCCAAGAAAAAATATAACTAACCGATAACAATCCTGTATGCATATGTTTAACATCTTGTGAGATAAAACAACTCAGCTGCAAAAAATTTTCCTCAGACTTTGAAACAGGCTCATTTCCAGCTTCATCACATTTCAGTTCAACTTCAAATACACCACCAAAAAATTGATCTACAAAATACCTGTGAAGATCAAGTAGTAAAATATTAAATTTTAATTAATTATAATGAAACTCATAATAACGTTTCAGGCAACCTACTTATTAGAAGATGGGCTCTCATTATTCACTGATTCAAGTTTTTGCTGCAACATACGCACAATCTCGGTCCAACATTCGTTAGCATCCTATTAATAATCATAAAAAGTATATGAAAATCAATAGTAGATTAAAACCTAAAAACTAACAAATAAAATATTAAATAAAGAAGTATACATACACACAGACACATACACACAAACAAGCAAACACACACACGAAAGCACTTAAATTTATTCATTTTGCTATTCTATAAAAGACATTAAAAAAACATAAGAAAAAAAGAGTAAATAATAAAATAAACTGACAGTATATTATGCATCATAAAAACAACAACACACACACAGACACACATGAACGAACAAGCACACACACACCCTTTTGTGAAACTTGGTTATTTGGACTAAGGGGACCTAAAATTGTGTATTTCCATTTAAAAGTTGAATTCCAAATAATTCATGACCCCAATGCTTCCCCTTACTATACAGGGTAACCAGATAAAAACCAGGAAACTGCAGAGGGTCCATTCTGTACCTCAAGAGCAACAAAAAAATTTATATGGACTATGCTTTTATTCCTCACAGAAAATTTAATGGATCATTATATAGAAAACGTATTGAAAGTGACAGGGGAAAATTTAGATAACCTTGTTTTCATCATTCCCTCACCAACAGGATTCTGCGTTTTTGTTTTAAAACCTAATTTTTCATTAACCTACATTAATATTGATACTAATATATTCTACTACTATTTAATGATCCTAATTTTACCCAAATTTGTAACTAGCGCTTATTTCCATTTTATGATGTACTATATACATGGAAAAATAGCACCCCGGGGCCTGCTATATAAATGCGCAACTACCTATTTTTATTAATAATTTAAATGAAGCTTTAAGTTTTGTTGATTATTAATCAGTCATAAAACTGGAAGAAAGCATTTTCAGGTAACTTCCTAATTTTTTTATTATAAAACTTTACTAGAACTTTTTTCTAATTGTTTTCATAAAACAGGTTTATGCCTTACAGGCACTGACTCAACAACTGTAATAAAAGTTGCCTTACTAAAACAATAACAGAAAGAGTGCTTCATGAGATGCAAAGAGTTGTATTATGATAAATATTCCTAGAATACGAAAGAGCAACATAGAATTTCCATGAGGCTGACCATGACAAAGGTGCCTCTGATGGAATTGGTACAACTGTGAAAAGTACTTCTCTATGTCTGTATGTGTGTACCACCCTCCACAGGTCCGATTTAATCCTATGTTTGAATCCTCCCTTTTCACATATGTCCCTTTATTTAATAATATGATAATAACCAACCGATGAGTTCAACACTAATCTGTTCTCTGACTCTCCTGATAAACCATATCTAGTAAGCCTTATCCACATCCTTGACTTTTTTATCACCTCCTAGACTTTCAGGCAACCTATCACACCCGGTTCTCAAGTACATGCTTTGACCTTTTCATAATAGATTCTTGCCAAAACTTATTATCCTTCTCTCAGAATCTCGTGTCTTTCCTCTCATACCATGACCTCATTAAAATTTCCTATAATATCCCAACTCCTAAACTCATTCGAAGATTTCTTGGCGGCACCTCGACTCACTAAAATCTGAAAATCTAAATCCTTTTCTTGACCCACTATCTCAATCCCTAGAACCTATATTTTCCTCTTCTTCCATTGATGAAATGGTAGAATGCCTTTCATCTAACCTTTCCATATACCTAAATCACCACACGCCCCTTAAGAGTTCCACATTTGGACACCCCTCTGCTCTCTGGGTTAATTCAGAAATTAGAGAGTTGAAGAAGAAAAGAGATGATGCCAGGAGACATTTCAGACGTTCTTATTCCTCTTTCAAGACCCTACGAAACATCATACAATCTTCCTTACGCCGTGCCGAGGCACAGTATTTCCATAATTCCTTATCACAAGCTCCAGATCCTAAGTCCAGATGGGAAATCCTTAAAAAACTATTAGTAGTTAACTCCAAAGCCTGTCATGATTTCCCAGTAGGGGGAAATAATCTTCCTATACCACATTCTTCCAAATACTGCATTCCACAAATGTCTTTTGACCTTGAAAACTTCTACTTCCTAAATCTTTCCTGCCCTCCTACATATCTATAACTTTTTCCTTCAAAACCCCATTTTCCCAACAGATTGGAAAAAAAGTCTTAGTTCGTCCATTGAATAAAGTCCCTGTACCCTCCATAGTTTCCGACTTCAGACCTATCTCTATCCTCCCCAATTTATCAAAAGAATAGTCCACTTTCTTGAGGAAAAAGCTCTCCTCAATCCTCTCCAATTTGGTTTTCAATCCCAGTACACCACGCAATCTGCCTTATTGAAAAATTACCCAAGACCTTCAATCCTCCATAGATCGACAGAAAATCACTATCCTTGTTCTCTTCAATTTTTTAAAAACCTTCGATTCAGTTAACCATGAGATCCTCCTTTCCAAACTCCATAACATCTCCATATCTGGTAGCGTTTCCTCTCCGTCTTGTCCCTTCATTCCCAAACAGTTAATAAGCCTCCTTTCTCTCCCCTTTTACTAACACATGGTGTTCCTCAGGGATCATTACTCTCATTAACCCTTTTCTCTATCTATATTA
The DNA here is from genome assembly GCA_948150685.1 of Rhaphigaster nebulosa. NCBI lineage: Eukaryota > Metazoa > Arthropoda > Insecta > Hemiptera > Pentatomidae > Rhaphigaster > Rhaphigaster nebulosa. Next base: position 42,586,626 of record OX411307.1, read on the forward strand.
ATGATCATCCTGGCTCCATTAACCATTCACAATACCACTCATATGCTGACAACCTTCAAATTTACCTATCCTTTCATCCTACCAAGATGCTTGAGGCAATCCGAAAGCTGCAAGTAGATAAGCCAAGGGCATCCTTATCGGTTCCAGGATTCTCTTTATTTCCCGTCCTTATTATACCTTACTTTATCTCAATTGCCTGCCAATTCAATTCCATATCTCTGTCAGAAACCTTGGAGTAATTTTTGACTAGCACCTATTCTGGAATATCTCCCAAATCAACCAAAAATCCATAATTATCCTTAAACAGTTCGTAAGATTTTGTGATTCTATGCTCTCAAAAACACGTCAACTCCTAGTTTCATCCCTCATATTCCCCCACTTCGATTATGGTTGTCTTGTATACAGGGGACTGTCTGGTGTGCATGAGATGAGCCTGAAGAGACTAATGACTTGTTACATTAGATTCATCTTCGGGGTCTCCAGTTTGCATACAAAATTGAGGTGGCTTTACCCAGTTTTCCGATGGCAATACTTCCTAGGCGTCTATCTTTTCCAATCCTTCAGAACTAAAATGCCTCCGTATATCCTCAATTTGTTCACTCCTTGATCCTCTGTACATTCTCTAAATACCAGAAGAATAAAATAAATACATATTATCTGAAAAAGTTTCTAACAAATATTGTTTACCGTAAAATTATCTATAAAAAGGTTCAGATACATTTTAAGCTAAAACTAACAATAACGGGCCTACGGAGCAAACCTGTGACATTTTTGGTATTTTAAGAAAAAACCTGCTGTATGTGAGCTTTCTTAATCCTAGAAATATACATTTTATCAAAAATAGTTTCAAATAAAAGTTGTTAAATTAAGATTACCTATTAAAAAGGTCCAGCTACATTTTATGCTAAAACTAACGGAAACGGACCTACAGAGTGTCAAACATGGGAAATTTTCGGTATTTCAAGAAAAAACCTGCTATAAGTGGGCGTTCTTTTTTCTAGAAATATAAATTTTATCAAAAAAAGTTGCAAACAAAAGTTGTTCAGCATAAGTTCACCTACAAAAAAAAAAAGCCAGTTACATTCTCAACTAACGATAACCGCTCTACGGAGCGTCAACTTGCGTAATTTTCGTTGTTTTTTTTTCTCTCAGAAAAACCAACCTATGGTGAACTTTACAATCGGCTAGTTTAACTTATTAAAATGAAAGAACTGGTGCCAATACCTACCCTACGTCCATAATTATCCGAAGCACAGTTTCCTTCTACCAGGCCTTACATAGTCGATAGTTGTCAATAATTAAGAATGTAATTGGCCTCTTTTTGTAGGTGAACAACTATTGTTTGAAATGCTTTTTGATTAAATGTATATTTCCTGAAAAAAGAACACCCACTTATAGCAGATTTTTTCATGAAATACCGAAAATTTCACAGGTTTGACGCTCTGTAGGTCCGCTATCATTAATTTTAGCTTAAAATGCACCTGTGCCTTTTTTGTAGGTGATCTAGAGCTGAAACTAATTCCGATTTCTGGATCATCATATTCATATCCTACAAAAATTACTGAACGTAAAGGTCACGAAAAGCAGGTTTTTCCTGAAATATCAAAAATTTCACAGGTTTGACGCTCTGTAGGTCCATTATTGTTAGTTTTAGCTTAAAATGTGATAGGACCTTTTTGTAGATGATATTTAGCTGAACAACTTTTGTTTGTAACTTTTTTTTGATAAAATGTATATTTCTAGAAAAAAGAACACCCACTTATAGCAGGTTTTTTCTTGAAATACCGAAAATTGCCCATGTTTGACACTCTGTAGGTCCGTTTCCGTTAGTTTTAGCATTAGCATGTAACTGGGCCTTTTTAATAGGTAATCTTAATTTGAACAACTTTTATTTGAAACTATTTTTGATAAAATGCATATTTTCTGAAAAAAAAAATGCCTTTTTTAAAGTTTATTTTGGCTAAAATCATAGTAAAGCTACCTATTTCAATTTCCGGATTATGATATTCGTAATCTACACAAAAAAATGACACCAATGCGGACTTTACGACAGAAGTGAGCCAATTGTACCCTGTAGCTGATAAGACTACTATAGGGAATTTTGCCTACTTTACGATGGTGCAATTGCAACTTAATTACCTTGAATAGTTTTTGAGTGTTCGTTTCCAGTTCAGTAAAAAACGTGACTTACTTAGAAAAACAAAACTTAAATTTTCTGAATTTCTTGAGGACCATGGTATATATATATATATATATATATATATATATATATATATATATATATATATATATATATATATATATATATATATATTTGTTTCTCTTGAGGTGCAGAATAGGCCCCTTAAGTTTCCTGGTTTTCATCTGGAACACTCTATATACTTCATATATATGTAAGTGAAAGTAATAATTTAATAAAAATAATGAAACAAAATAAATAAAAATTACTTAGTTTCAACATAGGGAAAGACCTAATTAAAAAAAAAGAGAGAGTGAGAGAGAAGACTAATAATTGCTTACTTGCTGAACAAAAGTACCATTTTCATTTTTTTCAGCAAACCTAGGAAAAATCATCTGTAGAACTTGTAACAGCATAATAGGGGGAATAGACAAGCCTTTATCCATCAACTCATACAAATCTCGTAAAGCAGCAGTCACGGTGTGAGCAGATATACCAGACATACCTAATAATAACAGAAATCAAAATAAATATTATTAAAAATACCATAGTATAGATACTTATATATTCAATCATACTACTGTGATCAAAAAGTAAGGTGAATTTGTTAATAAAATGTAAATTCTTTATTTATTCTACCAAATCAATTTCATCCCCTTCAAAGGAATCCCCGTCCGATAAAACGCACTTTTGGCAAAGCTTTTTCCAGTCTTTGAAACAGTCGGAATAGTCTTTTTTCGGTATAGCCTTCAAGACCTTCTTCGATTCGGTTTTTATCTCCTCAATCGTGTCAAAATGGCGTCCCCGCATTGGCCTTTTGAGTTTGCTGAAGTCGTAAAACATGAAAGTGCCAGAAGTCGCATGGAGCCAAATCAGGCGAATGCGGTGGTTGCAGAACAATATGAATCGAGTTTTTGGCAAAAAAGTCGCGAAGAACCAATGCAGTGTGAACCGGTGCATTATTGTGATAAAGGAATCAAGAGTTGTTCGCCCATAATTCCGGCAGTTTCAGACGAATAGCTTCACGCAAACGACGCATAAAATAATATTCTTTGTTGACAGTTTGGCCCGGCGGAAGGAAAAAAAAAATTACCTGCCTTCCTAATGCCTGGGAGTTCGATAATGCACCGGTTCACACTGCATTGGTTCTTCGCTACTTTTTTGTTAAAAACTCGATTCATATCATTCTGCAACCACCGTATTCGCGACTTCTGGCTATTCAGCAAACTCAAAAGGCCAATGCGGGGACGCCGTGTTGACACGATTGAGGGGATAAAAACCAAATCGAAGAAGGTCTTGAAGGCTATACCAAAAAAAGACTATTCCGACTGTTTCGAAGACTGGAAAGAGCTTTGCCAAAAGTGCGTTTTATCGGATGGGGATTACTTTGAAGGGGATGAAATTGATTTGGAAGAATAAATAAAGAATTTACAGTTTATAAACAAATTCACCTTACTTTTTTTATCACAGTAATAAGCCATAAGCTGTATACACTTTTTTTTTTTTTTAATTTCTACAAAATTTACTAACAAAGAAAAACACAAATAAATAATTTTTTATCTAGTTCATTCAGTTTGGAACAATATTCATCTATTTTCTCCCTCAATACTACTACTTTGATACACTAAAAAACATTGTTTTGTTTTTTCCCAATATAACAGTAAATTTTTTTCCAGAATATTTTTATAAGATTTAATTTCATAAAAACAATAGAAAAGGATCTTATTATTATTTTTTAAAAATTGGTTATTTAGAAATATAAATTCCATTGTTTTAACTATCTATTTTTCAAATTTAAATTGATCATATTTTTATTTAAAAACATGACAGATTTTCAAAATTTGCTGTTTTGTATTTGAGAGACTAAGCATTAGCAAATATGTCGTGAAAATATAGTATTCTATTGGAAACAAAGAATGAAAAAAAATTGGTACACAATAGCGGTATAGAGAAGAAATATAACAAAATCTTACTTAAAATAAATTGAATAAAAAACACATTTTTAAAATTTGTTTATTTATACTTGTTGTTATTTAAAATAAACGGAGGTCTGAATATAAAACTGATCACAGTGTGCATGTCTATAAATTATACAGTATGTAAGTGTGAAATTCTGCACTAAAAACTATATTAATGATAATTCTACTTATCATATAATTCTAATTATCATAACTTATTAATGATAATTCTTATTTTGAAGATAATAGAATGATTTTTTTTTTTTACTATTCACACAATGCAAAGCTGTTATGTTTGATTTACATAAAAAACATTTTTCTTTTGCATAAATTTATAATTAACTCATTACCTTATAATATTAATAACTATATCAAAATTTTGTGAGAAATAAGTATGTATCTTGTTGAAAACAAGTTTGTAAACAAAGCAGGTTATAAAAATTACACTTTAAAAGAGACTTTGTCAATTGTATAATATTTATTTAATATAAAGGATGGGGGTGGGGATTGTTTTGAAGGGTTATAAAAAATTAATAGAATGAGATGCAGAGAAAAAATTGGTATTTTTATGTTAATATTGTATTATTTTATATTTTAAGTAGTTTTTCCCATTTCATTACACAATGGTTTAAAAATTGTCACCAAGATGACACCCGTTAACACCAATACATTGTCGGAGGCATTCTCTGAACTTTTCCACAGCTCAAGGGCAAACTACGATGGAAATTATGTGAATTTCTTTTCAAATTCTGTCTTTCAACTCTCCAAGGGTGTAAGAGCTATGTTTAAACACGTTTCCCTTGAAGTACAGTCATCCCGCTTTGCATGACCCTTTTTAACACGAATTCGAGGAAGTGACGACCGAGCACGTTAGGGTGAGGGTCTCAGAGTGCCCAGTTTGGAACGTTGTGGGTTAGATGTCCACCTGGGTCGGTTAATATTTATTTTGCGGTGGTCCAGCAAAATGAATCTTGACACTCCTACTCTGGTTAGTATGCGGCGGTTATTTAATGGTAGCCGTCAGGGGTCGGCAAAAAGAACCACAAGGCCCACTTGCTGGACTAGTTCTCCCACTAGCCCACTAGTTCTCCCACAATACTAGAAACACGAATTTACTATAACATGATTTCATATTTTTGTTTTATGTTTATAATGCATATTAAAAATATATGTTTATAAATAAATAAATAAATATATATATATATATATATATATATATATATATATATATATATATATATATAAATATTACCAATTTAAATTTATTTTATTATAAATGTAGAAGCATCATAGTAAATCTAATGAATACATTTTAACATTAACAATTCAAAATTTAGTTTATATTTTAATTTTAAGAAGGACAAATAAATTTAAATTAATTTAACATCTAAAGATCAAATTTTTTGAAGAATGGTAAATAAACACATAATTGAATTACTTATAATGGTTGCATTAGTAATTAATATTTTTTTGTATGGCTGTTCTGGTTAATACGGATCACTACACATCAGTTTTTATATTGGGCCTTGTTAGTTACGACTTGTTAGTTACGAAGAATTTCCTAGAAAACTATCTATAGAAAACGTTTCCCTTCTACTGAGTTATGAGTTTTAAACAATAGGATTTACATTTCCTTCTTTTCTGTCTGAACAGTTCCGTCAAGTTAAAACTTGAAAATGTGTGCTGATAAAGTAAGGAAATTAAAACGTAAATCATAAAAATTTGGCAATAAAATGAAAATTTTATACTATGAATCTTTATTTATCCAAACCTTCATACATACATTGTGTATATAACATATTTTGAAATGAAAAATGCAGAAAAACCGATACAAATTAAAACAACAAGCTATTGGGGTATTGGAAGGTACAAAAATAGGAAACCACGCTTAGCATGATTTTCGTTTTACGTGTATTGCCGAGGAATGTATCACCTGCGTTAAGCTGGGTATGACTGTACCCTCAAAGAAAAAAATCGCAAATGCAAGCCATCCAAGATCCCTCCTTAATTTCTTTGTCCTTAGTGTTATTAAAAATATATATTAAAATTTACAAAAATAATAATAAACATTGCTAAAAAAGTGTAATGAGATATGTTTTTAATCATTACCTAAACTTTTATCGAAAAGGATTCATTAGTCTAAGAGAAATTGGGGACAATGGCAACAGATCAACATTTTTTTCTATACCCTAAGGAAATACTGTCCATTAATTAGTTGGTGCATTCCTAGGGCTATGTTATGGATTTTTTTTTATGTATAAGTGTACGAATGGGATTATTTAGCTATTACTTATTAATCTCAACTGTAAATCGTATCAATACCAAGCAGCTTAAAAAAAAAAGTATAAGCTGCACAATTTTCCTCAGGTATCTAAGTGGACTATTGCACACTCAATAAATTAGTTATTTCTCAAGTTTAAGAGGAACTGAACTTATGTTTTCATTATTCAAGGCCTAAGATACAGCAATGAAATCTGTTTAATTAGTATAACTAACTCCTAATGTATATTTTAATAATGGTGTCCAAAACCTAGTTGCAGTTTGGCCAAATCAAATAGCTGTCTAAAAAAAAAAAAAAAAAAAAAAAAAAAAAAAGCCACCTTGAGTGGATGACTAATACTTTGATCCTTGCCTCTTGCACAAGAAAACAACCATCCTACATTTTTCTTTTAATAAATATCTTACTTAACCACTGAAATACCTTTGCTGAAAAATTGATTATTGGATAAGGGGTGGTTCAATATGATCTCCAAAGCTTTTACATCAAAGTTCAAATAAAATAATGAAACATAATATAGGCCCTAAATGCTTACACGACTTTATGGTAAGATTCTATGATAATAGAGCTAATCACAACTACTACTAACACCGCAGCAGACGATTCAATAGGCTTTGTTTCTTTGAAAGGCTGTTGAACAATGAGCCAAGTTTTTTTTATTATTTTCCTTGTAATTAGAAATGATACTGCATTTTAGTTCACATCTTTTGATCAGATCTATTACTGCAGGAGTCCTCAATCCCTGTGCCCACCTGACGTCACATTGGCCCGCAGACAAAATTGTGCACGCCTAACATACCCTCTAACAGTAATCACCAACTGTTTTACGTGATCTGCTGCAGATCGACGATATTCAATATCATATTGTTTATTATTTCTTTAAAATCTACTAATTAATTGGTAAAATAAGTGAATTATTTGAACATAGTATTTATTTATGTTATAGCATTATTATTTATTATTTCTTTAAAATCTACTAATTAATTGGTAAAATAAGTGAATTATTTGAACATAGTATTTATTTATGTTATAGCATTATAGAAGCGGGTTGGTCTAGTGGGTAGGGCACTGTGTTACTAATCTCAAGGTCCCAGGTTCGAGACCAGCTGTGGCAGATAATTATTTATTCTGTCTTCAGCCGTGAATCAGACCTGTGGGATCAGGAGACCCTCCTTGGGCTCACCCAGCCTCTATAAAGTGGGTACCCTTAATTGGGGGAAAAACCTGCTGATTGGGCGTGATCTCGGCTGAATCACCTCCTTGCACAACCGTTGGCTTAGAAACAGTACGGTAAAGAGTACCAAGTACTGAACCCAAAACCCTTTACGGAGTGCAGTGGTACAGGTATTTTTTTCTTTTCTTTTTTTGTAAAGCATTATATGTTTTTCAGTCAATCATTATTATTTTGCATAGCCTGTTGCAGATCGAAAAGTTTTCAATAAAATATAGCAAATTTTTTTTAAAAATATCTAATAATTAACTAGAAATTTGTTTGAATAAGCGAATTCATTTTAAAACATTAATTTATTAATATCATAGAATTTTATGTTTTCCTGTTAATCATCATAGTTGTTTTGTTTATTCCCTTTTTTAGCAGTTGCAAAAATTGTATGAAACTGTCGGTAACACTGCATTCAACTTATTTTATTTTAAGTTTACTTAAAATACCTCTTTACTAGCACATTTTGTTTTAAATTCGTTTTTTAATTCTAATCTCAAAATGTGAGAATGTAATATAAGAAAATGAACGTATAATTTTAAAAACGACTGGGAGTAATCTTATTGTTTTTTTTAATTTCAAAGATAAATGTGATTGTATGTAGTATTTCAATGTTATATTTGTATTGCAATGCTACTACCACAGAAATATAACCTTCAGCGTCCCTTGCTAGGGTTTCATGCTACTTTTAATACAAAATATCCTCTTAAGTCTGAACATTATCACCAAATATTATTAGCAATATACAAAACCCAATTTACATTGAATAAAAACACACAGAAAACATATGGTGCCCACCACCTGACAGATAACTTATAAATATGCCCCCAGGAAGAAAAAGGCTGGGGGCTTCTGTTTTAATGGAAATAGCCAGCTTTGACAATGTAAAGCTGCAAGAAGGATTTTATAAAAGACAATAAAAAGATAGATATAAATAAAACCATCCATCTTAAAATATTTGTTACAAAATAAGATATAGTATTAAATATTGTAGAAATAGTTAGTTTATTTATTATCAAGCTGTATAAGTTGTTGTCATCCTCATCTTACAACAAATAAACTCATAAACTAACAAAAACAAGCCTTTCAGAATAATCTTTATTTTCAATTCCTTTCTTTTATCTGGGATGTTTTTAAGATTTTAATAAATTAATTTCATTGCCATACAAATGAATTGAAATAACATATTTACACAAAAAAGCATTTCAATAACTATTGATAAAAGTCAACATAAATTACTATAAACAATTGGAAGATTCCAAAATACAAAGCCTCAAGTCTCTAAAATACCGGCAACCAACTAACCAGTCATCGTTTCGCCAATTCAGGCATCATCAGGATATACACCAAAAAATCACATCTATGAAGATCAAATACAACACATCTCACATCAACTGTCCAGAAAGACGCATCAACACTCCAAGACATCCAGTCACATAGTTGGCCTATGATACAGCAATTATGTTTATTACCATCTTTTAGTACAGTTACTGGTACTGTCTATGTTGTTATCAATGTTGGTATCTTGTTTTTTTTTCTTATAGCCCTGATGATGGCTTAAAACTTAGGCTGAAATGTTGGCATATGTTACATTATAAGTTACACTTATTAGTGTGTTTTTCATTGACCACACCTCCCGACCAACCTCTTCTTTAATGAAACCAAATAAATAAATCATTTGATTTGAGAATTATCAAAACACAAGTTTAGAAAGTAAAATGGAATTTGCATAACTATGCAATACCTACCACCTTTGAAATTACGTAAGGCATCTCTAAGTTCTGGAACAGTTTTCAAACACTGAACAGTAGCATTCATGTAACAAGTATTTCCAAGATTAGCAAGACCTGCTGGTACATTGGACTGGAAAAGAAAAAGTAATTTTTATTTTTATCTAAATCTTTCATATATAAATACTACATTTTTCAAAAGGAAACCATTATGTAAACTAAAATATACGTAATTTTATGTATAACACTCATTCGAAGAAAGAATCTGATTCATTCACATTGATTTCAGTATAAAACCTTAAATGAACTAATAGAAAATTCTATATGAAACTTAACCCATTAGCATTATCTTTCACTCTAAATAGCCTTGGGATATATATATATATATGTGTGTGGTGGGCGGACAAGGAAAGATTCCTGAAAGAATACGGAGTAAAGAGAAACTTCTCGACAAGTCATGTGGACAGAATGATGACTACACTTTTTGGGTAAAGGATGCCCTCAGAAGACTGTTCAAGACGACCAAGGAGACAGATCGCTGGCTCAAATACATATTCACCTGGACCCGTAATGGAAGGATTTTTATACGAGCTGATGAGGTGTCCCCAATTATCCATCCCTATCAGGCAAGAGGAGTTGCTAAATTTGAAGGTACAAGATAGGTCTCATTGTCAGCAAGATTATATTGTATTTTATAGTTATTACAATTATTGGAGATATTTTTTTATCTAATTTAAAAACTGAACTTATCAGAATTATTAATGTTGGTTTTTTTACAAAAGGGCATAAGTGGTGTGATCCTTATCTTTATTACATTTTTATTATACTTCCTTAGACCTATGTGAGTAATTGTAATTAATCCTGTTATTATCAGAATTCACGGAAACAAATCTCAATGATTCAATATTGAATTCAGAACTTATGGATCCTAGATATGTTCTTAATAGAGCTGAGAGGAATTTTAGTGTGAGTGGGCATTCATCTGGTGGTGGTGTTCTTATCGCCTTTAAGAACAGGATTAAATCCACTTCACTGACCTTACTACAAGACAGTGAGATGGAACCAGTTTTAGTCAGAGTCTATCTGGGCAGTATTTCATTACTTGTTTGTGTTGTATACTTTTGTCCTAACTCTTAAATATTTACTTATAATAACTTTTTTAAACATCTCAAAATTATTTTAGAAAATAAATCTGAAAACATGATTATATGTGGCGATTTTAATTTACCAACATTTAACTTGATAGGCATGAATTCACTTCAGGATCCTAGAATTTTGGAATTGAACACTTTACTTCATTTCATAATTTTTATTCCCACAATAGTATTAAAAATCCCATGGGCAGGACACTGAAATTAGATTTAATGCTGATTATTGCTGATTAGATTAATGCTAATCTTTCCATATGTTTGAAAAGCAAGAAATGCAATATCAACTTGAGTTGCGTTTTTAAGGGAGAGGAATTGGAACTTGAAGATTTTTTATCAACCCCCTTTAGTTTTGGATATTAATTTTCAAAGACACATCTCTAGTTTATCGTTGTTGAGAGAAAAGTAGTTTAATTTCAATAAAGTCAATAAATGCTGTTTGCGGGAACAATTGGGTCTTGTTGACCTTCTTCTTAGCTAAACATGTAGATGAAGCAGTAGATATTTTATATGAAAAAATAGTCTCAGTTTTTAATAGGGTTGTACCAGTGAACAAGCTTAATTCCCATAGTTACCCTCCATGGTTTAATTCTGAAATAATAAAATTATTAAAATTAAAAGAATATAATAGGTTAAGATCTTAAAACAGCGCTTTTCACGAAAATAAGTTTAGGATGATTTGAAAGGAATCAAAAAAACTGATTGATATAAATTATAATGAATTCATTGCAAATATTGAAAATTCTGTTAAATATAATGTGAACAATTTGCAGAATTTCGTATAAATAAAAAACAATAATAGAAACAAATTGGCTGTTATGAAATTAAAAGATATGACGCTTAATGGATGCAGAAGGATTGCTGCGGGTTACCAAGAACATTTCAAGTCAGTCTGCTCGACACAACCTGTTAAATATAATATTATGGCCTTAGGACCTGATGAAGGCTCATATGACTTTTTACTGTTATTACCTAGTACTATTGATGAGATATTAACAGCAATAAATAAACTAAGTAACTCTAAATCTATGTGTCTTAATGGAGTTCCAACTTTTATTTTAATTGACAATAGTGATATTTTCATAGAGCCATTGCATTTTATTTTCAATCTTTCCTTGAAAAATGAGACTTACCCGACAATTTGGAAAACGCCATTATTTCTGTATTTAAATATTTAAAAATGTGTGGTCTCATACACGAGGAAAATGAGGGCAATTCTTTATAACTTTATTATAGGGAATGAAACATAGAACAGATTTGGGGAAGTAAAAGATCTTAGGATATTATTTGATAGCCCTTGGATGTTTAAAGCTTATATTGGTAATGTTTATTCAATGTGTGTCCGGTTACAGTTTGTGCATTTCATTTTTTTTTTTTAACTCATTTAATATTTTTGTAAAAATTGATTCGATTTTGATATATTAAGCACTATTTTTTTTTTGTATTACCACCTATATTGGGCTTTAGCCCGTCGGTTGGTGCTGTTTATAAATAAATAAATGTATAATCTACTTTTTTTTTTCTTACTGTTGAGTGCCAATAACAGTATTCCTCAGAATATTTCACTCTTGGTAATAAATAATTATTGCTTCATAAAGAATTTATCAACCGTTTTCCAATCAATTGGACTTGCCATTAAGAAGGGGAAGGAGAAAATAAAAAATAACAGTACATACATTAAGAAAAGGTATAATAAGTAGTTAAGAAATGTCTGATAGCTATACTATCAGGAGTAAGAAACTAAAACACATTCCTTGGCACCTGATTAGTGTATAACATTATGTAGCTGATAAATTTAGATACTGGTGAACAGAGCTAGCCACTGTCTCCAAGGAATACTGTAAGATCAAGGTTTAAGGCAATAACACAAGGACCTACATTCTTGGCTGTCTAGGACAAGGAGACTTAGAATACAGAAATAGTATAGAAAATATATCACAAACCGTCCAAGGGTTTAAAATCAGTGATGAAGAGTGGAAGTCGAGCGGAGAATAGCATCAGGTTTAACTGTGGCTCTGTGGATAATTCTATACATTGAAAATTAATTTCACAAAGCACGAACAGTGCCCTTCGTAGGCCAGACTGCCCGTGACGAGATAATCCATCTGCGGAAAATAAAAAGATTTCATGACTAGGCACCTCGGCTGGGAGAACGACGAATGTATCTATGTTGGTGAGGAGATAAGCCCTGTCAAACATCATTCCTATTGGCTGGCGAGGCAGAAAAAGGCGCTGGCAAAGTTAAATATGTTTGGTTCGCTCGCCAGCTGTCATCATAAATAAATATGAAGACATTAAAACCTTTCAATGACTTGTATCTTACTGTTCTAGTAGATCTAGACATTTTTTTTTCTGTAACTTATCTTATGTACATATTCTAATTACTTCTCATTGCACTTGAATTTAAATTTAAATTTTTATCTTTTTTCACAATATGAATGAAAATAAATTTTATTCTGTGACTTTTAGTCCCCTTAGAATAACAGAAATGTTCAGTACTAGTACTATTTGTCTAGCTTACATACAGTAAATAATTAAGAAAAGTTAAATAGTTAAATGAAATAAAGGAGATTTTAGTAATTAAAGACATTTAAATCATAATTAAATATATATATACACCTATCTATTAACAATAGATAATAACTAACAAACAATAGACATAATAATAAAACATAAAACTATAAACAGTAAATATAAACTATAAACATAAAATGAAGATATACATAACTATAGTACTTACATAAATACGGAAGATTGATAGTTCAGGAGGTGGAGAAATAATTGATGCTTGAAGGAGGTTAAGGATGAGGATTTGCGAATGGAGTTGGGTAAGGAATTCCAAAATGAAGTAGTGCGAAAGGTAAAGGATTTTTTGAAGGAGGCAGTTCTATGAAACTGTAAATACAAGTTCGAAGATTGGGATCTGGTGTTTAAAGAGTGTACAGAGGAACACGGGGTGAATAGATCAAGAATATAAGGAGGCTTTTTGGTTTTGAAGGTTTGGAAAAGATAGATAATTAGGAAGTATTGCCGTCGGAAAACATGGTGAAGCCACTTTAACTTGGCATGCCAACTGGAGACATGGGAGCGCCTGGGGATTCCGAAGATGAGTCTAATGAAGCAATTCATTAGTATCTTCAGTCTCATCACAAGCCTACCAGACAATCTGCCTTTTTTTTTTTTTTTTTTTTAATCCATCCACAGTCTGCCATACACAAAGCAGCCATAGTCAAAGTGGGGAAAATGAGGGAGGATACAAGGAGCTGACGGCTTTTAGGAGGTATAGAATCTCGAAATCTTAGAAACTGTTTAAGGATAGCAATGGACTTTCGGGTGATTTGGGAAATGTGATTATTCCTGGACAGGCGTTAATCAAAAATTACTCCTAGGTTTCTGACAGTGATATGGAAGTGGATAGGTAGGCCGTTGAGGTAGAGTAAGGGGTAATAAAGAAGGAAATTGAGAAGATGCTTGGAACCGATGAGGATGGCCTGGGTTTTTTTAACATTCAGCCTCAAATCATTGCATACTGCCCATGCGTTGATACAATCTATATCTTCTTGCACCTTTCAGATAGCTTCAAGCATCTCGGTAGGATAGAAGGATTGGTAAATTTGGAGGTCTTCAGCATATAAGTGATATTATGAATACTGAATGAAATCAGGGAGATCGTTAATATAGACAGAGAAAAGGATTTGTGAGAGTGAGGACCCCTGAGGAACACCATGTGTTAGTAGGAGGTGGGAGGAAGGAGGTTTATTGGGGATGATAACTGTTAGGGAGCGAAGAAACAAGAAGGAAAGGAACCTCTTTAAGACGATATTTGATAAGGAAAGATTTTGGAGTTTGGAAAGAAGGATGTTATGATTAACTGAGTCGAAGGCTTTTGAAAAGTCGAAGAGAACAAGAATAGTAATTTTCTGTTGATCTACATAGGATTGGAGATCTTGGGTGATTTTCAACAAGGCAGATTGTGTGGAATACTGGGATCGGAAGCCAAACTTGAGAGGGTTGAGGAGAGCTTTTTGCTCAAGGAAGTTATTAAGTTGGGAGTGGACTATTCTTTCAAGTGGTTTTGATAAGTTGGAGAGAATGGAGATAGGTCTAAAGTCGGAAACTGTGGAGGGAACTGGAACTTTATTCAACGGGCGGACTATGACTTTTTTCCAAGCTGCTAGAAAAATGGAATTTTTAAGGGAAAAATCATAGATATGTAAAAGGAAGGGAAAAATGACAGGAAGACATAGTTTGATGATTTTCGCCTAAATGTGATCAGGGCCAAAGTCATTAGTCCTGGACTTGAGAACTGAGGAGAGGAAATCTTCTGGGGATACATTTGTAAATTAGACATTTTCAGGATCAAAGGATGTTTGTGGAGTGCAGCATAGAGGAGAGTGCGATATAGGAAGAGGATCAGCAAAATAGGAATTAAGTTCGTCAGGAGTAACCGGGTAATAAGTGCAGGATTTGGAGTTTACTAGGATAGGTTTTTAAGGATTTTCCATCTGGAATTAGAGTCGTTGGCTTGTGATAAGGTGATGTAAAAATATTGTGCCTTGGCACGGCATAAGGAAGATTGGGTGAGGCTCCGTAGAGATTTAAAAGAGGAGTAGTCATCGGTAGCACGTGTTCATCGAAAGCGTCTCCTGGCAGCGTCTCTTCTCCTCATCAACTCTCTAATTTCTGTATTAATCCAAGGAGCCGCAGGACGTCTGAAAGTGGAGGTCTTTAGGGGTGCGTGGTGGTTTAGGAAAATAGAGATTCGAGGAAAGGCATTCCACCATTTCATCAATGGAGGAAGAGGAATAGATAGGTTCTAGGGATTGGGAAAGTGAATCGAGGAAAGGTTTTAGTTTTTCAGAGGTTAATGAGTCGAGGTCCCGCCAGGAAATTTGTTTGGGAATGAGCTTAGGAGTTGGAATATTATAGGAGATCTTGATAAGATCATGACATGAAAGGAAGGGTACTGGATTCTGTGAGGAAGATAATAAGTTTTGGGAGGAATCAATTATAAAAAGGTCCAGCCATGTACTAGTAAACTGAGTTTGGGTGGGTTGAAAGGATACTATGAAGAGGTCTAAGAAGTGGACAAGGTCTATAAGATATGTTTTGTCATGAGAGTCGGAGCACAGATTAGTGTTGAAGTCGCCAGTTATAATCACTTTGTTGTATAAAGGCACATAGGTGAAGAGGGAGGATTCGAATGTAGGATCAAATCGGATATGAGGAGTGCGGTATACTGTCGCATAGAGGAGGGAGGATGAATTAAAGGAAATTTCCAAGAAAAGATATACTAAATGAGGTGTGCCAGGGGAACTTGCCAGGGGAACTACCCTTAAACTATCATGAACGTAGATACCTACACCTCCACCAGTTCGGTCCTCCCGATCGTGACGAATGAGTGTTTAATTGGGAGGATATAGAGGAGGATGGAATATTTGATTTGAGCCAGGTTTCTGAGATGGCAATAATGTGATAGAAATCGGGAAGGAAATAGTCAAGGAATTCATCGAAATGGGCTGGAAGGGAGTCGGAGTTAACGTGGCAGGACAATAGGATTCTAGTCATAAAAGGAAAAAGAAGAATTTTTATCAGAGAAAAGTAAAGGAGAGTTAGGGTTGGAGCAGAAAGGCACAATGGTTGATATTTGTGATAGAATTGCATATGAAAAAAAGAAAGAATGGAAACCATTATTTTCAACATGAATAATAAAATTTGCTACAGAGAAAATTAAATATAAAGAAAGGAAGAGACCTTGTGAACTAAGATAAGTAATTAATCAAAAAATAAAAGCATATTTATAATCTCTCTATTTTCCTAAACCACCACGCACCCCTAAACACTTCCACTTTCAGGCATCCAGCAGCTCCCTGCATTAATATAGAAATTAGAGAGTTGATGAGAAGAGATGCTGCCAGGAGAAGCTTCTGACGAACTTGTGACACTGATGATTAATCCTCTTTTAAGTCCCTACGAAACCTCACCCAATCTTCCTTACACCGTGCCAAGGCACAATATTTTTACATCACCTTATCACAAGCCAACGACTCTAATTCCAGATGGAAAATCCTTAAAAACCTATCCTAGTAAACTCCAAATCCTGCACTTATTACCCGGTTACTCCTGACGAACTTAATTCCTATTTTGCTGATCCTCTTCCTATATCGCACTCTCCTCCATGCTGCAATTAACAAACTTCCTTTGATCCTGAAAATGTCTAATTTACAAATGTATCCCCAGAAGATTTCCTCTCCTCAGTTCTCAAGTCCAGGACTAATGACTTTGGCCCTGATCACATTTAGGCGAAAATCATCAAACTATGTCTTCCTGTCATTTTTCCCTTCCTTTTACATATCTATGATTTTTCCCTTAAAAATTCCATTTTTCTAGCAGCTTGGAAAAAAGTCATAGTCCGCCCGTTGAATAAAGTTCCAGTTCCCTCCACAGTTTCCGACTTTAGACCTATCTCCATTCTCTCCAACTTATCAAAACCACTTGAAAGAATAGTCCACTCCCAACTTAATAACTTCCTTGAGCAAAAAGCTCTCCTCAACCCTCTCAAGTTTGGCTTCCGATCCCAGTATTCCACACAATCTGCCTTGTTGAAAATCACCCAAGATCTCCAATCCTATGTAGATCAACAGAAAATTACTATTCTTGTTCTCTTCGACTTTTCAAAAGCCTTCGACTCAGTTAATCATAACATCCTTCTTTCCAAACTCCAAAATCTTTCCTTATCAAATATCGTCTTAAAGAGGTTCCTTTCCTTCTTGTTTCTTCGCTCCCTAACAGTTATCATCCCCAATAAACCTCCTTCCTCCCACCTCCTACTAACACATGGTGTTCCTCAGGGGTCCTCACTCTCACAAATCCTTTTCTCTGTCTATATTAACGATCTCCCTGATTTCATTCAGTATTCATAATATCACTTATATGCTGAAGACCTCCAAATTTACCAATCCTTCTATCCTACCGAGATGCTTGAAGCTATCTGAAAGGTGCAAGAAGATATAGATTGTATCAACGCATGGGCAGTATGCAATGATTTGAGGCTGAATGTTAAAAAAACCCAGGCCATCCTCATCGGTTCCAAGCATCTTCTCAATTTCCTTCTTTATTACCCCTTACTCTACCTCAACGGCCTACCTATCCACTTCCATATCACTGTCAGAAACCTAGGAGTAATTTTTGATTAACGCCTGTCCAGGAATAATCACATTTCCCAAATCACCCGAAAGTCCATTGCTATCCTTAAACAGTTTCTAAGATTTCGAGATTCTATACCTCCTAAAAGCCGTCAGCTCCTTGTATCCTCCCTCATTTTCCCCACTTTGACTATGGCTGCTTTGTGTATGGCAGACTGTGGATGGATTAAAAAAAAAAAAAAAAAAAGGCAGATTGTCTGGTAGGCTTGTGATGAGACTGAAGATACTAATGAATTGCTTCATTAGACTCATCTTCGGAATCCCCAGGCGCTCCCATGTCTCCAGTTGGCATGCCAAGTTAAAGTGGCTTCACCATGTTTTCCGACGGCAATACTTCCTAATTATCTATCTTTTCCAAACCTTCAAAACCAAAAAGCCTCCTTATATTCTTGATCTATTCACCCCGTGTTCCTCTGTACACTCTTTAAACACCAGATCCCAATCTTCGAACTTGTATTTACAGTTTCATAGAACTGCCTCCTTCAAAAAATCCTTTACCTTTCGCACTACTTCATTTTGGAATTCCTTACCCAACTCCATTCGAAAATCCTCATCCTCAAACTCCTTCAAACATCAATTATTTCTCCACCTCCTTAATTATCAATCTTCCGCATTTACGTAAGTATTAAAGTTATACATATGTTCATTTTAACTGTTTATAGTTTCAAGTATATTATGTCTATTGTTTGTTAGAGTAAATAGGTGTACATAGATATTTAATTATGATTTAAATGTCTGCAATTATTACAATCTCTAGTATTTCATTTTATTATTTAACTTTTTCTTAATTTATTCACTGTATGTAAGCTAAACAAATAGTACAAGTACTGAACTTTTCTGTTATTATAAGGGGACTGAAAATCCCAGAATAAAATTTATGTTCATTTATTCAAAGCATGTGGAGGTTTGTAAAGGTTATTGACCTGCCTAGACAGAGTAAGTATAGCACAGGAATTTTGTAAAATAACCAACTAAATGCAGGCCAAGAAACGGAACAAAGACAGGAACATATAAGCAACTAACAGCAAAACATATTCCAAAAAATCCCATAATAACTGAAGCAGTATGGGCAGGAAAAATGAAGTAATGAGCAGGATTAAAGTAAGAACTAAAAGGTAATAAATAATAAGATTTGGAACTTAATCAATCTCTTTTTGCAGTCAACCCAACCAATGCAGTCCTAAAACCAAGTGCTTTGATATATACCCTAGCAATTGAGTACTTTGAAATTGAAAGGACAAGATTCAACCACAGCCCTGAGCTCTGAGTTTATACTCATATTCAGTACTGGAATTCCCTTACTCCTGGTTTTCAAATTAAAATTTTCATGTCCTAAATTTTTGTGTTAATATTAAAAAGGTCTTCATAGAGCCTTATTCATAAGCATAGTTGTTTTTGACACACTCAGAAGGAATATGTGCACATTGAAACGACAATTTAAAAATGATGCAACTTCATGCAGAAGTTGTAAACAAAAAATCCTTCACTGAACCAGGCAGAAAATAAAGATATAATTGATAATGACTAAAAAAAAAGAACTAAATGATTTTAAAAATGGTAAATACATGTCATTTATTAAAACTGATGTAAACTAAATAAAACTTAAAATGCATTTAATATAATGAGATAGTGAGGATGCACTAGAGGACATAACTATAAATGATAGATAACTTTATTATTTAAAAAAAAAATTCTTTAAATGGTTTCATCAATCCAGAATAATGTTGAATTAGAAATTAGTTAACTAAGGCTAACAAAAGAAATAGAGAACTGGCAAATAACCTTAAGTTAAGTGATTAATTATTAAAATAATTACTCACAGCAGAAGCCAGTTCGGAATCATTCATATCTTCAACAAATCGTGGTTTTACAACTGGTTCAATAGGCAAATCTTCCTCCTTGCTACCCATTAGTAGAACTGTGCAATTCTAATAATATACATACAAATAAATGATAGATCACAAATACTTAAGGGAGCTTAAAAATGTAATAATAATAAATACAATATTTTATCTGGACTTAATAATCTAATATTTAATTACAAATTGGGAAATAACCAACACATTTTGAAGGGCTGTAAAAAACAAACCAATGTCTCTACAAAAAAAAAAAGATTTTATTTTCAAAAATTACATTGGAATCAGTTTTATTTCAATGGGTTTTAAAAATTACATCTCCCAAATATCGGCTGTTATTTACTACACATTATCGAAGATGTTCTCAGAAATTTTTCATCACTCTGAGTCGTGTCTGGTAAAATGGCATTGATTTGTTCTCACCTGATCCTCTCCTATAAATCATCCAGAGAACAAGGTCGGTGTTCAAACAGGTCGGTGTTCAAACACCTTGTCCATGAGATATCCCCCAAAAAAATGATTGCATAGAGATAAATCAGATGACCGTGTCAGCCGCCTCAAGTCACTTTTAAAAGAGATCAATCCTTCAGGGAACTTTTCCCTCAGAACTTCAAGTAAACGTCGAAATGTGTGAACCATGACTCCAGCTTGATGGAAAAACACATTCTCTACGTCAATTTCATCCAACTTAGAGTGTAAGGTAGTCTCCAATATGTGCACATAACGGTCTGAGTTCACAGTTACCGATACATACCTCCTAAAAAAAAAAAAAATGGGCCACCAGAAATAAGGGTGATCGAAATTTCTGAGAACATGACAAATAAGAAAATAACAGCCAACATTTGAAAGATGTAATTTTTAAAACCTACCCACTACTTTCAATGTACTTTTTGAAAATAAAACCATTTTTTTTTCCTAGAGACACTGGTTGTTTTTTACAGCTCTTCAAAATGCGTTAGTTATTTCTGCCACACCCTGTATTTTAAATTAATATTTAAATATTTTATATTAAAATAAATAAAAGTTAAGACACTACTTAAGTGAATATTAATCATTCAAGTAAATCATTAACACACTGATTGCATGACACTGCGATCGGTAATGGTCGCAATGATCATGAGGGCCGAACACGGCATACAAAAGTTATTTGGTACTATTTTCTGGTTTTGGCCTTGAAAAAAGAATAAAGATCTAGGAAAAAAAGTTTAAATTTCATTCCTTTCATCTCAAGAAAAAGTGAAGGTTCAGTTAAAGATCATAGATTTAAAATTTCTAGTAATTAATTACAATGTAGGAAATAAAGAAAAGAAAATTTAAACTAAATCAAAGTTAGTGAGAAAGGCAAAATTTTGGGTTTACCCTGTTTCATTTTCCTAGTTTTAGGCCCCATATTCAAGTAAAATATCTCATACAAAAATAACAGGGAAAATGTATTGATACATGTAAAGCATATCACTGAAAAATGTCCAAAACTAAATAACAGGTCCAGAACGAAAGAAAACTTACTTTTCACATACTATGCGAAAAACATTTTCAAAGGATGCTACGTTTTAGATAAATACAGAAGTCTCAAATTTCTTATTACTGTACACATAATGTCCACTGCCCAGAGTCGTCTATAGTAAAAGGGTTAAACTAAATTTATAAATCAATTAATGCAGAAAAACATATAATTAAAACAAAGACTTATTTAATACTAATACCTAAGATTATAAAATTAATTCCTGAAGAATACATTTTTTTTAATATAATGCTTTTAAAAAGCAAATAGTAAATCCATTTTAACCCATTTGTTTCCAGAACTTTTTTGGCTGAGGAAAATGATGAAAAACATTTTTCACATTTCCATTGGCACCCTGAAATGTGATATACAAACAAAAAGAAAAAAAATCAATGCAGGAACTGAGATAAGCCTTGTTGCAAAAAGGCAACAGTGGAAACTAAGGTAGTAATTTTAAGAAAATCTGTTTTTAATTTGACATAAAATTATATAATATGAAGCTTAATATCATAATTTTGACTAAACAATATTTTTCATAGATGATTGTCAAATTTTTTTTAGTGAAAATTCAAAAAGCATTTTTCGTGTAGAGTCCAATCAAATTGCACTTTTACAATAAGTTGAGAAACGTCTTCAGTAAAAAATCAAGTGAGTCATGGGCTTGGAAATATTTTTTTCAAACCCTTCCTCAATTTTTTCTTTTTGGAAATTATCAAATTCAAGTGATTGTATGGTGGAAAATCACCAGTGATCCATTTTCAGTCATTTATCTTTTTTAAAACAGTCTTTTGTTTATTTATGTTTCACTTCTTCTGCTTTGCAGACTTTTTCTCCCTTTCTTCCTATTTTTTACTACCATGAATATTATCATCTCTTGGAGGATGTTGAATCAGACCACTTGAAACACCAGGGTCAATTTCCTTCACTAACTTTATATAAAACTCAAACCTCAAGAGGACAACAAAACCAGTAAAAAAATAAATTTATTGTAGATGTCAGCACAGTCAATATTTTGTTCTAATTAAGTGGGAATCTATTTGTCTATGGTTAGAGAACTGTTCCATCACAGCCTCCACGGTGGTAAAGAGTAGTCAGAAATTACTTATTCTCGGAAGTCAGCTGTTGCGTTTTTACAACACTGGGTACAAATGGATTAAAATAGTATATAAATAAGATATCAAAAAAACAGTTCATATTCAGATAAAAGTAATCATAGATACTGAGAGAAAACAAGCACATACTTCAACAATCATATTATTAAAATTACGAATAAAACTAACGTAACCGACAAATATGTGGTTAGAAGGGGGAAAAAAAAACCCTCTAGCCTAAAGTCATTTATGGAAATACTGAAAATACAAATAAAATGTTAGGTCTAAAAATATAATTGGTAAACATTTGAACCAAAAACATAAAATAAAATAATTAATAGATTTTTAATTTCTTCAATATAATAAATCATTTGTATCAATACGTAGATATATATTAAAAAAGAACTCTTACATTTTCAACTCTTATACCATTCCATGTCTCATCTTTAAGTGATGAGCCTTTAAACATTACTTTTTGTCGCTCTGGAATAACTCCTGTAAGGGCATAGAGCTGCGCTTTAAACACCAAAGGATCTTCATCTGTATTGACCTCTACCTCCTTGAAGGTCTCCCGACCCCACTTAATATTGACTGTAATATAATATTGCATTTTTATTAATTAGGTATTGATAGGCTTTTAACAACATTAATAACAAGGATGGACCTAGTAATGGTATATATATATATATATATATATATATATATATATATATATATATATATATATATATATATATTAATGGTATTATAAATTTAGGCATATACGATATGCATCATCATAATGTCATTAGTACATAAATGAAATAAATAAATGTATTACTAACTAATACCATAGGCAACTGCCAATGAATATTTTCCTGAAAGGGGTCAAATCGTATAATTCAGAAAAGGAAAAAAAAAATTACTATGGATATTTATTTATTTACTTCTTTTTATAAAATATGCATAGATACCAATGTAATGGCATAGCATAGCAAGCCATTGGCATATTTCATTATTTATATTTAGCATTCATGATGGAAAACAAGTACCCAGAATCTAAGTTAGCTATGGTAAAGAAGCAAGGAAATCAGGTACTATTGGATTTAAGTCAGAGATACAAGGTGCCCAACATAAACTCCCAATTTAGTATCAGTGAGATATTGCTTAACACATTTATAAATGTGTAAATTTATAAAAAATATTGGAACTGCGCAATGGATCTATTTGGCTAGTTGTGTTGCCATGTGTGCAGAAACTAAACTAAGGCTAAAATCAGTTTATTGTGTCAGATCAATGTGCAAGAGTTAAACCAAGGCCAGGTGATCATTACTTGACTAATATTACAGGAAGATATGCTATATGGAGTAGGTTCAGTGTAGAACATTTTTGGAAGTGAAGAACTCAAATAATTTATAATGGCTCCCTTAAATCCAGAATTTGAGTAGCAGAGTAATACTTAAACAATAGATATTAACTAGAGGAAGTTTTATGCAAGATAATGCACAACCACACACTACAAACTACATTGAGATATTGCTTATAAAGCCAGCAATATCTCAATGATACAAAAATTTATATTTAAGATGGCTACCTCATAGCTATGACTCCAACTCAGGCATGTGATAAAAATTAACACTCTACAAAACTAACAGAAGCTAAGAACAGCTTTAGTAGAGAGAAGGGAGGAAAATTATGCAAGATTCATTGAACCTTTGCAGGATTATGCCAAGAAGACTAGAATGAGGTCTATTCATTCAAGCAAGATGAGGTAAAATGAAGTATTGAAAGTTTATTTTTAAACATAACATTTAGTAGTTTTATGTTTTTTGTTATTTTTTGTAATAGTACATTTATTGTAAATAACGGAGCCGAATACGAATCCAAGCAGCAAACGGAACGCCAGTAGTGTATTAGAGCTGATCCAGTGTCAGTGGAAGAAATTGATGGGGGCCTTAAAAGGGATGAAAAATAACAAATCTCCAGGACTGGGAAATATACCTGTAGAATTGATAAAAGCGGGACCAATCGAATTAAAGGAAAACATGTCCAATCTTTTTACTTCATGCATGAAAAAAGAAGTACCGGAAGAATTGCTGACAGGGCACATTACCCCAATACACAAGAAAGGAGGAAAAAAGGATCCTTCAAATTATCGGGGCATTGCAGTAACAAGTAGCCTGACTATACGGCCGTGTCTTGAAAAATAGATTGGAGGACGAGCTAAAGGGAGAATTCCCGAGGAACAGGTAGGTTTCAGGATGGGGCGCTCGTTTACAGACCACGTATTCGCTGTTGCCCGAATGTTGAAAAAGCAGATAGCACATAACTAAGAGGTGCCTTTATCGACCACCAAAAAGCTTATGAAACAATACCATTGAATAAGCTCTGGGAAGCAATGACCTTGGTAGGTGTTAGTGAGGGTCTCATACAAGGGATACAGAACCTCTATACAGGTGTAAATGCAAGAATAAAGATTGGAAATCATTTATCCTCAACATTCCCCATCAACAAAGGCTTAAAGCAGGGATGCTGCCTATCACCTACGCTATTTAACCTTTTTATTGAACAAGCCCTCAAGAAATGGAAGAAGTAGTACATGGGTGTAAAGATCGGAGAGAACAATTTTTTTACCTTGCAATTCGTAGACGATCAACTAGTAATTGCCTCAGATGAAGATGATCTACAATATATGCTCAGAAAACTTATTGAGCAGTACTCTGAATGGGGCTTAGAAATAAACTTGCATAAAACCGAATACATGCCTTTTAACTCATTGAGCACATCATTGACCATTGGGAATTGGAATCTTCCACGCAGCAGTGAATTCAAATTTTAGGTGTGTGGATAAATGAGGTAGGATCTCTGGATAAAGATATAACAAGGAAAATTTCTCGAGGTAAAAAGATGATTGGGATCCTAAATAGTGCAATTTGTTTCATCTCGGTATAGTGGAAAGTGTTTCATTTGATACAAAAAAAAAGAATTTATCATTCCTTTATTCTAGGTACTGTAATGTACTGTGCCGAAACGTGGACCATAAAAAATAGGAGGCCCAAAAGTTGCTGGCACTGGAGATAGATTCCTGAGAAGAAGTTGCGGCATTTCAAGAGTCCAGTACATATCAAATGACACTATTAGGAATATAATAGGTCAGGAACAGAATATATTGTACAATATTGAAAGCAGGAGACTTCAATGGTTTGGTCATTTGATGAGAATGGGGGAAGAGAGATGGTCAAAGAAGATTTTCTTATATCAGCCAGAGTCAAGGAAAAAGAGGGTGCGGCCAAGGAAAACTTGGCTGGCTGATGTCAACAAAGGAATGGCAGCTAGAGTTCTACGAGAAGAGGATTGGTCGGACAGGAAAAACTGGCAAGCGACAATTCTGGGGATCGGGATACAATAATGATTGTACCAAACCGAATAAATAAAAAATAGCATTTATAAAAAATATTGGCCTTAACAACTGTTATTTGAACTACTGTCTATAATCTGTTGGACCTCTAAATGGGTATAGTCAATGGGTCTCCGATTTAGATCAAATTTGTTTTGGTGATTCTTCATCCAAAAATACTGAACATGTGTCTCAGCGTTCGTTCCAATGGGCCCTAGGAGTCGAGAATAAGAATAAAATACACTGAAGATGCTTTATTTTATATCTCGAGTGTGGAAAATGATATCTATGCGATTTCTCCCCTAAAACATTTGTTTTTCAAAGTTTATTTAAGGAAAAATACAAGCTTTAAATATAATTGATTTTTGGTCAAATAAATCGAAAAAAATGTTTAGATCAATGGATAAACTAGTCTATCCAAACTAGTCTAATAGATTTTTTCACTACAAAAATTATAGCAGATTATAGCACACAAATAGTTACCCGAAGGTCTTCGTACTAGCACTCTCTGGCACCATTTGTGCTAACTAACTACTTTGTATTCAATTGTAACATTCGTATTTATTGGAATTATTAAAATTTAACTGCTTTAATTAGATATTATTTTAAATTATTAGTACTGTCGACTTCCGCTTACCAAGTTTGCTCAAGAGATAAATAAAACCCCAAGGGATCCTATTCAGTTGAGGTCGAAGTCTTACTGCAATTTCAGTTATTACTGCTTTAATTAGATCACAGCTGTTGACTTCCGCTCACTGCACTCACTCAAGAGATATGTAATCCTCCTAAAGATCCTTTCAGTTGAGGTCGGGCCCTTACCAAACTTTAAATTATTACTGCTTCAGGTATAACTTCCCCAGACCAACAGAATTCAACAGCACTAATAATTTTAAGTAACATAAAATTAAAGCATTAATAATTTAATAATTTCGATGAATACCAATGTTACAATTTAATACAAAGAAGTTAGTTAGCACAAATGGCGCTAGAAAGTGCTAGTACGGCAACCTTCGGGTAACTTTGGCAGGAGCCAGTGATAATGCGGCCCAATTGTAAAGTTGTACCAATAATTTTTTTTCAGTTCCAAGGGAGTTTAAAATTTTTAAGCCCCAAAATTACGTTTCCATTTGAAGCTCTATATCTCGTCTTCAGTTCATCCAATTTCGATGTTCTTGGATTTGTTGGAAAGAAGGAAGTTTCTTCCTTCCATACACATAAGTTACTATTGCATTATCTAGAAGGCCTGTGTAAAAGAATTTGACAAGATAAAAGCAAAATTTAATTTTTTTTGTAAATAAAGTTGATACAAAAATATGTAGGAATACCCTGGATAAAGTGAAACACGTAGTTTAAGAACTTTTACTGACGCCCCAAATTTGATTTGAATTGTTCAAAGGGTTCCTGATTTATGGGCAATTTTTGAATCTTTAAAAAAATTTGAAAATAGGTGTTTGCCAAAGTACTAAAACTAAATCTGTTGCCAGTTTTGAATAAAAAAAATTCTGTTAATATACTTCACTACGTAGAATAAAACTATTCTCATTACATATAATTCAATAGAACTTTCAGATCAATCTAAAATTTACTGTTTCTGGATCACAAACAATGTTTTTATATTACTTTTAACACTTTAAACTCAGTCTTAAATTTTCAAACTACATTTAAATTTACTGACATCCTGAGCAAGCCCACCCACATATAATGTAAATAACAATAGGCCCGTTCTGATGGGGTTTTGGTGGTTATATTATTTATTTCATTCTAAAAAAAATAATCACTTTAATATTTAGGTACTATTTCTTGATCATAAATAATGATTTTATACAATAATATGTACATTGTTAAGAGCCCAGGATCTCGTAGTAAATTGAAATTTAACTTGAAAATTCAAGGCTTGGTTGAAAGTGTTATAAGTAATATAAAAACATTATTTGTGATCCAGAAATAGTAAAATTTCAGAGTTATCCAATTTTTTAAATGAAATAATTAAAGTTTAGAGTGATCTGAAAGTTATATTGTACCGCTGGAGGCGATGAGATGAAAAGCACCTGCATTGCAAAAGAAAAAGGAAATAGGAAAATCAAAATCTAGAAGAACTCGAGAGACAGAGACACGCAGAGGAGAGCCGGAAGTTCTACCAAAAAGTTAACGAGGGCAGGAAACAATTTAAGCCCAAGTCGAGTGCCTGCAATGATGAAAATGGAACACTCCTAAATGAAAAATACTTGCAAGATGAAGACGGCATTTTAACGATCTGCTTAGTAAGTGCCAACAGAACGATGAGACAGATGACCACGTGATATCACATTCTGCAGAAGATGAGATTGAACCCCCTGATAAAGAGGAAATAACCGAGGCAATATCCAATCTTAAAAATAATAAGGCATGATGGTTTACCATCTGATCTCTTCAAGTTTGGTGGTGAGGTACTCAAGAAAGCTATGCATGACCTTATCATTGATATATGTAGGGATCCACCAATATAAAAATTTTAGACGATACTGATATTTCAAAGGCCAATACACCGATATATCGGCCGTTTGTTTCTTTCTTATGTGGTCAGAGAACATAATATAGCAGGGAATAACAGCTGCTTGTAACAGCAGTAAGGCAGGGAGCTAGTGGGCTGGCTGCCTTCACTGGCTTAGTCTATCAGCTAGCAACCGATTTTAAGTGTATTGATTCACTTCTGGGGTAATGTATGGTCTTTTTTTCAATTTTTTTAGAGTACATTACAAATATCATGATCTGGAAATCAAAATCGAAATCTGTAACTTTGTTATAGTTTCCATCAAAATAATGTTTTTTTCAGGTTACCTACAAAAAAGGTATAGTTACATTTTAATCTAAAACTCAAGATGTCAGAGCGTAAAACCTGTGAAATTTTCGGTATTTCAACAAACCTGCCAAAGTGGGTTTTCTTTTTTCAGGAATTACGCCTTGTATCAAAATAAAATTCATTTAATAGTTTATATACTATAAAGGATGGTGGAGTTAAATTTTAAGCTAAAAAAAATTATATCGGCAAAGATATATCAATATGTATGTGTCTCTTTAAAAGATCCATTAAATGATCAAAAATATTGAGACCTAATATATTGAAATATATCTTTTTTTTTTCGATATATCTAACAACTATTTCCATATATTTAGAAACTATCGATACGATATACCGGTATACGTATACGGTATAAGGTATATATATATATATATATATATATATATATATATATATATATATATATATATATTAAAATTGTAGTTGTAGGGATATCCCAAGTTTTATGTAAATTTATAAATTTATTTGTTATGTTTCCATTATTGTGCAGATATGAAAAGAAATAAAATTTAATTCATTCATTCAATGAAAGTTTTATTGAATTATTTATAATGAAAACAGTATTCTCCTACAGAATGAAGTATATTAAGTGAATTTTCTGTCTACCCTTCAAATTTTTTTAAAGATTCAAAAAATTGTCCTTAAATCAAGAACCTTTTGAACAATCCAAATCAAATTTGGGGTGTCAGTTAAAGTTCTTAGATTGCACAATTTGCTTTAACCAGGATGTTCCTATGTATTTTAGAACCAATGTTATTTACAAAAAACCTCAATTTGGTTTTTATTTTGTAGTCATATTTTTTTGCTGAGACCTTCTAGATAATGCAATAATTATGAATGGAAAAAAGAAACTTCCCTCCTTCCAATGGATCCAAGAACATCGAAATAGGATGAACTGAAGGCGTAATTTCTTAAAAATTTCTATACCCCTTGGAATCGGAATTTTTTTTTTTTTCGATGATATTTTCAATATAAAGGTTTTTTTGTGTGCTGAATCACAATCGGCCATAATTTTTAGAGTTATAAAATATATAAGGCTAGTTTACTCGATAATTTAAACATTTTTCAATTTATTTGAGCAAAAAGCAATCATTTTTTAAAGTTTGTATTTTTCCTTTAATTAACTTTGAAAAAATAATGTTTCAGGGGGAAAACCATGACGATATCATTTTCAAAACTCAAAATATAAAAGAAAGCAGTTTCAGCATATTTTATTTTTTCTCGGCTCCAAGGGGCCATTGGAACGAACGCCAGGGCATCTGTCCAATATTTCTGGATGCAGAATCACCAAAAAAAATTTGGTTGAAATCGGTAACCCATTAACTGTGCCCTCCCCTAGTTAGTGAAGTCCTGTCCACATTCGTCCAGGACCTTTCAGGGATTAGAGTACAAAATAAACTTGAGATAAAAAAAATTAAGCAGTTTCAGCATGCTTTATTTCATTTTTATTTCCAGTAAGAACATGGATCAGGAATTAGCAGATGTAATCTACCAAAAGCTAAATCAATGTCAAAGTAAATACTACTAATATGCCTAGCTATATGGAACATACTTCAACAAAAAAGATGAATTAAAAGTTGGAGAAGAATAAAAAAGGGATTTGCAGATTTAGCCAAGTTGGTGGGCAGAAGTTGACTTAAAAAAGAGAAAAGTTCCATTAAGATTTTTGATGGCATGAAACAAAATTGGCAGAAAGTAAATGATCCACATGAATATAGATGACAATAAATAATTTATAATTTAGTTCATTAGGAAATTGATACTTCATTCTTTACATAAGTAGAGAGATTTTGTAACAAGAGGATGCCTAGTTGAAGATTCTTGGGGTACAGAAGCTCGGCAGTGTTACCGAAGAACATGAAATATTCACTGGTCGGCTCAACTAATCAGCCCAACACAAAACATTATTTCAACATTAATACATTTTTTAATACTAAAAGGAAATAATAATCAAGATTTTAGTTTGTGTTAAAGATATTAACAAGATTGATTAAATTATACAATATACTAGCTAAATGGGTAATATAATTGTGTCTACAACTTAAGATATATAAAATTACTCATAAGTTTTCAACAAGAGGCACTGATAAATCTTTGATAAATAAACAATAAATGAAAATTTTGGAGTAAAAAACACACAAATAGTTTTTAAGATATAGTTCACTAAAAATATGCATCCTAAGCCTAACAGGTAACAATTTGAGACCTCAAATAACAATGATCATATAAAATTGATTATTTAACACTAATTAAAATGACTCTTAAGTTATACTGAAAACATTTTCTTGATTAACTACGCATTGTCTTGCATAAAAATAAGCATATGCATAACGGACTTCACATCTAATGTTATAAAAACAAAAACGAATCAATTCAACAAAAACTAAATATAACAGAGAGCAATATAAACAAAAATGCATGTCATAGTGTATTAAGAATTCATTTACGTAACTTAGGAAAATTATTAAGTTATATCACTACGACAATTAGATTAAAAACCTCATCATATTTCGAAAAAATGAAATCAAAATTAAAAACATAATTACCTTTGAATAAAGGCATTAGCTCACAATTTTGACTCAACTAAATCACTGAACGACTAACAACATCTGTGTAGAGAAACAAAAAGGTACAAAGCTTTAGCAATTGTACCGAATCTACCAGCGTTTCAGAAAAACTTGGTTTTACGTCACGTCCTGGTTAATTTCACACTAATCTAGGCTTTAAATCAACTAAAGCAACCCATTCACGGTCCAACTTAGTAGGGCTACAGAATAATTCATTCGTCTACTCACGGTCCTACAAAGGATCCGATCAGCTATTCTAACCTGTACTCATAGCTTATCTATGTTTTAAAAAATAGGAAAATGTAGGCAATTTGTCTTGCTATGGCATTCTTGGAGAAAAAGAAAAAGAAATTTTGAGCGAAAACAATATTTATTAACCGAATAGATTACAGTGATTTAGAAATGTTAAATGAAATAGATAGGAAGGATTATAAAAGTTATTTATGTTGATTTGATTATTATTTATACCCAGTGGCTAACAATCAAGTAACCTTCTGCTGTTAATTAATGTTGTATTATTTTTAGTTAAATCATATGTTTTTTGTTTTTAAGTTAAACTTTTTGTAATATTTTAAAAAAGAGTTTATTAAAGATATATTTTGGAACTTGTTTAGTAAACTTATTTAGTAGGATCAAAAGAACATTTTTATTTACAAGATTCATACATTTTCATATTACTTTAATTCAATATAATTTAAATTGGTTATACCAGTTGAAAGATCGGGTTAAATTAATGATTAAAAGAAAACTTAAAACAACACAAAAGAAGATAAATTAGAGATGAACATTTAATTAGGGATAGATAAATTATTTGCCACTTTTATAAATTTATTTTATTGAAAACTTGTTTCGAATGTTATACATTCATCTTCAGTTCTAAAAACATACAAAAAATTCAAAATATAATTTGGTATTATTATACATGTATAATAATTACATTATATTATTATTATTATTATTATTATATACATTATTGTAAGTATAATGACGAATTACTTTCCACTATCCTAAAATCCCACACCAATGATTATGGTCCTGACAATATCCCAGTAAAGCTAATAAAATCCTATCTCCCAACCCTTATGCCCCTTCTCTATCATATTTACAACTTTTCTCTACAAAATTCCACTTTCCCCTCTTCATGGAAAACTGCCCTAGTCCGACCATTAAATAAAATTACAAATCCTTCCTCACGCCATGACTTCCGTCCGATTTCTCTCCTCTCTAACCTCTCAAAACCACTGGAACGCCTTGTACAAATTCAACTTTCAAACTTCTTAGAAGAACATTCCCTCATTAACCCTCTCCAATCTGGCTTTCGATCTTGCTACTCAACACAATCCGCTCTCCTAAAAATAACCCACGATCTCCAAACCGCCATTTAACACCAAAACCTGACCATTTAATAGTAAATACATAAAAAAACAAACAAAAAAACAGAGAGTAAAAAAAAATAATTTAAATCAAGGCAGAAAAACCCCAACTTGGCAACACTGACTAATAGTAAACAAATATTGATAACAATTAATGATATCTTTGATGGCGTATCAGTAAGCATGTGGTGTTTGAAGGACGATAACACAACTCACGATCCAACGCGGTAGGATGTTGAGAGAAGGGAACGGTTGTAGGACGATCTGAGAAGCCTACAAACATCCTACACTTTCTATGTAGTTCCACACCCTCATTGACAGTCCAACGGTAGTCCGATATCTAGTATAATCCTACAAAGTAGTCCTCCATGTAGGACCGTGAATGGCTGGCTTAAGGGCTGCGAATACTCCAACGCTACTGAACTCAGCACAGATTCTGCTCACGCACAGTCCAAGCCCAATTCACGTCTAAAAGCCATACGAGGGAGCCATTTGATTTCGGGTAAGGTAATATAGTTCGTAGTAGCGCTTAAAAAGACGAGAAAAAAAAGTTTTGAGGAAGTGACATCATTCAACAACTTTTCACAAAAAAATTATAACGTGAAAGTTGTCCATTTTTTGGACATTTAATTACAGGACTTATAATTGTCGTAGGAACAAATTTCGAAGCTTAAATTGTGGCTTTTAGTAGTGCCTACCAAATTTCATGAAATAATAACAATTAATTTTCGCGGTATACAACACATCCCCTTATCTCGCACGTCCGAGCATTCGAAAGCCGTTTTTCGAGGACACTGTTTTTACATTTTCGCGATTTCCGCGAAAATTTATGATTAATTTTGCATGAAATTTTTGAAATTGAAATGTTTACATCTTTATCGTGAAAAATCACTTTTCAGTATTTAAAAAATACGAGAACGTTTACTCAAATGTCATCTAACGAGAGATTTCAGAAGTATAAAGTTTTAGTAACAAACAATAGAGATTGTAAGCGTCTCTTTGTCCACGATTGACCTTCACGGAATCGGTTTTATAAGGGGGCCGAACGCAGCCCGCATTTATGCGGGCAGAGCGGTGGAGACACGGACATCGCTGCCCGCATATATGCGGCCAGAGCGATTAAAGGGTTAATTTTGTCATGATAATCATCATGACACATCTGCCACAAACATGACTTTTCTCGATACTTATGTATTACTTCTAAGACAAAATTACGAGCATCCGACATAGTTTCGCATTCAACATCTGTCTTTTAACCATTGTAAGATATGTTATCTATTTATTTTTTTAATAGTAATATTTAAGATAGGTTTATTAATTCTTGTTATACATCTGTTCAATTTATACTCAATATTAGTTTTCTTTATTGAGAAATTAGCTTGTATGATTTCATAATTATTATTTATATATCCTTATAGAAGTCTTTATTATCTAATTCATAGTTCGTTTTTAGTGCATTTAATATTGCTGTTATTTTTAATTTATCTAATATTTTATCCTAAAAGTTGGTTTTCTCACTAAATCTCTAAAATATTATAAATTAGGGAATTACAATATAAAATCTTACGATTATTAATTTAAAATTCATTAATAAAAATTGCATCAATATTTAAAATCATACTAAAAATATGTTTTGGTCAAATATTTTTATAAATTATTAAATAATACAGTTGACAATTTATTTGAACTTTTCTAATAGTTAATATAGCTAGTTTTCTATTTTTATTTTTTTTAATTTGATTAGTTTTCGATTTATTTTATGAAGGTGAACTGATTGAGGGAGATCAGTTCTACAGACTTTTTTTGTGGGCAAAAGGGGCTCTTTTTGAAAAAATTGAAGCTTCATCTGAATGCGATAGTTTATTTTTTTTAAATAAATCCAGAATTGACTTTTTCTACGTCATAATCGTGAGAAAAACAGTAGAAACTAATTGGATAGGTTTTAGAAAAAATAGTATAGAACCTGGTATACAACAATAAAAAACGGTGGCAACCTAGAGAAA
Organism: Rhaphigaster nebulosa; assembly: GCA_948150685.1. Taxonomy (NCBI): domain Eukaryota; kingdom Metazoa; phylum Arthropoda; class Insecta; order Hemiptera; family Pentatomidae; genus Rhaphigaster; species Rhaphigaster nebulosa. The sequence continues at coordinate 42,620,949 of OX411307.1, forward strand.
AAAATCATAAACGTACCGAAAAGTGGATTATTCACGGGAGGTGTGAGAGAGACAGAAACTATCAAATAGTTTTCTCCCTATTTGTTAGGGGAAAAAAGTCCGATTTTTTTCCAAAATATGCGAGTTTTTTTGTTATGACGAGGAGAATGGCGAAAAATAGATTTGAAAATTTTTGAATAAATATTTATTGAAATCTAAAATCTAAAATTTTAAATTTTGAAAATTATAAAAATGTTTGATTGAGCGATAGTGTAAAAAAATCTCGAATCCAACGCATTTTTCAGTTTTCATTAAATTCATCAAACGGTTCCATCGGAAACAGAAATTTTAGATTTTAAAGGAATGATACCGCCGCACAGTGGGGCAGATGTACTAAATTTGTGGCACAAATTAATGTATGGAATTTTTGCAACAAATTATAACGTAAATGATGTGTGAATGGTCTGCACAACAATATAAAATCTCTATTATGTCAGTTAAAGGCACAAAAGTCCCACAAATAAGGAGTCATGTCAAAGAATAAAATAAAAATAATCTACTAATATTAAAATATAACAGGTTTATTTTACAAATTTTAAAATGAACATTTCTAGTTAGATTTTCTTATATATATACAGACACACACACATATAATATATACATATGTATATATACATACATATATATATATATATATATATATATATATATATATATATATATATATATATACATACATATATACATATATATAAATAATATAGGGACATTCAACAAATACATAAAAATTACTCTTCTGACGAATATATGGTGTCTTCATCGCTATTGCTGCCTTCGGTCAGAGCAATTCCTTCTTTGTGGGCCTCATATTTTGATAGAAATTTCAAGAGTTTCTAAAAACTGGAGGATATCATTAGAGAAAGTTTTTAGTTTTCTTTTTGGTAATGGCCGCAAGTATGAAATTATCAGATCAGAATATATTAGAAGAGAGTGAAAAATATCTGTATTGGTGTCAACTCTTGAGGTCTTTCGTAAAAAGTGTCTGCGTGCTTGTTTAAAATCTTTATCACGAGCTTCTTGTGTCTCTTCGCTTAATTGTCAGATAGGTAATAAATCATGATATGATATTATATCGGAACCGGGAATTAAAATTTTGTGAACGGTTGGAGGCATTGGATGCCATCCATAAAAGCGCACAAACATTTCTGCAGTTTTCTGGGTAAAATGCCTAAATTTGTCTATGTTTACATTATATCCACTTGAAATAGTTTTCAATACAACTCCAAAACGACATATAAGGTCTTCGTTGAGGCCTGTTATTTTAAATGATATTTTATAGTTGTCAACAGAAGATTTTGTAAGAGATATCTGAAACCTAGCCTACATTTTTTTGGTCTGATAGGAGTGGTACTGGTAATTTCATTGATAATGACAGATGTGTCTGTCTGCCCAGAAAGACACATACTCATCTGAGTTGCACATGCTAACTCCTCAACATATCTACTAACAAGTAACTCTTCAGTCTTCTTCCGTTTTGTTCTCTCGGGACATTCTGAAAACGCCTGAGCTGGCCTTCTCACCTTTTTAACAACTAGCAAATTTACATAATAGTTCAGTTTTTCAGAGCCCTCTAGCCATATAGAATTGTTTTTAAGGAATCTATGTTCTGACCGGTTAACTTCCACCCATCTGTTCTTAAATTTTGAAAAGAAAACTGATAATGTACATATGAAAAAGGTCTGGCAACTTATTTTCGGGATACTTTGTAAGTTCAGAAATGACTTTTTTAAGATATTTTAACTTCTCCTCCATAGTATCGATGACATAATTATGCCATGTAATTCCCTTATTGATATATAAATAAAACTGGTATCAGCAGGAACAGCTAAAAAAAGAAGTCGGGTATTAATTGCGCTTTTATGAAAAATAGTATAAAAAATTTAAAATATCGCGGGAAAGCAACTTCGAGCAAGATTTCGATCCTGGCCCTTAAAGACAGATAAATACTTAACAAAAAAAGATAAAAACGTTTGTGGAGAAGTGTGGAGAACTTTTTAAAAGTTAATTTAGATGCATTAATTTTAACGAATTTCTCTAAACTCTCCAAACAATATTTATGAAAGATAAAAATTGATATAATATGAAATTAAGTTACTTAGAACATGAGGAACTATCCGTATTAGTTTGGTTTTAAAATCACAGATACTCAGGGTTCGGGAGGTACTTAAATAGAACTGTTGATAGGAACTCTCTGAAAGTTAGTATGAGACTACGGACTTTGGAGCTAGCTGGTGCATTCCGTAACATGTCGAGGAGCATGTCGATGTCTGCATGAGATCCACCAACTCCTGCTGTATTCTGACCTCAGTAAAAAAAATTCAAAAGGGAACATCCAATTTTTGGGTTTATGCCAGGTTTTAAGGCGTTCTGCCCCACTTTGCGCCGCGCCGCTACCTGACAGTTTCGGGTACAGGGAGGAAGTTATACCGTTCAACCCACATAGGACCAGAAAGGGATCTCGGTGGAAAGTTTTGAAAATTTGCTCATTTATGTTATTTTATAGGAGTTTCAACATTCAACAGTAAAAAACATCGAATTTTTCGCGGAAATATAATAAAAATGTAAAAACGCTCAAAAAATTAATCTTATTTTGTTTTTTCTCAAATCGCATCAAAACTGAGGATATTTTAGCAACACCGACTTATACTAAATTAAACAAGAGTAAATTTCTTACATTTTTACTTTCTATAATTTTTTTCGTTCGGTCATCATCAAATAAGTGAAGGCTGCCATACTCGGGAAGGATATTCTCAAGAAAATTTTCTCAAGGGGGATAACACACTAGTTCTGTGTTTCTCGTGGTTTCGAAATCATAGCAACAATAGATGATAATATTATATCAGTAGATATATAGGGACTAATCCTAGCTGGTTTAAAAAAAAAAAAAAAATCAGATAATATGCAGTTATATTATATTAACTTAGCATTAATTATACTATAATAACACATTGACACTTATTATATAACTTTAATTATAGTTAAACTTTAATTATATGAACATTATATTTTAGTGTTGAGATAATCCTCAATACTTAGGTTTATTGCGTGATCTATTTCACAGGAGTGCGAATAATATAGATTATGATCACTATTCATTATTTAATGATTATAAATTATATTACGATTCTTTCTGATTAGAAGTGTTATTCTCTTTGAAATTAGTGGGATAATTCCTATCAAATTAATTTCTGTTTCTATTCTGATTCAGTCATTGGAATTTAGTTGAATTTTTAAAGAACATGACCTTATACATACCTGATGATAAATTATATTCAAAACCTAATTTTCACATAATCACGTAAAAATGAAATTGGTAATAACGAAATATGTATACTTAATGCGTAGATGAAATGAAACGAAAAAAATCGACTAGGGTATTCCTTGAATCCAATCATTGAAGACAAATCACAGGCTGTTGCGAGTCCCTGGTAATCAAGAGTTTTTAAGGGAATCCCCTCCATTCCTCACAAAATTTACCTCTTATCCACCCTTCACTTACATCAGCAAACCAAAGCCTACGATAATTACTCTTTAGTCTCAATTATCCGAGTCCCGGTAATACGAGGTTCATCCAATGATACTCAGGAAATTGTTACAAATAAAGATAAAAGAATTTTTATTGAAAAATAATATAATCTGCCATACTCAAGAGCAATTGGTATTAGTGGTGCAATTATTTTTTTACACCATATATACAAAATAAAGAAAAATAAATAGAAACAAGGACTGATAAACATAAGTAAAATTATATATATATATATATATATATATATATATGTGTGTGTGTGTGTGTGTGTGTGTGTGTGTGTGTGTGTGTGTGTGTGTGTGTGTGTGTGTATACACACACACACACAGGGTCGGGGTGGCCGAGCGGGTTAAGTCACTTGCAACAGTGTACCTACTCACCTACTGCACCTACCCAAAGATTTTGAGTTCGAATAACGGTGCCGGCATTACTTTAATTTAATTAATTAATAATTCAAGCAATTTGTCACACCTCCCCTCGGGTATGTGAGGCCCGTCAGCCTACTGGAGGCAACCCTCATAGGCCGGGCGTAGGAGTGATGACCCTACCCCGTGCACCTAAATTGCGAAACGCGGTGTGGTTTTCCATGACGTAAAATAGCCATCCAGAGGTTTGGTCCATGGACGGTCTGCTTCGGAGAAAGACATATAGGTCATCGTGCGCCTGCTGACTCCGAACAGCCATAATCCGTGGACTTCATAATCCGTGGATTGTCACTGTCCTTGAAGAACACTGCCGAATTGGCCCCAAAGGGACCGGTTATGGAGCTATAGATAGCCTGCCGCTGCATCATGGAAACTATGGCTCGTAGCAACGTGAGGTTGGGTGACCCCCTCCAGGCTGTCTGTTCTCCCGCAAGCAATACTTGTCTGTATGAATACCACATCGCGCGGCCAAAGATCTCCATGGTCTATAGTGCCAACAGAAAAAAACAATATATATATATATATATATATATATATATATATATATATATATATATATATTTTTTTTTTTTTATTGTATAGGCTCCTTAATTTTCATGTTCCTACTTAACCTTGGGTCTATTATTTCAACTATTAAACACTTGTGAAAAAATATTGCAATTTTTATATTATTTTTTCGTACCAAAACCTGCGATCTATTTGAATTATTTCAATGTTCATACTTTTTGGAGTCCAAACAACAAAATCGCAAAATTCTTTATCTACTATAAGTAGTTGCCCTTGAACTAGAAAAAAATAATTATGATTTTTTAACAGGCACAAATTTTCATTTAGAAACGCGATTTTTTTTTCTACCGCCTCTTCCACCGTTAGAGCTTTTGCAGACTTAGGGCACTTTACTTTGATTAGACCATCATTACCAACCATTCCATCAGGCGATGCAGTCAGTTATCCAAGCTCCAAATCTACAAAAAGCCCAGAGTTTTTTGATAAAGTTTCATATGCGGTAACCGCTCTCTACTCGTTAATTCGACCTAAACTGTTGTGGACGTTTCTACAGAAATTCGATACAACACTTGTACAGCTGGCTCCCATTTACTTTTTTTTTTTTGCGCTTTGCCATTAGTCCAAAGTTTGAAGCTGTTATTCTATTTTTATTTTTTCAGCAAACCATTCGTCGTTTTCGGCTTGCCCCCTTGTAATTAGCTCTAGATGATTTATTTTGATTTCATCAACGTTGAGAGTCTCAAAGAATTATTCTTTTTCTGCGGCGATTTTGTCATCTTCCATATCAACCTTTTGCAAAGGTCGCCGTAATCCTCTTGACCCTCCTCCACTCTCTTGCCACCTTTGACACATCTCTTACCATGTTTTCCAAATAGGCACTTTTTTGCAACATTTTTCTTGTTTCGTGCCGATTCTTTTCACGGAAGAAAACGGACTTCGACCCAAGACTTTTTCATGACTTTATAGTGCCACATAGGTCATAACTGAAAGTTGATGATATCCTATGGCTTACCTGAATCTATTACGTGGGGTAGAATCGTTACTTCGATATCTAAAATTTCTGTTTTCGGTGGAACCTTTGGATGCATTTGAAAACTGAAAAATGTATTGTATTAAAAAAAAAATTCTACACCGTCGCTCAATCCAACTTTTTTAAAATTTTAGATTTCAAATTTCAATAAATATTTGCTTGAAAATTTTCAAATCTATTTTCCGCCATTCCCCTCGTCATAACGAAAAAAAAATGCATATTTTGAAATAAAAATCGGACTATTTTTCCCTACGAAATGGGGTAATGTTGAGGTGAAAACTCGTGAACGGTAAGATAGTGAAGTAAAAATTAAAATTATTGATTTTACAATTCCATTCATTTTTTGAACTGAGAATATAACCATTTCAGAAATTTGAAATGCATAATATCAATTGATTTTAGTAATAAGAAGAAAATGTAAGAAGACTCTAGTCTTGAAGATGACCCTATGGCACAACTGAACTATTATGGGGACAGCAGCATTCCTTTGTTATCTAAAATTTCAACATAGATTTCAAATTTCTACAAATATTTGTTTGAAAATTTTCAAATCTAAATTCCGCCATTCCTCTTGTCATAACGAAAATACGCATATTTTGGAATAAAAATCGGACTATTTTTCTCCTAAGAAATAGGGGGAAACCAAAACCGCCCGAAAGTGCTGCCATCTCTTGTCCTAGAAACATACCAATGTGTTTCCCCCTTTCGCCTTAAGATGTGAATTTTATTTTTCGGTAAACATAAAGAATAATACATAATTCCGCTTAAAGACGTAAAAAATTAGCTTTGGAAAATTTAAATCGGTCAAGAACTTTTCAGTTGGAAACACTCAATTAGGGATTGATAAATTATTTGCCACTTCTATAAATTTGTTTTATTAAAAACTAGTTTCGAATGTTATACATTCATCCTCAGTTCTAAAAACACACAAAAAATTCAAAAATAAGCAATTCAGAATATAGTTTGGTATTATTATACATATTAAATTAGATTAATATAAATCAGTATTATAAAACAATCGTGAATTATGAACTTAATTAATACAAGAAATCAAATATATTTTGGTACTCACCAAGGTTTAAATGGATTATATCAAACAGAAAAGTTTGTTCTGGTTTCTTCTCGCATTAAACTAACAATGAACGGAAGGTAGGTAGCATGTTCATAGGTAAACGATTTAAGGGTCAGGGTTTTTCTAGTAATGCCGGTGAGTAATTGTTTTTTCTGTTATAGATGGAAATAAATTTAAGATTGGACTATTGGAGATATTAATCTTAAATTTTATTGATATTAATCTATTGGATATTAATATCCAATCTTAAATTTATTCCCATCTATAACAGAAAAAACAATTACTCACCAGAATTACTGGAAAAACCCTGATCCTTAAACCGTTTACCTATAAACGTGCTACCTACCTTTCGTTCATTGTTAGTTCAATGCGAGAAGAAACCAGCACAAAATTTTCTGTTTGATATAATCCATTTAAACCTTGGTGAGTACCAACATGTATTTGATTTCTTGTCTTAATTAAATTCATAATTCATAAATGTTTTATAATACTGATTTATATTTATCTAATTTAATATGTATAATAATACCAAACTATATTTTGAATTGCTTATTTTTGAATTTTTTGTGTGTTTTTAGAACTGAGGATGAATGAATAACATTCGAAACTAGTTTTCAATAAAACAAATTTATAGAAGTGGTAAATAATTTATCAATCCCTAATTAGATTGATCCTTCTATACCATCATGCGGATGTCAACTGGAAACACTCAAGTCTCTTAATACATTTCTTCTGAAACTTCAAGCCAACATATGTGACTTGTTAGCTAATTTTCGATTGTTGCGCATTCCACTATATGCTGATCTCGTGAAGAGAAGAGGTATAGACAGATATTCACTCTGATGACCGGGCATTTTCAACATATCTAATGGCGTGACGATTAATTTGAGGTCCTGCTAGAGTTCCAACTCAATACTCAATAGTGTCAAATCTACTACTTAACAAGCCTTTAGACTCATTCAGAAACTAGTACTGGACGAAGGCGAAGAATTCCTGACTAAGAAGATCGTTTCAACTTCCTTATATGTGGATGATATCCTCGTTGGCGCAGTTAAAAAACTCCGACGGATCCTCTTCAATTGAGGTCGGGCCCTTACCTTAATTTAAATTATTACTGTTTTAAATTACTACAATAACTTCCCCAGACCACCGAAAGTCTACAGCACTAATAATTTTAAATGTTATCTAACTATGGAACTAATAATTTTAATAATTCCAATGAATATGAATTTTAGAATTGAATACAAAGCAGTTAGCAAAAATTGCGCTAGAGAGTCGTAGTGCGGCGACCTTCAGGTAACTTTGGTATGGGCCAGTGATAATGCGTCCCGATTATAAAGTTGTACCCATTATACTTTTTATGTACTAATAGATTGAATTTGTTCCAATTGGGTTATTTGCCTTTAATTATTATTATTATAACGTTCATACTTTCTATACCTCTTTTTACAGAAAATAACTACTTTACTGTTAATTAACGCAGGGACCGAGAATGTCTACGTAAGGATGTCGATGTAAGCGACAGTTTATATATTTATTATATAGGTAATTTATATATAAATATGTATTTAAGTTGTGTGTGTGTGTTTGTTTGTATATATATATGTACACATACACAATTTTTTTTAGTTTATTTATCTTAACCTTGCAGCAATCGAACACTTTTACTCGCGCTGCACCTGTAAGGTTACTATACGTTCTCTTGGTCTCTGAGTCTTCCAAAATAACTTATTCTGCCTAGTAATTATAAAAGGATTATAAAATAGTTTATTGAATGTCGATGGTAAGTTATACCGTAATTACTGGTTTTGAATAAAAAATAAATAATCGCACTGCACCTCACAGATGTAAGCAAGCTTTGAGGATTATCCAGTGGGTTTCAGGACGTTATATAAGAAGAGCATAGGTTATCAGAATTTAAATTATGTAAGAATAAATTAAAAAGTAACAAATTAATAATGAAATTTATTTCAAATATGAAAATTATAAAACTTAAGTTCAACAGTCACGCAGTAGCTGTGAGATGTTTCCGGGTCTGTATTCAATCAACGCCTGAATAAAGATGGGGTGATTGCATGGGCGTGTGAGTTAATGGACGTAAAGGGGATAACTTTATTAACCCTGATAACAGAAGTGTGGAGGTTCAACTTTCCATCTAGAAATAGCGGCGAAAAGAAAAAAATCATGCACCTTTTAGTTGCACGCAAATGCTGGAAGATAAAAATTTGCTTCCAGAAACCATCTGACTATTCATACAACGAGGTCTTCCACTTTACTTGGGAATTCATCTCTTGTCACCTCTTAGTAGTATCGATATAATGATCATTAAATAAGTTGCGTGTTTATTTTACCTGTTCAAAAATAAAAACTTTTATTAAAACTATTGTTTTATGGTGTCGCTTTTATTCATAGTTCAATCTTTACCAGTTTCAAGTGAATACTTAGAAGTTGATAAGTTTTTGTTTGACAGTGGATGATTCTCTCTGTTCAACTGCTTTAGAGGCGTTAGAGAGCAACTGCAAACTAAAATGGCAGCTGAAGCATTGGGAACTTGTGGGATGTCAATCGTTTGTGATTCTGATTGTCAGGACAACCCTGTTAAAGATAGCAGTGATTCTTGTAATGATAATGTAGCGATTTTAGGATTATCAATGGATGCTGTTGAAAATAGAAGTATTGCGCGCTTAAACTTTCCAGGACTCTTGGTTGATTCCCAGAAGAGAGAAACTGAACAGGAAAATAATATTAATGATGTTTTGGAAGATGCGAACTACTCTAATTTTGTGAATGTGACAGATATCGTGTGCAAAACTGATATTAGTTTTAATTGTGATACAGGTAGTGAAAATGTCATCGAACCCAGTGATTCCTTAGGAGATTTTGATAATCAACAGTCACAAATAAATGCTGTTGAAACAAATAAAGGTGAGAATTTTTTATTTTATTATTATTCAGTGATTTATGTTCAAATAGGATTTATTCCCCAAGTTTTTCTTAATAATATAAGAGAAGATAGTTAATTAAACATTGCTATTTATTTTTGATTCTGCCAAGTATGCTGTTGATGTCGACACTGTTGTTTGGTTATTAAGTTTGCTCTATAATTAGTGTTGTTATTTGTGTGAATCTCTGAAAAAATCTTAGAGTTACTGTTTGACAGAATAGTATTATGTTTTTCAAGCCATGAAAACACTTTTCAACCAACAATTTGTTGTCAAAGTTTTTACTGCAGTTAATTTGACTAAATATTTTAAACAGTGATTCTAATATATTGTCTGTAATTATTTGACCTCTCAGTATTTCTTATGAGAACAGATATATTATTATAATTATTGTAGAATTAATATTGTTTTGGTTACATACTCTTTTTCATGAATCCTTAATCACATTATTTTAGGACTCTCATGTCTGATGGCATGTGATATTTTGTCTTATATATATATATATATTTATATACCTGGTATTAAAACATTCTGGAATGCACTCTTCAGATAAATAATTTAAGGAATCATTTTATAGTATGGTTATAGTTACTGCAGCTGAGGATACGGGTGAATTTCACATAATTTGACTTACTAAGCAAATAAATTGATTGCTAATAATTTTTATGGAACATTCATTTGTTTAAATAATAATTAATTTCTATTATGTATAAATTTTTAAACATTTTCTCCTAAATTCAAGTAATAAGGATAGTTTTTTATATATATAAAAAAAAAATTTATAAATGTAAATATTGTAGATGACATTATAATGGTATTACTTCTCTTCAGTTCCTCCAACATAGCGCTTGGCTCAAGATCATAGAGCCTGACTGCGCATGTTATGCTGACCATAGCAGAGTCTGTCTGAAAGTAGAGATGACCGATCTCCAGAATAGGTATTAGGAAAGCTTAAGAGTTTTGAAAGATGGTGCTTTTAATTAACTTCCTGTTACATATAAGGTATTACAGTTCATACTTCAGGGCTCAGGTGTAAGTTTGACAGAAAAATTTATTTCCGGTTCAGTGAACTATGGGTTGACTCTGGAATTGGCAGACCGCCCTGAAGCACATTTACACTCTTCAAAGTGGGTACCCGATCCTTTAATGGATTGGGGGGGGGGCAAAACTTTGCAGTCCAGCATGAACATCTCCTTGAACAGCCATTGTTCTATACTAGGAGTACTTCTTTAACTATTGTTGAACCTGAGATTACATGGATTGTAAAGATACAGTTTTTTTTATTTGTTTGGATGCCAATTTAAGTGTTATTTGAAGAAACGCAGGAAGCTAAAAGCCTATTAGGATGTCAAAAAACTTTATTTTATTACAAGATGAGAACTTTTTTTTTATATTTTAATAAGTAATTATATAAAATTTAGTTCTTTATTTTTATTCTCTTATGATTTAGAAATACCATTAAAATTAATCAAACAAAAAATAAAATATTTACCTTGCCTTATAATTAAAATTACTGCTAATAAAGACGTAATTTTTGAACTAACAGTTAATTATTTAAAACTTAAAAAGAAAATTATTATATGCTATAACTGCCATTGAAATTCTAGAAAATGTGATGAATTATAAAAAAGATTCAAGAAATGTTAATATAGCTTATGCATAGTCGCTATATGCTGAATAAATAGTATTCTATACTATTTCTCCATTTTGCAAACAAAGACAGTTATTAATTTAAACACTCTCCCTACAGCCGAACAAAAACAGTTTACAAAGAATCCCCATAGAGCGTGCTAAAACAATCTTATTCTCCTTTTCAGCTAACTTCATATGGGTGATAGTGATGAAGTAACAGCATTTTTTTTTTAAAGTAATGTTTTAAGATACGAAGAATAAGATAAATTAAAAGTGGTTTTATTAAGATTAATGAATGAATGAAAAAATTATTTTATTCTGGAACAAAGTCCCGTAAGAACTATTACAATGTACAGAATTTATGTGCATTTGTCTGGCTTAATGCTTACAATAACAGCGCACTTGTTGTAATTGTAATTGTCGGAATAAAAACATTTTTCATGAATGCGGTGGTTTGATTATGGAGTATATGAAAGAATAAGTTTTGTTTAAAGGAAAGTGTAGAGGAGGATTGGTGAATAGAAATGGGTCAAGAATTTTTTCTAGAAGGAGGTAGCTCGAATTACAAAGGGTTTGCTGAACGAAGCAGTGTTATAAGAGGGAATAAATAAATAAATGGGTTGAGATCTTGTATTTAGAGAGTGAATAGAGGAATGTATGGTGAGGATGAATAGGAATGAAGAAAGAATGTGAATAAATAAATAAAAAAAATTTTGCCTAAACATTAATTTAAAATTAAATTATGATTTATAAGTAACAATAAAAGTTTTAAGTGTGTGTTGTAAGATATTTATTTAATTTTTTTTTATTATTTAATGTTTTTTTAGAAATGCTAACTCACCAAAATGAAAGATTTGACCTGACTTTGCCAAAAAAGAAAATAAGAACATTTAGGAAATTCAGAAAATTTAAAATTTCAACAATTACTGCCTTGGGTGGTACATTAAGAATAATTGATATTTTGACTTAAGGTGATAGCAAAATAATTTGAAAATGGCCAATAATTTTGTAGAAAAAAAAGAGGGCCGAATCGATAATTGAAAATAATGTCTTAAAATGAAGATTGTGTAAAAAGTTTTTATTAATAAAATATATGTGGGATTAAGTAGTTCTTTAATTTCTTGATCTACATTGATTAATGTTATAAATTAAACAAAAATCCCATTTAATCTACTATGTTTTTACAAAACTTCTTGGGCATTAATATAGCTTTATTTCAGACTATATATTTTAAACATTATTAAATACTACTCTTCGTTTTCAACTACTTTCACCCATCTTTCTGCCAGTAATTGGATTTGATGCCGGTACCACTCCTTTGGTTTTGAGGCAAAGAACTCTTCACATCCAATTTTTACGTCCTCGTAATTATTAAAGATCCGATCTTTTAGAAAATGAGCCATTGATCTAAACAAACCATAATCTGATGGTGCAAAAACGTTCTTATAGGATAATTATGAGAGTTGGAATTAAGGCTTGTGCTCATGTGCAAGGACTTTTGTAAGTGCCTAAATAAAATAGACACAAAATATGAAAATAGACACATGCTCACTGATTTTATTATATTATTTTATTACACTAGATTTAACATAATTATATTACCCTACAATTATTTACATAATGCTATACAGATTAAATGAATTAATAAAGAATTTTAAATAAATAATTATGGGTGCTGAGCCAAATGATAGTCCCAGATTCATTTCCCCAACCTCAATTTTTTTTTTCTTTGAAGATATCAGATACTAGAAAAAAACTAAAATAATAAGTATTTAAGTTATTTCCAAAAAATAAAAATAGGACAAAATAATTGTAACACACCAGAGCGATTAGGAGTTGGCCTGGACATCCTTGACGAAGATGGGCCTGTAATGAAATGTATAATTAATTGTAATTCAAACAATTAAAAGAAGATATATTAGTGAAACTTAATTATGGCTTACCAGATTGATCCAGATCGCAAGTAACCGCATAAGAAACCTCCCTATGAACCAAGGAGCCAAGAGCAGACGAATCTGCCCCTAAACCAGAGAAAAAAAATTAAAGAAAACCTGGGAATATTTGAAACATTTTTTAAAATGTAAATCATTTACCTCCTCAGAAGTCCTCTTGAGGATTTTCTTCTCCAGGGAGAGCTGAAGGTACAGCTAAAATAATAAATATATAGATCTATAAAAATGCTTTAAATATAAAATTTTACCTTGAAAAACAAGAAGAAAATAATTAAAAAACCTGCGAAGCCCGCCTAAATCATCGGCTACTTGTGATAGCCCACACAGTTCAGTCACAGCAGCTAAAAAAGTAAATTATGTCTATTAAATTTAAAGAAGTGTATAGTGGTGTAAAAAATGTTAATTCAGGAAGGATATCTAAATTCAAATATTTTTTGTAGTAAGTAAAGAAGTTGTAACTTACGGGAAGGATAAGAAGTTTCAGACATTAGCGGCATTACCTCTTGGCTCCTTTTTCTAGAACTTATATTATTTTACTAACATTATGTTTTAACATAAAAATCAATTAATGTTATGTAAGAATTAAAAATGTTAAAACTACCTAGGCTCATAACTTATGAGAGTAAGAAAAGAAAAACGATTTTTTTTTTTTTTTTTTTTCCCATCCCGAAGCATTATGTTTTGATTCCATATTACGGCCCTATATCCATCAAAGTCGAAAATGAATTGAAAAAACTAGGATTAAACCCTGCATTTAAAATAGAAAGAACCTTATCCTCATATATCTCTTCTAAAGACAAAAAAGACCCTTTCCATAAAAGTGGAGTATACGAACTTACTTGTAATGATTGTGCAGCCAAATACACGGGAAAAACTGGAAGATTGCTAGATCAGAAATTAAAGGAACATATACGTGCATATAATAATAAGACAGATAATTCCAACTTTGCAATTCATTTAAGTAAAAATAATCATAAATTCATCAAAGATTCAGGAGTTAAATTAATACATCACATTGAAAACAGCCTCAAATTAAATATATATGAAGCACTTGAAATAATAAAATCCTTCAAATCCAATCCAGATTTTTGCTTAAATGAACAAATAAATATCTCCAATAGTCCAATCTTAAATTTATTCCTATCTATATCATAAAAAACAATTACTCACCGGCATTACTGGAAAAACCCTGACCCTTAAACCGTTTACCTAAAAACATCCTACCTACCTTTCGTTCATTATTAGGTCAATGCGAGAAAAAACCAGTACAAACTTTCTGTTTGATATAATCCATTTAAACATTGGTGAGTACCAACATGTATTTGATTTCTTGTCTTAATTACATTCATAATTCATAAATGTTATATAATACTGATTTATATTACATCTAATTAATATGTTTAATAATACCAAAATATATTTTGAATTGCTTATTTTTGAATTTTTTGTGTGTTTTTAGAACTGAGGATGAATGTATAACATTCGAAACTAGTTTTCAATAAAACAAATTTATAGAAGTGGCATATAATTTATCAATTCCTAATTAGATTTTTTTTTTCACAATACCTATTTTGAAATTTCAAAAAAAAATGAGACAACTTAGAGCTACAATTACCTTTTTAATCTCTAAGCTCACAAATCATAATTAATAATATAAAAATAATTACAAGAAAATTTCCTGGAAAAATTAAAACAATATAAAAATATTATAAATTAAAAAAAAATATGGTGCATATAAATATTTTTTTTACCTCATTGAGATGAAATATTGTTTTCTGATCTCTTCTTGGTCCCCATTTTAATTTAACAATAGTTTAAATGAATATAAAAGCTAATAGAATAATAAAAACTAAAAAACCTAACTTAACTTAAAAAAATGGCAGAAAATACACGGAACGTGCTATAAACAAGCGGAAATCACTAGGTTCAGAATATTCTAAGGCTGGAGGCTGACTGACTATGAAAGACCAGTTGGCTGGGGCGGAGATACGAAAGCAGGTAGACAAAACTATTACCCACCACGGTCCTGGACCGTGGCCCACCCCTAGAACCCCAACGTGTTAAGAAAAAAAAAAGAGAATTGGTTTGCATTTTATTTAGTTTAATCTAATCTCTTTTTATATATTTAATTTGCTATTATGTAATTAGTGTAACAAAGACAATTTAATGATCTGTTTTGAAATACTAAAAATATGATGCGGTTCGCGCATCACACAACTTTCCCTTACCATCCTATAATAATAATATTTTTAACAAAATTTTAAAGCCTACTGGAGGCAGCTCACACAGACCGGGCGTAGGAGTGATGATCCTACCCCGTGTACCTAAATTGTGAATCGCATTGTGGTGTTCCAGAATGTATATAGCTGTTCCGAGGTTTGGTCCATGGACGGTCTGCTTCGGGGAAAGAAATATAGGTTCTTGTGCGTCTGATGACCATGAACAGTCATAATCCATTGATCTAGACCGATTTGTCACTGTCCTTGAACCCGAGTGAGTTGCTGGGAAGGACACTGCTGAATTGGCCCCAAAGGGACTCGTTATGGAGGTATGGATAGCCTGTCGCTGCACCATGGTTCGTAGCAATGTGAGGATGTGTGACCACCTCCAGGCTATCTGTGCTCCTGCAAGCAATAAATATCTGTAAGAATACCACATCGCTCGGCCGAAGATCTCCATGGTCTATAGTGCCAACAGAAAAAAAAAAAAAGAAGATTTGTCAAGCTGAAAACGTATTTTAAAAGTTTCAGTTTAATTTCCATGGAATCATTTTGTGCCCATTTAATATTATAAAAATAGAAGTTATTAAGTTAATTTCTACTTTTATATTATTCCTGAGCATATTATTGACAACAGGTTGGCGGTTCGGTTGCATCCATTTCCTTTCGGACGAGCTCAGCTTTCCATCTAAGGTCTTGTAATCCTTATAAGATATGCTGTATCTTTGCTAATACTGGTCTGATTTATATATATGTTGTTTGTATTTTTAGGGAATTTAATTACCTTTCCTATGATTTCATACATAATTTACCATGAAATGCATCTTTTGTAAGTTATGCGCTAATAAAATTTTCTTTTCTCTATAACTTTTTTCCCTGCAATTTCTCAGTAGCATATATATTTCCTACATATATGAAAAGTTAAAGGGCTTTAAGGAGAATATATTAGGCAAGTCTCATCAAAATCGTTAGAGCCGTTTACGAGAAAATTGTAAAAAAGTGTTAAACAATGATATAGTTTTCTGTTGAAAACTCGAATTCAAACATTTTCACGATCGCAATACTTTTCCGTACTAAAAATTTTGTATATAGGTAAGGGAAAGTAAAAAAATAAATCAAGCCTAAAGTAAAATATTTATCCTACAATAAAATTAAAAGGACTGCTGATAAAGAAGTAATTTTTAATAATAATAATAATAAATACCTGGAGTGCCCACTCACGCTACTTTCCTTACTTCTTTGGGTGCTAAGTCTAATAAAATAATTGTTTGCTATTATTGGTGCAATAAGAATTTTTTTTTTAACCCTTAACTACTCATCTTTATTCTGGTGCACTTTTAATCACCTCAGGTCTGTACGACTCAATATTAAAAAGTATTTATTTTATTAAAAATGTTATTGTAACAATATGATTTCAGATAATATTTGATTGTTCATAGTAGTAAAACTGAGTCGGAGATGTATATTTTCAGGTGATTCAAGAAACTAAATAAAATTTTCCATAGGAACATGCAGAGAATATTTTATAATATGGCTACAAAGTTCAATACGCTTTCAAGAGACAAGTTTCATCAAAATATCTGTGATTGTTCTGATGAAACTTTCCTAAAATCTTCTAAACACTACATAAAAAAAATAAAATAATCAGGTCACCCTTTCAAGGGATAATTGTGGCATAGACACACAGGCAGACAGACTAATGACCAAAAATGCGTTTTTGGACTCAAGGAGCTCTAAAACCCATTACTTACTCCATAGCTCTACAGCCCGGGGTGGGCCTTGGCTTCCTGAACAATATTCCTATCCTTAGCCTTTTCCTTCCAGTTTGTTACTCACAACCGTTTGAGGTCATCTTCCACATCATCCATACATTTTCTCCTAGGTCTTTCTCTTCTGGTCCCATAAATTCTGCTTTGGAGCATCTTTTTTGGCATTCTATCAGCTGACATTCGTAGAACATGACCCAACCATTCGATTCGGCGGGATTTCATAAAGCTCACAAATTCAGTATTATTGTATTAGTTGTAGAGCTCATTATTTGTTCTTATCCTCCATTCTTGAATTACTTCATCGAAGAAGGGGCCAAATATTTTCCACTCGAAGACTTTTAATGTATTTGCGATGGTGGTAGTAAACGTCCACGTTTCAGCAGCATATGTAAGAATAGGTCTAATTAAAGTTATGTATAACCTTACTTTTGTTTTCCTTGACAGCAATGATGATTTAAAAAACTTGAAAGTTTGCAAAAACTGCACGGTTAGCGGCCATAATTCTTTTTTTCAGTTCTGTTATTATATTTTCATTATTCAATTCTGACCCCAGGTAGGTAAAGGTGCTCTTCCACCACAAGATTATGGGTAAATCTTAAATTATCTGGAGCAATGCACATATACTTGGTTTTCGAATCATTTATTTCAAGGCCCATATTCTTACTCTCAGTTGACATCCTCATGATGGTATAGAAGGATCAATCTAATTAGGGATTGATAAATTATTTGCCATTTCTATAAATTGGTTGTTTTTATTGAAAACTAGTTTCGAATGTTAAACATTCATCTTCAGTTCTAAAAACACTCAAAAATAAGCAATTCAAAATATAGTTTGGTATTATTATACATATTAAATTAGATGTAATATAAATCAGTATTATAAAACATTTATGAATTATGAATTTAATTAAGACAAGAAATCAAATACATGTTGGTACTCACCAAGGTTTAAATGGATTATATCAAACAGAAAGTTTGTACTGGTTTCTTCTCGCATTGACCTAACAATGAACGAAAGGTAGGTTGGATGTTTGTAGGTAAACGGTTTAAGGGTCAGGGTTTTTCCAGTAATGCTGGTGAGTAATTGTTTTTTCTGTTATAGATGGAAATAAATTTAAGATTAGACTATTGGAGATATTTATTTGTTCATTTAAGCAAAAATCTGGATTGGATTTGAAGGATTTTATTATTTCAAGTGCTTTATATATATTTAATTTGAGGCTGTTTTCAACGTGATGTATTAATTTAACTCCTGAATCTTTGATGAATTTATGATTATTTTCATTTAAATGAATTGCAAAGTTGGAATTAATATCTGTCTTATTATTATATTCACATATATGTTCCTTTAATCTCTGATTTAGTAATCTTCCAGTTTTCCCGTGTATTTGGTTGCAAAATCATTACAATTTAGTTCATAGACTCCGCTTTTTTGAAAAGGGCCTATTTTGTCTTTAGAAGAGAAATATGAGGATAGGGTTTTTTCTATTTAAAAATCCTCATATTTCTCTTCTTCTTAAGGCAAAATTGACCCTTTCCAAAAAAGCGGAGTATACAAACTAAATTGTAATGATTGTGCAGTCAACTGGAAAAACTGGAAGATGGCTAAATCAGAGATTAAAGGAGCATATACATGCAAACAATAATAAGACAGAGAATTCCAACTTTTCCTGGCTGTAGCATCGTCCTTATATTCCATGTAGCAATTTTTAGGTCCGTATCCATTTTCCATAGCCTGGTTTTCAACCGGTTTATTATTGTTCCTAGGTTTCGCAACAATGTTTCTTTTCCGAGGTAGGGTTGTTAGCTCTGCGCTCAACCCCCAAACCTGGAGGGCCAGTTCATTTTTCTTAGGAGTTTTCATCCCCGAGCCTGGTTGCTTCCACTATAGCTTAGGGTCCAGACCACCCTTTGCTTTTCTGTCGGAGTTATCCTCTCTTAATCTCTGGTCTGGGGCTGCTTATTTGGATTAACCTTTATTAGCAGCTAATCTGTATATCTACAGGTTATTCCACTATCCGTCATTTGTAGACCCATCCAGTAGCCGAGGTAAGCCCTGGACTGAAACGCATTGATCCGTTGAAAGCTGCACATTAAAATTTTGACCTGATTACTATACTTCTTACCTAGTTGGTAAGGAAAGCCATTATACAACCATGAACTGTTGAAAACTTCTTAAAGTTGCTATGTTTTATCTAGGTTGAGTTTGATATATATTTTTGCTGAATATATACTATATAATACTATCTGTATATCGGGATGCCATTGGGCAACCATTGAGGATGATTATCCCAAAATTATATAAGATTATGAATTACTTACTTTGTTCTCTAAAGTGGATACCTTTTCAAGGGCCTTATTTGTGATTACCATTATTTAATAATTAACCAAGATAATATTCCTCCTCCCAAGGTTAATAATAATGCTAATAACCATAATGCTAATCAAATTTATTTATTTTATTTAAATTTATTTATCAAACTTAATGAAATATATTCAAATTAATAATGGGCATGGTTACTAAAAAACAACCTCCTTCCTAACATTTATCTTTATTCATCAAAATTAAAATAATAAACTGTTACAAGAGTTTAACCATGGAATGATTCAGACTAGATCTAGCCATTAACTGTTCTAACATAAATCTCTTATCTGTAATAATTGGTGTTGATGGTCCTTCAGCATCTCTCCATCGGATTCCCCTGCATATCTTAAGTCATGGAGTATGAAGAAGCCAAGCATCTGTCATCTTGCGGAGGCTTAGGTAGAGGTAGTCGTCCTCGAAGTTTGGCCCTCAAGGGAGATCAGAGAAAAAGTGTCTCAGTTGCTTCCTTGGCTTCGGTTCCCCTTTTTTTTTTCTTGTTTTTCCTAAGAGGGGGTCGAAGAGGTTGGTTGGTTAGATCCCCGGCACTGGGCGGTACCCATATCGTGATTGGCCAACTAGTTTTATAGAGGGAGAAAATTCCGGAATTTTAACAGATAGTTCCACCCCTTGTCAGGGGGGGTACGATCTCTCCGAATCCATTAGTATGCTCTAATCGAATGACGCCCTTCCCAGGCCTCCACCGTTTTTTCGGGATGCCAGCCGGGATCCAAGGGTGACCGTTTTCCTAAAATTGATTACGTCTTCCCGGACGGACCACCTCTTGCCTTTGTCACACTGCCCACTTCTCGGTAGGTTTTTAAATTAACTTATTTCTTATATCTGAGGGTGAAGGGTAGGTAAGTGTTGTGGTGAATTGCCTTCCTACCTGCTGGTCCCTTACCTTTTGTTCACACCTTGTGCTTGTTATATATAATTTGTGCCTAAGAATAATATTGTCCAAAAATAACACAAATCAATACATATCAAAGTGTCTATTTCGAAGATTATTTAGTTTTGAATGAGATTATATTTAAAACTATGTCTTGCAGATCGAACTTACCTATTTTAATCTCTCTCTTTCTTTTACAATTAATTATAATGAATGTATTGTTTAGAAAAAGACTTTTCATTTTCACAGATTAATTTCAAGAGTTTTTATATTTGGTAGTTTTGCTGAATATCGAAAGACGTTCAAAATTCACTTGTCCTAAAATTTTAAGTTTTTTTCTAGTGTTTTTTATTATTTAAAAACTGTATTTCGTGCAACAAAGATTTTTCTTTATTCCTACATCGTTTAAAAATCTTATTGCTTTAATTAAGAAAAACCTAATAAGTTTTTTGGAGCGGGGTAGTTTAGTGGGTAGGGCTCTGTGTTACTAATCTGTAGGTCCTGGGATCGAGACCGGCTGTGGCAGATAAATTATTTATTCTCTTATCAGTCCTGAATCCGCTCTGTGGGATCGGGAGACCATCCTGGAGCTCACCCAGCCTCTACAAAGTGGGTACCCTTAATTGGGGCAAAAACCTGGTGGTTGAGCATGATCTCAGCAGAATCACCTCCTTGCACAACAACCATTGGCCTAGAAACACTATGGTCCTTACCAAGTACTGAACCCAAGACCTTTCATATGCTATAGTGGTACAGGCTTTTTTTTTTTTTTTTAAATTTAAAGTAATAATCACTGTTTGCTGTAAGTGGATATGCATCTTCCTGGGATATTGGTGGGAATTGAGCAAATTACTTTTGTGTAGTTAACCAATAAAAACTGATTTCAAATTTGTTCATATGTGTTCTTATCTTCCGTACACCGAAAATTACCAATAACTAACAAACAAAATTTGAATGAACTTGATAATTTATCTAATAAAAATCTCATTATTATATTAATTTAATGAAAACATATATACAAATACAGGATGTTTCAGGGTTAAGTGTTCTAACTGAAAATATGAATTAAGGATCTCAAAACAAGAAAAATATTTCCTATGAAGGTTTGTCCGTTTACGCTTTGTTTAGGAGATATTCATGTCTAAAGATTTTCATTGTTATGAATTTTTTAGGTTATAATAAATAAATTTGTATGTGTTCCAACTGCTTTATTAATGAAATGTAAACATTAACAATCATATTTAATGTTGTTCAAAGTGATTACCTTGAGCATTAAGACAGGCTCAGCATCTTTCTTCCGCAGCTGCAGTGGCCGAACAGCACTGGATATGTGTTATTGTTTCACATGTTTCAATTACCCTTCTTTGTAAAGAATTAAGGTCATTGACCGGGCTTGCACAGACTTTTTGTTTAATGTCTTCAAAAAAAAAAAAAAAAATCAGTGATTTCAGATCTGGAGAGTATGCAGGCCAAGCCACTGTTCCTGCAGGGTCAATCCATCGATTGGGATGATTAACATTTAGCCATTGTCGTGGACCTCTTCGGTAATGTATAGGACAACTATCTAATTAGAACCACAAGTTCCTTCTCAGCCGTAGTGGAATATCTTCAACTAAATTATAGTAACCATTATTAGGAAATTTCAGAAATGCGCATTGAGCCGAGGTGGTAAGAAATGCGGACCTATTAAAATATTGTCTATTATCCCCAACCACACATTGCATTGAAACTCATGTTGAAAATGATCCTCATGAATTGCATGAGGATTTTCGTGCAACCAGATATGATTATTTTTCTGATTGAAGATACCTCTTCTTGTGAAGGTAGCTTTATCTGTCAAGAAAATGTGTCGTGAAAATTGTGGATTATGACCAGCTTGATTTAAATACCAATCTGAAAAATTTCTTCTTCACCAAAAATCTTGGGATTATAAATTTTGTACCCGTGACGTCCATCTGTAATGAGAGTTCTCCATACTGTAGTCAACATACTATTTAATTCTGCTGCAGCTCTTCGTACACTGCCTGACGGATTAACATAAAAATACTGCAATATGACAGCACTCCTTTCTTTATATCGTAAATGGACAAAACCACAATCAGTATGTGGCATTATAGCAAATGTACCAGTTTCTCTAAGACGTTGAAACGTGAACCTGAAGATAGACTTGTTTGGTAATCTTCTATTTGGAAATCACACGGAATATTCAGGACAGGCAGCATTAGCATTAGCATTGCAAAAACCATACACAAATGCCATATTAGCATATTCACCATTAGTATAAATGCAAGACATAATGATCAGTATTCTGCGAAAGTGTCTTATAAACTGATAAATGTTATTAAGAGTTCCCAATGCTAATTCCAATTAGTATTAATCCTTACATTGCCAATATTTTAAGTAAAGCTAGGGAAACAAGGTCATGTTAGTATTCTATCTAATATCTCCTAAACAAAGCTTTAACGGGCATACCTTCACAGGAAATTTTTTCTTGTTTTGAGATCCTTAATTCATATTTTCAGTTAGGACACTTAATCCTGAAACATCCTATATAAATGTATATATATATTTTGTAATATTTTGTTTTGTTTTGTAAAATAAGTTTTATTTTGTTTAAAATATCAAAGGTTCCAATTTTGTTTTAAATTTAATCCAATAAATTGACGAAATGCCTCTTGAATTTTACAGTTCACAGCCTTGAAATCCTTGAATTTTTTCGTGCTATATCACTGGACACCCTGCTCTATGAAAAAAATTATTTAAATCTTTCTTATCTGAAATTTTATGTACCTAATTTTATATATAGTATAAAATCCAATAAAGTACCTTATGCTAAAGTTGAAAGTTTCTGATATATTTGAGAAAAAAAAATATCTTCAAACTGCAACTCTACCCCCACCAAATCTCCCGTCCACTTCCCACCCATGGGGACTTTTAGTATGTTATACAGATCACTCCTGTGGACAACAGTACCAATATTCAGAATTAGATTGTTTATTTTTTTTAACCTGCAATTTTTGGCCTTTGTTGCCTGGCCTTTAAGGTGCTTGCAATAGGTAATCAATGTTAATCAAATTCGAGCATTGTTAGTATTGGATGTGTGACCGGGTAAAGGCATACAGCCCAAGATTCTCCAGGTGATTATCCCTCCCCCCTTCGGGTATATGAGACTAGTCAGCCAAATGGAGGCAACTCAACCATCCTATGTACCTTGATTGCGAATCGCGTTGTGGTCTTTCATGATGTAAAATAGCCGCCGTATAAGCCATGCAAGCCGTATAATGTCTGTAAGAAGATCACATCGTCAAACATCTTCATGGTCTATAGTGCCAACAGAATAAAGAAAAAGATAAAATTAATGCATAATTAAATTTAATAATATTTTGTTATTAGATGCAATAGTTTGGTGTAAAGGAGAAATTTAATTGGCCTTTGTTTTAAATTTTTGGGATGTGCTAGATGAACTTTAATTAGAATTAATTCAAATCATATTTCATAATAATTTCAATGTGTTAATATAAAGAAGAAAGTTAATTAGTCATTGTCTTGAAAAACTTTGAAATATTCCGATGGGAATATTAGTGTAATCAGGTGTGCAGTGAAAAAAATGCCTATTTGAGTGCCATAAAAAGATAAAATAGTGGCAATGTTGTTCTATACATACTAGATGTTTGTTTTATTTAAAAACTAGTTTTCAACTAATAATAAACTTGTACTATTGTTTAGGGGAATATGACAAAACTAAAAAACAAACAAAATAAAACAGTTATACTAAACTGAATAAAGTTGATATCATAATTAATATTAAATGTATGCAATGGTAATAGGTAAGGAACGGAGGTGGGGTAAATATAAATGAGAACAACGTAGATATAATAAAACAAAATACAAATTAAAATTAAAACAGTAACATGAGAAGTATAAAGTAAACAAAGTGATATGACAAATAATTTAAGAACTTAGGAAACAAAGCTGTACATGTTCAGACAACAAATGATGTGAAATGTTTTGAATTGTAACAGCCATCTAGTGATAATAGGTGTATTCATGCAACTTGCGTTCAATGCTGAATGTGCTATGATGCTAAACAGGTAGCATAAATCTTGAGTGAATGACCCCTCTGTGCCAGCCTGCTAACATGTTATTTGCTAAAGTAAGGTTATGCATGTTCTGTAAACAAGTTTCGTGAGTTGTTGTGCGTGATCTTATAACAGTTTTTTTTTTTATTTTCTAAAATGCCAAAGCAAAGTAAAAAGGCAGAGTTGCTTGACTATGCGGTTAAAAATGCCTTGATAGAAATCATAAGTGAAAATTCAGAAGATGAAAAAGATAAAGAACTTGATAAAAAAATTGATGAAACACTCGCTATTCAGTCAATGCGTTTCAGTGTTAATTTTCTTCCTGGCTCAGTTAAAAAGTCGATTAATTGGCACCAGGACGTGTTGCCCCTGATGGATGATGCCAGATTCAGGCAGACGGTGAGGGTTGGTATAGACCATTTCAATTTATATTAAATGAAATTAAAGATGATGTGGTATTTTCATCAAGACAGCACCTAGTTTCTGTTCAACTGTTTGTTGTGTTGTTCAGACTGGGAAGATCTGGAGAAGGGGCCAGTGTGGCAAAAATAGCTAATTTGTTTGGACTTGGTGATGGTGGAACAGTAACTATTATGACCAAGCGAGTGTTTAGTGCCTTACTAAAAAAAGGAGTCCACCTATATTTCTTGGTCCAGTGAGCAGGAGCGTCAAACTTTGGTTAAACAAACATTTCAAGAATTGTCCTATTGTTTGGGATATGTTGATGGGACAGAAATACATTTGGCTGAGAAACCAACAGCTGCCCCTGACGCTTATTATTCACATCGGCAGAGGTTTGGGATAAAAGCCTAGATCATTTGTGACTGGAGATTGAATGTCCGCCACATCTGGTATCCACGATGCCAGGATATATGGGAACTGTACACTTAAAAGAAATCTGAATAATTTTTTCTCGGGGATGGAGTGGATTGCTGGTGACAGTACCTACAAACTGTTATCAGCAGTAATTACGCCCTTTAAAAAGAGAGACAATCAGCCCCCTAAAGAAAAAAAACTTTAACCGCCAATTTTCAAAATACCGAGTGGGGGTTGAGCATTGCATAGGACTGCTTAAATAAATATGTTTAATCTTACGACTGATGATGGGAAAATTATTTTATGTCTGAGTAAAAATTCTAGGTAAGAAAAATATTGAGGAATTATCTTTTTATGTTATCTTAGATGTTTTTATTTCCACATTAAGATAAAGGTAATATAAAATGTATTAATCAACAAACTTCTCATCACAAAGATTATTACAATATTAAAAATAATAAATAAAATGTGAAAATAAAAATTAAGATGAAGTTGATAGCTGGTGCTAATTCAATGTTTGATGGTTATGAATGCAGTATTTTATCCTGATTGGTCATCTAGAGTAGTAGTAACCCTCCTTTAATTGAAAATAAATATACTTTTATGATTGATACAGTTTACTGAATTTTTCTACAATTTTGTTTTGAATATTTCATCAACTAATGTTTTGTTTTTTTTTTTTTTGTTTTTTTTTTTTATAGATCACAAGTTCGAACAAATCATTCCTTCAAGTAAAAAATATAAAGACAGAGACAAGGAAAATGACAATTTGGATCTGAAAAAGGTAAGATATAATTGAACAAAATATTACTCAATTTTTATTTTCTACTTTAAAGCAGTATCTCACTTTTGTTAATCTGGTATACATCCATTATTATTTATGATGTTAGTAATGTTCGGTGGTTTCATTTGTCCTTTACCAATTCATGTTTGTTGAATCAATATTAATCCTATCTTATGTTGTTATTTATTTTTCAAATTTATTGGATGTGTTTGTGATTTTGTCCCATCTTTCAGTCTTGTTAATAGTGCTTAAATCTTCTTATATTTATTTTATTACCAGATTAATTTTTAAAGATAAAAGGCAAAATATGCACACTTCTGCATTTTACCTAATTGTTTGTTCAGCAATGCTTCTAGATCTTATATTTCATATTCAAGGCTAAAAGTATATATAGCATTTCCATGACAATTGTAACATTTTCCAAATCAATTGTCACATTTTCCATTTCAATTGTAACTTTTTCCATTTCAAATGTTACCTTTTCCATTTCAATTGTAACCCTTTCCAAATCAATTGTCACCTTTTCCAATTCAATTGCAACCTTTTCCATTTCAAATATAACTTTTTCAATTTCTATTGTAACTTTTTCCATTTCAAATGTTACCTTTTCCATTTCAATTGTAACCCTTTCCAAATCAATTGTCACATTTTCCAAATCAATTGTCACCTTTTCCATTTCAATTGTAACTTTTTCCATTTCAAATGTTACCTTTTCCATTTCAATTGTAACCCTTTCCAAATCAATTGTCACCTTTTCCAATTCAATTGTAACCTTTTCCATTTCAAATGTAACTTTTTCAATTTCGATTGTAACTTTTTCAATTTCAATTGTAACCCAATCGGTCATAAATTAATTCAATATTAATCAATATTTATTTTATTATTGAAAAATAATTATTTTAATTACATTAATGACTTTTGAAATAATTTCGGCATATTCTTTCGCAATTTCTTTCATTTATTAGATAATTGACATTAAGTGCTAATTTCAAGTAGGTGCTTTAAATTTTTGAAATAAATTGTCGTTTATTTATTTTTAAATATTTATTATTTTTTATTTATTTAGTGGGGAGGAGGGAGGGAGGGTGGATTTCATCGATTTGGTGATCTTTCATTAGGTTTTCAAAGTTTTTAAGGTCAAATTTAATACCGAAATATTATTTGGCCACGAGTATTTCTACTTAATTATTAGTTTTCAAAATTCTTCGGTATAGGTATCGTTTACTAGATTTTCAAGGGCACTATTTCTAAATTCACTATCGGAATTCCGATAGCGCATGCGCGTTTTGCATTTTCGTTGCTATTGATGATTTCTATGATAAAGGGATCGTTTATAAGGTTTTCAACGGTTCTGATTTCCATATTTTAATTGGATCGTGCATGCGCATTTCGCTTTTCCGTTGCTATTGAATATTTCTATGATAGAGGAATTATTATTAGGATTATTAGGTTATCGAGGGTTCTGATTTTATTTCTTGAATCGGATTTTGGATCGCGCTTAAGTATTTCGCTTTTCCGTTACTGTTGAAGATTTCTAAAAGTTTATCATATATATATATTATTTATAGTTTATCGTTAGTTAGGTTCGAAGGTTCTTATCGAACATGCGCATTTCAAATTACTATTAATGCTGACACCTCTTTGGTACAAGTATTGTTTATGAAGTTATCAATCATCATATTTTCGAATTGACGATCGGATTTTTGATCCTGCGTGCACATTGCGATTGACTGTTTTTAATGAACTTTTTTTCGTTTACAAGGACCGTTTATTAGATTTTCAAAGGTTCTGATTTATTTTTTGAAATTGGATACTTCATCGAACATCCTCATTTCGGATAACCGTTACCACTGACCTTTTTTCGGTAAAGTTATTGTTAATTAGGTTTTATAGGACGATATACTCAAAAAAATGTCAGATATAATTGTATTTGAAATGCACATGCTCAATAAAAAATAAAAATGGCCAAATAATATTTCTGTAGTAAATTTGACATTAACAATTTCGAAAACCTAATGAACGATCATCAAATCAATAAAATCCACCTTCCCCCCACTAAATAAATAAAAAATAATAAATATTTAAAAATAAATAAACGACAATTTATTTCAAAAATTTAAAGTACCTACTTGAAATTAGCACTTAATGTCAATTATCTAATAAATGAAAGAATATGCCGAAATTATTTCAAAAGTCATTAATGTAATTGAAATAATTATTTTTCAATAATAAAATAAATAATATTGAGTTAATTTATGACCGATTGGGTTACAATTGAAATTGAAAAAGTTACAATCGAAATTGAAAAAGTTACATTTGAAATGGAAAAGGTTACAATTGAATTGGAAAAGGTGACAATTGATTTGGAAAGGGTTACAATTGAAATGGAAAAGGTAACATTTGAAATGGAAAAAGTTACAATTGAAATGGAAAAGGTGACAATTGATTTGGAAAAGGTTACAATTGAAGTGGAAATGCTGTATATACTTTTAGCCTTGAAGATGAAAATAAGATCTAGAAGCATTGCTGAACAAACAATTAGTTAAAATGCAGAAGTGTGTGTATTTTGCCTTTTATCTTTAAAAATTAATTGAAGGCATCTAGTAATAAAATAAATATATGAAGCTATAAGCACTATTAACAAGACTGAAAGATGGGACAAAATAACAAACACATCCAATAAATTTGAAAAATAAATAACAATATAAGGATTTGGAAAAGGTTACAATTGACTTGGAAATGCTATATTAGTAGTAATAAGTCAAACAACAATTCCCAATGTATGTTATGTCTTGATAATTTTACAATTATTTTCATAATTATCTCAACTACTTGTACTGATAAAACAATGACTCACCCGTGATGCTTAAATCAAACACAAAAATTAAAAGTTGGAAAATACACGAAGCCATATGTATTATCAAAAATATTGAAAACAGTAAATTGCCAAAATGACACAAAACATCTTGTTATGTATGCATATGCAGACTTAATAAATTATAATAATTTTATAGTAAATGGTATAAAACTATATTTAAAAAACTATTAAATAAATTAATATTAGTAGTTCAAATCAATTTATTCATATTAATCTGATTATAAATAACCAAATATTTATATGGATATGTATAAATCTAAAGGCTGGTTTAAACGAGTAAGTTTTTTTATAAAAAATTTACTCATCAACACCTGTATCAAAAATTTGTAATTTTAGCCTTGAAAATAAGAATAAAATCCTTAAACGGTGCTGAATAAAAAATAATTTAAAATTCAGAAGCCTATTCTGCCTTTTATACATTCAAGTTAATTGTTTTATTATGTCTCACCTTTCAATCTTATTAATAGTGATATTTTGTATCATTTTTCGAAACTTGTTAATAGATTCATTATTTGTGGGACGTTATTAGTTCATGTTTACTTACTGATCATTCAAGTTAGTTGGTTGGGGTATTAAGGGTTAGAAAAGCGGAGAATAATAACTTAACTACCTAGGTATTGGTGGTGTCATTTTCTAAACCTAAAAATTCTTATAACTCAAAAACTATTGCTCATATTATCTTTTTGAAGAATTCTGGTTTCTTTTATTCTATTTTAAAAAATGCATAAAACTACACTCCTTTAACCTTGATAATTTCCTAATACCATTAAGTAAATTAATTTCTTTGTGGAAAAAATATTCAGCCATATAAATGCCCTTAGACTAGAATCAGCTTACAAGGCTCTTTGCTGTACGTTTAGTATAAGTTTGACATCAATGGTGAACAGGTTGACGTGTTTTTCTGAAATTCCAATGACATTTTGATGATGGATTCCTGTACAACACTGATTAAGCTTTTGAGCTTTTCTTGTTCTTCATGGAATAAGGACAATGAGGATATGTTCTACTGAGGAACAGATTTTCTTCAGGGACCTAGCGACCCTGCCCACGCGAGCTCTTGTTATCCCCATCAATATGTATCCCAGGGGAAACATTACCAGTTCCTAAATTCTTTCTACCAAAACTTTATCCCTACCCCAACCCTTCCTTCTGGGGAACAAAGGACCAGTTATACCGAGGTAACGGGATGTCTTTTGCTGGGCCAATCACCCATAAAGGAGTAAGATGATTCAGAGAAGTAATGGAAGCCTCGGAAAGAATGGATTTACTAAACGGAAACGACATGGCGCAATCAAGGACTTACGTATGGCAACATGGAATATAAAGACGATAAATGGAAAAGAAGTAGAGCTTTTTGAAGAAATGCTCAGATAAAAGATTGATATCCTGGGAATCAGCGAGGTGAAGAAGAAGAGCAGTAGAGAGATGAAATTGGATCGTGACCATGTTCTAATTTACTCCGTGGTTCCGAAAGGTAGCTTTGCAAAAGAAGGAGTTGGTTTTATAATGAAGAGCGAAATGTATAGTCAACTAAAAGACTGGAAACCTATCTCCTCCAGAATATTAGTGGCCGAAAAGCAATTATCAGTTGGGAAATCAGCACTAATACAAGCATATGCCCCAACAGAGGATGCATCCGTGCTAGATAAAGAAATGTTCTATACGGAGTTGGAGAAAACAATAAACCAATGTCGTGATAAAAGGAAAAACATAATCCTTATAAGGGACTTCAATACCAGAACTGGATGCGACCATAGTAGTGCACACGGAGTTATTGACCTACATGGAGGAGAAAGAATGCTAAATAATAATGGCCATCAATTGATCGACTTCTGTATAGATAACGATCTATTAATTGGCAATTCCTTTTATCCACATAAAAAAGTACACAAAATTACTTTTTCTTCAGGTGAAAGAAATAGTGTCATTGATTATATCTTGTATGATAGAAACCTTAGGCGATATTTTACTGATATAAAAGTAATCAGAGGCGCCGAAATCAGCACAGATCATCTGTTGCTAGTAACTGACACATGTATTTTAAAAGAGTGCAAACAACATGTCAAGACCTATGATAGAGTTGAATTAAAAGCATCAGAAAATGGTGTGAAGAGTACACTCAACTCCTTGAAGAAATGTTAAGAAGCATTGATTTGGAAATGGGACTTGATGAATTATGGAACTAGCTGAAAGAAATAGTCCTAACAACTGCAAGTAGTGTTTGTGGATTGAAGAAAATAAGTAATAAAGGAAAACGCTCTAAATGGTGGAACCAAGAAGTTAAAGCAGCTGTGAAATGTAAGAAAGAGGCCTGGAAAACATATCAGGTGGCTCGCACGACTCAAAACTTAGAACAATATAGACTCAGAAGAAACGAGGCTAAGATTATTGTTCGTGAAGCTAAGAAAAAGTCTTGGGAGGAATTTGGGAAGTTTCTAAACAAGGACTATTATGATAATTTATTAAAATATTTTGGAGGACAACCAAAGCCCAGAGAAACAAAAAAGTCAAGGAAATAAGAAATATCATGAATGAGAACGATGAAATACTTACCAAGTCAGAAGCGATCCTTGATAGATGGAAAAGGCATTTTGAAATGGTTTTCCCTGAAAACCTGCCAGAGACCATTCAGTTGGTGACTGAGGAAATGCAGGAAAATGATACTATCTGGGAAGAGGAAGTGGAAAGAGCCATGGAAAACATTAAGACTGGCAAAGCTGCAGGATATGACCAAATCTCACCAGAAATGATTAAATATAGCAGACAAGAGATGGTGAAAGTTCTTCAGATCCTATTTGACCTGGAGTCCAGAGCAAAAAAGCTTACATATTTTATGAAAATTTTTAACTATCAATATCAAAAATATCCTCCTTCAGGAGTAAGAAATTGGAAATCTGCCACTCCAAATCCGATGGAATACAAAATGGCGGACAAGTAAATCCGGAACAAATACTGAAAAACGGACATATTTTATGACGACTCAAACTTCGATCACCCTAAACTGCATAAAATATTAGTTCGTAAAAACACAATCTGCAATCGTAAATCCACCTTAAGACCGGCGGATCGCCCGAGCAGACGCAGCGGAAAATCATACTTTCGGGAATCCAATTTTGACTTATTTTATGACGACCGAAACTTCGACCATATTAAACTGCATAAAATATTGATTAAGAAAAGCATAACCTGCCACCTCAAGACCAGCGGGATGCCCGAGCAGACGCAGTGGAAAATCCTACTTTCGGGAATCAAATTTTGACTTATTTTATGACGACCGAAACTTCGATCTTATTAAAATCCATAAAATATTGATTAGAAAGAACTTAATCTGCCACCTTAAGACCGGCGGGACGCCCGAGCAGACGCAGTGGAAAATCCTACTTTGGGGCATTCAAATTTTGACTTATTTTATGACAACCGAAACTTCGACCATATTAAACGGCATAAAATATTGGTTAGAAAAAACTTAATCTGCCACCCTAAGATCGGCGCATCGCCCGAGCAGACGCAGCCCAAATACCACTTTCGGGAATTCAAATTTTGACTTATTTTATGACGGCCAAAAAACCCACCATATTAAACTGCAGAAAATATTGATTCGGAAAAGCATAACCTGCCACTTCAAATTTTGATGTATTTTTTACCATCCTGAAGTGCTTAAAAGACTGGTTCAGATAAAACCCAATAAGGAGAAGCCTCCAATGGAATATTTTTTATGTCAAATAATTATACCTATTTCCTGTTTATAAATGATAAATAATGAATGTGCAGTACTTCAATTGCAATGACACAAAATAATAATATGCACCCATTTCCGCTTTTTTGCCTGACATATTTTCATCTTTTAATTGACGAGGAGACCGATGATTAATGATAAATTTGAAATGATATGGGTGGAAATAACTTCAAATAGTGACTACATAAATATAATATAATACTTATTGTAATATTACACAGCTTGTAAATGATTTTGAAAAATCACAATCATTCTAAGAAAATTTATTGATGGTTCTGGTCTCACGGATATTTTAGATTAGAGGAAGCTGATGTGCTTGCAGCTGGTTCAATATTTTGATTCGTCGGAGGAACAAATTACAAACGATGTTTCAGGATTCATCAGATAGCTTCACTAGCATTGAGAATCCTTCATTATAACTTCTATATAAAAACTATGGAATTGAATGATGAAAAAAAAATAGTTGACTTGATCAATCAAACAAAAAATTTGACTACTGATATGATTGATCCCAAATTACAAGACAAAATCAAAATGTATGTTGATTTTGAAGAAAAAACTTCAAAGGGCGAACATGGTGCTACTCAACAATACTGGATCAACTACGTAAGGATGATGGATGTTTTCCATGACCTAAATAGAAGTATCAGAATGGGCGACGTTGAAAATTTCATTAAGAGTTTACATACTATCAATAGCCTTTTTTTTGTAATGAATCATCTAAATTATTTTAGGTGGATAGTTGTTTTTATTGATAATGTTATTGATGCATTGAAAAAAAGATAATAAAGTAGCACTGCAGATCAAGCTAGGGTTTTTTGGTGTCAGAAGAACAGTCAAAATCTTTTCCCGGACTCCATATGATTTGACGCTTAAGCAAACAGCAGAGATGGGCCTACAGTCATGCTCAGAGAACCGAAGTTACAAGCTTCCTGCTAAACAAAGCCGGATTGAGAAAAGAAGAAGATGTCTCAAAGGACCTGAGAAAGAGTCAAATGAAGAGCGATTGTAAGCAATTGGAAACAATTCTCGAATGTATACAAAACGCAATCAATCCATTCGATAACGATTTAGATCCGCAATGCCTTGTCAACATCGCAACAGGAAAATCCGCGAGTTCAGAAGTAAAAAACTTTCTTCTACATTGCTTGGAAACGAGAAAATTGCAGCATTCCGCTTATACCAAAAAATGCATCGAAAAAAATCAAGATTTGACAAGCCTATTAAAAAAAACTCAGATAATGTAAAATTCACAATAAAAAGACAAGAGAAAATAAAAGTATTAAAAGTTGAAAGAAATTTATTTGCCCGCCTATTAACTCTTTGTTTAAAACATGTATAGATCTACGCTCGGTTTTAAATTTTCCGTTAACCTCGATTCCACTAGCTCTAGACAACACAAACGGAACACCTGCAAAAACAATTAAAAGTGCACTGATGAAGGACTTAGAAAGTGCTCCAGAAATTCCTCCAGATCACCCCAACACAATTGATACCATGGTCCTGGATAGTTTTTTTCATATTTTATCAATTAGGAAACAATATTCCTTCTACATATAAAGGGATAGCACATCACATTTTAAAGAAAATATCAAGCATGCATTGTAATATGATTTATTTAGTTTTCGACAATCACGAGTGTTTATCGATTAAGGAAACTGAACGTCTCCAGAGAGCAGGGGAAATAGACAGAAATGAATCTACATATGCTATAAGCAATGCTGGTCAAAAAAAGCCTAACAATTTTTTGAAATCATTGAAAAGCTATAATTTTAAGGAGCAGTTAGTCTCATTCTTAATGGAAGAGTGGCAAAAAAATGAATATGTTCCGTATTTCAAAAAGATTGGCTTATATGCCAATAAAAAAGAGGACTGCTTTTATTTCTGTGAGCTTGATGATGTTGTACCTCGCCATGAAGCTCCTATATTAAAAATTAGGGTACAACTACAGAGGAGCGGCGCACTATCAGAAGAGTCTAGAGACTGAATCGAGTATCGTCTCACTAGCGATCTCTGGGTCCATTCTTGTTAACTACGTGCCTCCTTTTTCAGCACTTTCTTATAAATTGGTTTTATGCTCACCGCTTAAAGCTGTTTCACAGTTTGCAAATTGATTCTTATTTGGATATAACTGTTTATTTGTTTTTTTAAAGAAAAAAGTTACTTTTTATTTTAATGTACTTAACATCTTCCCCTTTTTCACATAAGATTATAAGTATTTCACTTATTTTTATACAATTAAATAATGATTAATCAAGTAATGTTTTTTTTTAAACGATCTTCATAATTCAAGGCCATGATTAATAAACATTTGTAATAATTAATTTCATTAATTTAATTATCTAATTATATATAAATTATCTAAAAATAAGGTAAATGAATATGTTCATAATTAAAAACCATAAAATTACCACTTTACTATCGCAATTGAATTTTTTAAATAATTAATTTAATTTTCTACAAAAATAAATACTGTTAATATTATCCATTATGATTATAAATGATTAAGTTCATAATTAAAAAACATGAAATTACCCAGCAACTATCATAAATAGGTGCAAACTATAATCTAACAAAATTAAATCACAATGGGTGTAGCAACTCCGAATAAAATTTGTGCGACGTAACAAAGCGGGGTAAAATATTTTTTTTTAGGGAGAGACAAAGTTGATATTCGTTTTTTGCACCCCCAAAAACTACTAAATACGAATTTTCATAGCAATCGAAAAATTGCTTGTAAAAAAAGAGCTTTAAGCGGTGAGCATAGAACCAAATTTATAAGAAAAAGGAGGCACGTAGTTAACAAGAATGGACCCAGAGATCGCTAGTGAGACGACACTCGATTCAGTCTCTAGACTCTTCAGATAGTGCGCCGCTCCTCTGTAGTTATACCAAAATTAGCCACCTTGAGGCTGATTCAAGAATGATATTCATTTTGACAACAATCAAAACAGGGAATGTAGTAATTCGGACTTCAGATACTGATGTTTTAGCCATAGCCATACCAGGAGATAAAAGCCTTACTATTTTTGTCTCATTTAGTTAGTTTTTTTTTTTTCAAGTGAATTAGTGGTGTAGATGTTATTTCATAAGCCAATCTTTAGGTAGGTTCCTAAGGGCAGCTATTACGCTATATCTTATGAAGTAGATATCTGGCTGGGAACGGAATTGTATTTGAACATGACCATGTAGATGATTTTACAATTTTAAGAAATTGACAAATAAAACAACTAGGTTTTATGCAATGGAAAAAAGTGGGGAATACAACAATAATTTAAGATTGAATGAATAAATGGTCAAAATTGAGTTCGAAACGTGAGAAGATAAACAAATAAAGCATAAAGAAGTTGGATGGTTTTGTTTATAATTTCCAGGAATCTGATGTCCAGAATAATTTGTAGATTTAGACCATCACAAAACAAACTAAGGAAATAGTGAACCGTATGTTCTTTGGGCCAGTAATTGTAATGTGTTACATTACTTTGTAATGCAATCAAGTAACCTGTAGCCAACGCTAGGAAGGGTTTTGAACTACTTAAATGACACCCTTATGCTCTTATATACTAAAGATGGAAACTACTCCAGTAGCGTATACATATTAATTTATTTATAAACCTGATTCAAACTATGTTCATGCTAATGAAATAGTAATCATTGTAAATCATACTTATATTGCTTCATTATTGTACAAATACCATTCATGTAATAATTATATTAATGGGTGTATCTTTATAATTTTTTTAAAGATTCATCTGAGGAAATTGGTATGCTGCAGGTGTGTTCTGGTAATTTTCAAGCAGGGCATATCATCGTTCCCATAACAAATATGAAAATCACTATATTTCAGGAGAGCAAAAAAACCGTTGTATCCTTCTGTATATAAGGGGCACCTTCGACAATTATAATTTTTTTTCTGTTGTTAAATGCAACAACAGAAAAAAATAAAATTACTGAAATGATGATTTTCATATTCATTAGCATGGGAACAATGATATATACTCTGTATCGTAAATTATACCACGGGTCGTAGTTCAGATACCCTTGCCATATATTATAAAATGTTTTGGGCGTGTTGACAGTTTCATTACGTTTCCATAAGATCAGAGTATATAATTCTTAAGTTCTAACAAGGGTACATAAATATTATAATGCAAACATTTAAAAATGAAATTTGCTATCATTTTATCAATTTTGTGAATTACTGTATTTATTATTGTTCTTAAGTAATTATTATTTAATGCAATTTTTATAATCAGTAAATTTCATTTTCAGGAAACTTATACTATTGATGAAATACGGAAAAGCAATTCCCGAAGTGGAAATAAACTTGAAAATGGTGGACATAATAAAGGAGAAGATGTAAAAAGTAATGAAAGAAGAAAATCTGATCACTCTGAGAAGAGGAGGCATAGTAGCAGTAGTTCTTCTAAAACAAGACGATCAACCACTGACAATGGTAAAACCGAAGACAATAAGAAACATTCTAAAGGAGATTCGTACATTAGTAGCACACATAGTAAATCTTCATCAAGAAAAAGTTATTCATCATACAGTAGTAAATCTAAGCATGAGAGATATGAGTCCAGTTCTTCCAGAAAAGATCATCATAAAAAAGATGAAAAACATGATTATAAGTATTCTGACAAGAAATATGTTTGTGAAAAGTGTAACAGGACAAAAATTAAACGTTGTAATATTGGTGTGCAGTGTAGGCGTGATAAAACTGTTGGTCGTTATTTAACTAATGAAATTTCTACTGGCCATGTTAATTCATTGCCTAAAATTATCTCTGTGCCTCATCCAGGATTAGAGAACATGAAGTATAGTAATTTTATGAAAGTAGAAGTTTACCCTAATGGTGGTGCTTCTGTTGTTCATATGTTTCAAGATGAAATTGATTCTCTACCTAAATCTGAAATACCTGAACTAGCTAAGGAGTTTTTTAAGGTTTGTATCACACATTTAGTAC
This sequence comes from Rhaphigaster nebulosa, assembly GCA_948150685.1. Classification (NCBI taxonomy): domain Eukaryota; kingdom Metazoa; phylum Arthropoda; class Insecta; order Hemiptera; family Pentatomidae; genus Rhaphigaster; species Rhaphigaster nebulosa. The sequence goes on from OX411307.1 coordinate 42,658,578, forward strand.
GACTCTCAGTATACATAAGTAGTGTCTTTTCATCATGAAATGTTATCAACAGACAAAAATTATTTTATTTGAAATTAAATTAACTCATTTTAAAATAACATTAAACTCTAAACAACACTTATGGTTTTACACCAAAGTTTTTTTGTACCAAATCAAATTGTTGGACAAGCAATAAAAAACATTCAAAACGAAAGACACTGCGTTTGCAGTAGCACCACGCTTTAGAAAATTTTTGGGAAAAGAAACCAATGTATGAGATAACTAAACCGGGACAAAAAAAAAATTATTTACTCTTATTGTTCTAGGACCTCCTAACCTCAATATCTCTTCGAAATTAGACTAGCTTCATTGGGAAGCTGATTAAATGAAGGAAATTTTTTCAAATTCCCATGGTCGTAGCTAGAATATTCAATCCATTAGATTCAACTGAATATCTCTGAAAATTATTCGTTTTTACTTGTTCGCTTTTTCTTTGGGCTCTATGATTGTCCGATAAAGCAACCTTTTTTTTTTACAAATTGATTGCTATCTTCAAGTAAATTCATTGTAGATTCTAAAAATGGTGACAAAAGTTGAGAAATGTGGAACTTATTGGAAAAAACGTAATATCCCTTCCCTTGATTACTGACATTTCCTCTTGGGACACCCCTGATAACTGATATTTCCTCTTGGGACACCCTTGATTACTGATATTTCCTCTTGGGACACCCTTGATTACTGACATTTCCTCTTGGGACACCCCTGATAACTGATATTTCCTCTTGGGACACCCTTGATTACTGATATTTCCTCTTGGGACACCCTTGATTACTGACATTTCCTCTTGGGACACCCAATGCTTATATATATATATATATATATATATATATATATATATATATATATATAAATATTTATTTATTTATTCATATTTTGAAGTTTATGAAATAATTGAAAAACAAAATATTTTAAAAGACTTTGTGCTGTTATAATAAAAACTTGTAAAATCAATTATGCTATCTGTTGTGTGTTGGTAGAAAGCTGAAAAATATTTTGTTTGATGGATATTAATAAAAATTTGTTTAAAAACAAATTAATAACGTAAAAATAAACTTTATTTGAACTAAATTGTAAAATATGTGTTTGAGAATTTGAAAAGAAAAAGTATAAATTCAAAAAAACAAGATAATTAAAATGGATCACTTTCTTGTAATAAATGTTTTGGAAGATGATGCCTAAAAAAGATAATAAAGAGTAAAACACTAAATAGTATATAAGGAAGTAGTTAAAAAGTTAAGGAAAAAATAAACATTATTGAAAGTAAAGATGTAGGTTTCCAAGAAAAATCAGAAGGTAAAAAGAAAAATTTTAAGGCACAAACCAATTTAATAACAATACATTTCCCTAAAAGAAGTAAAACGTTTTCGGTAGGTTTGCTAAACTATCTTTTGAGGAAGGTAAAGAAGAAGTGCTAACATGCAATTAACTATGGAAAACGAACAACGGACAATAAACTTGTTTTTCAATTGGCTATGATAATTCAAATGATATATTATTTGAAATATTTGCCAATAGATTTTAAGGTTTTGAAAAAAGAAAAGATGTAAATTTAATTTTCTTCTACTACTATTTTTTTAGTTTAATTTAAATGATTTTGAAATGATAATGATAATTTTTGTTTTCTCATTTGATCTAGTAATTCGACAATATGAAAATTAAAATTGTTTAACTTTAATTTTTTATTAAGTATCCGTTTTAGACCTGAATAACTTATAATATGGGCAATATCTTATTTTTTAAGAGACAGTTGTGGCAAATTAAGTGAAATTTATGAGTTAAATTATGAAATTAATGAGTTTTAAAATTAGAATTTTAAAAATCATAAAAAATTAGTTAAATATGATGAACATAAATACTCTTGCAAATTATTTATAAATAAAAATCTATTTACAAGTTAATGGGAATTTAAATGTTTATTTTTGTCTACAATACTGTTTTCAGATATAGTTTTTGAAAGCATAACGCATGAGTGAGTTGTTAGTGAAGTTGACGTCTATGAAGATTGAAACTTGGTTTAGTATTCTTCCACATCTGAATGAAACTCAAAACTCTTCTGACAATACTTTAATTTACTTTATGTATGTTTTCATGTGCAGATGCCAGGCGCTTTCTGTATGTTGACATGCAGAGATGCATCGGATGGAATGTACTTGCAAGGAGCCGCAACGTGTATTGGAAGGCACCTGACAACGACACTAAGTTTCAATATTCATTGACGACAACTTCACTAACAACCCACCTATGTGTTTAAGTAGATATGCAAGTAAATTTCGTCCCTTAGGACGGATAGTATTATTCCCATAGCTATTTTTTTGTTTCTTCTAAATTAAATTCAAGGTTCCAGCAGCCTCTGTCGGGAAAAAATCGGGAATTATGCTTTGAAAAACAGCCAGTAATTAGGAATTTTTAGTATTTAGTGTAATAATTCCATTTTTCCATCAGCACTAAGCAAAATGTGTTTAAAATATTTGAAAAGCTGATTTAAGGTAGACTTTCGGTGTTACTGCCCGCAGTTGCGGCTGGCAAAGTCTGCTGGCAGTTTACTACTGCTTTGACTGAATAGAAAGGAATATATTTTGCTAGCACTGCCCGGCAGCCTAGGTATGACGTCATACTTATACTGCTGCATCCCTGACCGTTTCAGGAGTCATGCTTCCATGGCCACGACTGTTCCCGCTTGATTTCGTTTAACAAAATATCAAAGAAGGGATTTAATGAGAATAACGATCAATGTCTTGTAGAATTTTTTAATGAATATCAAGTTCTTTGTGTAATAGTATAACAAAAATGAATACAAATAAACATCTTTATTTGTTCTTTAGTAAAAATTTGTTTTTGAAAAAAAATTAATAAATTGACAATATAATTCACGGATGTGAAAAATCAAATTTTTGGAATTCCTTACTTTTATTAATTTATTAGAAGTATGTTTGCAAAATAAAATGTTATAAACACAAACATAGGACTCAGAGAAGTTAATAGACCGAGTTAAAAAAAGTATTTGCAAAGGGGAAGTTACAAGTAAAACGCATAGCTCTTTTTTGGTTTCTTGAAAAATACCTAATTCACATTTATTTGTTAGGTATACCTGGTGGTGCAGATAAATGTTTAGGTTTGCCTATTTTCCGTAAAGTGGCTGCCAGTTTTTCTTCAGTTTTGATTGGAGCTTGCACTGCATTAGTAGCTTTTCCTACTATATCTCCTTTCACCTTGCTTAACACAAACTTAAACTGAGAGGTATTTAGTCAAAAAATATTTCTGAATCTTTTCCCATCATTCCGCAAATGGCCAGTTATTAACGTAGCATAACACCATTCACTTTTCCGGTTTAAGAATATGCTGTTAGCATTACGTACATCTTGTTATTTAATAACATAATTTCTTTTTCCTCTTCTAATAAAAAATCAAGGAAAAAAAAAGAAGTCCAATATCCATATTGGAAACTTGCATGTATGTATTCCTTTCACGAAGACTATAATGGATAGTTTTAAAGGTTTTAACAATATAATATACAGCTATAACGATATAATATATTTACGATATAGGTTCTGTGAGAAAAGTTGGCCGTTGCCATGAAATATACAAACAGTAACAGTTAGCGGTTACGGTTGGCAAGCACTGTCAATTGGAACCGTGGGCAGTATCAGCGAAAGTCTACCTTTAGTTGTTACCCTTACCATTTCTAATTCCATGAAAGCTAGAAAACGCCTCCTTCCATTAACTTTGTTCATCAGTGCCTCTTTCTCAAACACGTACTCGTTTTATGTTCTGTCTCACCTTATTGGGCCATTCTACCTGTTGCTTAGTGAACTAGGGATGCTATGGAACGATAAAATATTGTATTAGCCCCAAATGCTGAGTTTCAATTTCAACCGATTTACCCTTGTTTTCTTATAATAAGTTCAGTGGTTCGCCCTTCAGACTGAGGGTGGAGTGACAATGATAAGGAGTTGCTAGGATTCATTTTATTCCTATAGTTATGATTATTTTGTTTTGTTTTGTAAAATATGTTTATGAATAAAATTTTAGTGAAATTTATTCCAGCACGTGGATTTTATTTATTTACACTTGAAATTGTTTTTGTACTGTATTTTATACTTGTTTTTTTAATTTTTGGTGTTGTGTTGAGCCCTCAGTGTATGAAGTTTAACAAGTTACAATTTTCATTCTCAAGCCCAAATTATAAATTTGATCATAAGCCGACCAAATACATTTTATGGTTCCAATTTTGTTTTAAATTTGATGAAAAGTGCCTTGAATTTTACTGTTTACAGTCTGGAAATCCTTGAATTATAAATGTGTGGTTGAATTATAAATAAACGAGGGTAGATGGAAATTTTCAAAAGACGCGGATAGGCCCGTACCTATCTGTGTGTAGGATTTCTACCCACTAAAACCGGCTCCCCACACCTGTTTCCCCACCCTCCACAGGATCACCATTAGGATTAGGCATTACTTCATGGATAAGGACTGGCTCTGTGCTGCCTCATTGTATTAGGCTACCTCCTGGCTTATTTTTCCTTCTCCTTCCTCAGTTGCTTTATGGTCTGTGCTGCTAGACGTTAGCCAGGACATCCAGCTCTCCTGGGAGAGTATCATGACGATATTATCAGTAGTGGGCTCTGATTCATAGACTTGCCAGAATTTTTCCCTCTCTTCCTGAAAGCAGGCACAGCAAAAAAATACATGTTCCACGGTCTCTTCCATTGCTGAGCTCACTGGGCATCTGATACATTGAGACCACCTGTCCCCTAAATGATTCAGTGAGCATTGCGCCATTCCAATTTGGAGCTCCATATAAATGAGGATTGAGGGAATACCACTCACAAGAATCCTTCTGCAGCTCTCTCTGGGGCCTCCTATATTTGGCATAATGCATGATCCTGGCCCTGAACGCCAATATACTGTGTGTAAGCATTAAACCAGAGACATACATCAATGAAAACTCCTAGGTATTTCAAATATGGCTGAAAACTAATCTTTTGCCAACCCATTGTGATGGTGATAGTCTCCCTTTGCTTCTTGCTAGTGACACGGAGCGCCTTATTCTTATGATCTCCAAGTAGCCGGCCTACAGTAGAAAGCCAATCTTGGATTGCAGCAACAGGCTGTTTGGCAATCAGGTTTACTCCTGGCATATCTTTTCATTTCCCCATGGATGTTGTGCCTCGTCTGAATAAGAGAGCAAGTCTTCTATCTTATGCCTCAGGTTCTGGATCACGTCCATAGTGGTTAAGTTTGTATCCTGAGGTGCTACTACAGCCTATTCTCCCGTCATTGTAGCTTTGTGGTCACATGATGATGCTGGGGATTCCGCTTTCGTAACCTCTTCCAATGTCGGGGTTCCAAAAACTGATGCTCTGGGCTCCTGCACCGTAAGACAATTCTTTTTCACTTCCATCACATCTGAGTTAAATTAGTGCATTTTATACCTGCCAGATATAAAATGCACTTAACTATATTACCTATATATATATCTGCTAGGTTTAATACAGCCGCATCTAACCTGAGAAATAGACGCTGACTAGGTTGCCGCCTATTCTGGGAACCATCACACCTGGATTTATATCTAGTTTAGGTCCACCCCGAGTATTTCATACCACCTACTATTTCTAGTGAGAATCACCCTATCCATCACCTGAGGGGGTGTCTCGTCTAAGACAATATATATATTCCTTCATCTTATGTTTCCCTACCTAATTATTCCTCTGACCGGATGGGTCAAACTGGCAGAGGTGTCGGTCTTTATGTTTATAACAGCCTGAAATCCCGAATCCTAGATACCTCATCCCCATCAGATCATCCTCATATTGAATTCCTTGTTGTTGAAATTTCCTCCAATGCGCATACTCTCCTATATGCTGTGGTGTATCGCCCTCCTTTGGTTCCTTTCAACTCATCCTTTGAATCAATCCTCTATAATTATGTCCCTCTCTACAATAATATAATAATTTCTGGTGTCCTTATTCCCAATCTCCTTACTGAATCCAACGATAAACTCTACCTCGAAAATCTTTACTTCTCCCTCCATCTCTTCATCGTCCCATATTCTCCTGCTCATCACACTTGCCGCTCCGACACCTGGTTAGACCTGTATGTCATTGATTCAGCTAGTAACCTCCTTTCCTCTTTTCAACTACCTATTCCGTTTCTGTCCTTTCATGACTTAATCCAAATATCCTACAATATCTGAACTCCTGCGATCCTCCCTAAAACCATAACTTTCCATAACCTAGAAGTTCCCACCCATGAAAACATTTTAACCTGATCTTGAAACCATGAATTGGAGTGAAATCTATTCCTGTTCTTCCATTGATTCCATGGCTGACATCCTCACCTCTAATATTATCCATTTCCTTGATATCCATGCCCCACTCAAAGCCTCTACTTTCCATCGCCCCCCTGCTCCTTGGATATGTCAAAAAATTAAAGATATGCAAAGGAGATGCGAGGCAGCCTGTAGACACTTTAGACGAACCAGACTAGCAGATGACTATCAAGCGTTTAGGGTACTCCGCAATTTGGCACAGGCAACTGGTAGGAGAGCGAATTCCAAATTTTAGCATGAAGTCCTTTCCTCTGCTCCCAATTCGAAATCATAATGGCAACTCCTTCACAAACTCTCCATTTGTAAACCCTCTTCTTCATTAGTCTTCCCAGTTTCACCCGATGAATTAAATTCATATTTTTTATCAGCCTCCTCTAACAGTTATCCAACCCCTTCTTTTTGCTTTTCCTTAGTACCATCATTCAACTCCGATAATTTGTATTTTTCCTACATCATCCCTACTGACCTTATTTCCTCCATAATGAAATCTCACACTAATTCCACAGGGTCTGATAGAATTCCCATTAAATTGTTAAAATCATGTCTCCCTGAAATCCTACCAATTTTCTTTTCATTTATAATTTCTCCCTCCAAAATTCAGTATTTCCTACTTCGTGGAAAAAAGCCTTATTCCATCCTATTAACAAAATCTCCAACCCTATTTCTCCTAAAGACTATCGCCCAATTTCCATCCTCTCTAACCTTTCCAAATCCTTAGAAAGGATAGTTTAATCACAAATATCAAATTTCCTTGAAAAGTCCTAACTTCTCGATCCTGTTCAATCTGGTTTCCATCCCAGTTTCTCCACACAGTGCGCTAGTCTAGTCAAAATCACCAGTGACATACATACTGCTATGGACAAAAAAAAATTAACTGTATTAATGCTCCTTGAGTGCTCTAAAGCTTTTAATTCCCTGGACCACTCTATCCTTATGGCAAAATTAAAATCACTATCCTTCCAACAGCTCTATTTAGTGGTTTTAATCTTTTCTTTCCATTCGGACTCAAGCAGTTATCATTTCTAATCAACCCCTTTATTCCCTCCTGACCCTGTCCTCAGGAGTAGCCCAGAGCTTGAGTATTTCCGCACTCCTTTTCAATTCCTATATCAATGATCTTCCTAATTCAATCCACCACTGTTCCCACCGCCTATACGCCGACGACTTCTAGATCTATTTATCCTTTCCTCCTTCTGAGCTATTAGTAGTGTTTTCCAGTATTCAGGAAGACCTAGATAGAATCAGTGCTCTTAAACCTGAATAGATTAAGATTAAATGCTATGAAAACTCAGGCCATTGTCATAGGTTCCAATTCCCTCCTTAGATCCAATGCCACCTACCGTACTTTAATCCTAAATGATCACCCCTTCAGTTTCAGCTCCTCAATTACAAACTTGGGTATTACTATTGACTAAACCCTTTCCTGGAAACCCCAACGGTCAATAAGTACCCTTAAGTTATTCCTTCGTTCACGACATCTTCTACAACCTACCCGTAAACTCCTTGTATTCTCCCTTATCTTCTCCCTGTTTGATTATGGCTGTGTGGTATACAGGGGCTTTTCAAATGTGTTCGAGGACAGATTGAAGTAGATCATGAACTGTTTTTTAAGATTTGTCCTCGGTACATCGAGACGGGCTCAATTTCCCACCTTTATGGCGAGTTAAAGTGGCTCTTCCCTTCCAACCATAGACAATATTTCCTCATATCTTTCCTATACCAAACTATCACCAGCCAGCACCCTTCTTACATCTACAGCTTCCTACAATTTAAATCCTCAATCCATGCAAAAGAAAAAAGATCGCGCCTTTCTGACCTCTATACCTACCCCTTCTCATAGAACCAAAACATTCGAACGTTCCTTTCTCGCCCACTCCTCTACCCTCTGAAATTCCTTTTCTTCTAACATCCGCCATGCTTCTTCTCTATCCTCATTCAAAACCCTCCTTTTCCAACATCCTCTTTCTTTCCAAAATGATGCTTCGTAATTATGAAATTTCAATTTAAGATTAACATCCAGATCAGAAGTAAATAATAGTTTGTTTTTTTAATGTACCAGCTTCAACTTTGGTAATCAGCTCTTTTTTGTTGTATTTTTCATTTTCTCTCTTTTTATTTTATTTTTATTTTTTTGTTTACATTAATTATATTTTTCAAGACAAAAATTTATATTTTTTGCTTATTAATTTATTGAAAAATATTGTAAACATTAATTGATCTTTATTTTGTAGTCTTATGGCCAGATATTGTTTCTGTTTTATTTGTTTGATTATGTTATTCTTAAGGGACCTAGAATCAGAATAAAGTTCTTCTTGTATTCTATTCTGTATGTATATATATATATATATATATATATATATATATATATATATATATATATATATATATATATATATATATATATATATATATATATATATATATATTGTTTCTATCAAAGCAACAAGGAATCATTCTCTTTCCCTCACCTCAGCTAGCTTCTCAGTGCATGTATCAGGCTGTAAAAAAAACTGAGAACATTTTTTCCAACTTTGAGGACTTATCGAATGTAGAACAGAATTTATTCATCCCACATTACTGGGCAGAAGTGGTGTCGCAACTGCTGAAGGTATGGAGGAAAATAATTGCATCCTGTGAACTGTTTGAATGAAGTAGTTCATTTTGTTTCCAAATGGCTCTATGCAGAAGAAACCCTCTGCCCAGTATTAAAAACTTAGTGCCTTCAAATATTGCATCACCCTTGAGTTACGTAAAGTAAGAGTATAATGTTAATTTTGTTCCTTTTCGCATTCCTTCTTCGGAAAACAAGAAAATGTGGAGAGGTGCAAGTTTAAAATGGTAGTATTTATCAGGTGTTGGTCCAACTTTTAAGCAATATAAACTCTTTGGAAAATAGGATTAATCATTATTATTATTAATCATTATTCCTTCTAATGCTTGGCAATACAAGCAAATAAAGATAACATTTATAAGAAAATAATCTATATAAAATATTATATATATATGTCTGTGTGTGTGTGTGTGTGTGTGTGTATTTATGGTACCTTATTCATGAGCTATCTTAGATACTTTAATTTCTCGTGTGGTCCTGTGTTAAGGAACATCCACACCGAATACGCAAAACTGTGCCAAAACAAAGGCGAGCAGCGCAGGTGGTTTGCCCTGTGAACTGCAATAAATTATTTATGTTAGTATGAAATATATTTATAAATTATTTCATGTTACTATAATATGAAAGGAAGAAAAATACTTAGTTTTATATAAATACTTCTCAATATATATTTTATTTTGTTGAGAGTATGTTTGATCTTGGAAATATATTTAGGAGAGGCTTATTTGGGGGTGTGGTCAATGAAAGACACAAATAAGAAAAAACTTATTATGTTGTGTGCCGACGTTTCGGCTTAAGTTTTAGGCCATCATCAGGGCTAAGAAAAAAACAAGACAATAATAGAGGTAACAATAGTGACAGTACCAAAATCAGTAACGAAATATAACAAACAGTAATATAAGACAGTATGATGAAAAAAAAAGAGTAATCATTATGTGAATAATAGAAAAATATGCTAATAGGTAATGAAAATAAAGAGATTTAAAATATTGTAAAAATATAGAAAGAAAGATAATGAATGATATGAAAGATATAATATAACGCGTGAAAACTATTAAGTATAATAACTACTAGAATGAAGATTAAGGAGTATGAAAAGTATATCAAGATAATTATGATAATATAAGTAATGTAATGTGAATGATGAAAATTACAATATAAAGTGTAAATGTTAAATGAAATAATTAACATTAAAATAATGTGAAAAGAAAAAGGAATGGTTATGATTTCTTTATAAGATATACTAAAATGTATGTAAAAAATAACTAAGTAAAATAGGGGAGTAAGATATTAAATTATGTAAGCTTAAAGATAGAGTAATATTATAGTAATTATCATATTTTATCTATAAGAAAAATAAAACAATAAGGATAGAAACAGGATGGAGAGAAAGAAGAAAAATAGTTAATAACAAGAAAAACATACCAGAGTGGCGTATAGTCAAGCGTTAACTGAATACATATTAAGGTTCGGCTGTTAAAAAAAATGTTGGCAACATGTAGGTTTGATGGATATTAACATTTAAATACAACGCTTGATTTAAAGGTAAACCTATTGATTTAAAAGAAATAATAATAATAATCATAATACTGAAAATAATGGAGATGAGAAAAGAAAGCTTTTTGCTTTATGTTTTTCCCTTCTTTTTCTCTAATATATCGTCAATTACAATATATATAGCATTTGCCAACAAACACTGATTTTGTAAATAAAGGGACATAACAAATTAAATTAAATTAAAACTTGAACAGAACAGAACGGTTTACAGGACGCGGGCATGCACAATGGAACATCTTGATCAGAAGTCGACCCCACCACAAACAACGCAGTTCTGAGCATTTTGTGCACCAATGATCATTCGTTTGGTTCTGCTCTTGTTATTGGTCTGTAAGTTTATAATGTTTTTCTATCATGGTTTAACTTTCCGGGTAAGACTCCAGTATCGATACCCCAAAATGGAGGTCTAGATTTTTAATACCTGATTGTACTTCGAGCTGCGCATGCCCACAATAAGTACTCATACCAATGGATCCTTATCAGTTGAGTTTGGGGCTTTACCATAATTTAAGTTATTACTGCTTTAATTAGATCACAGCTGTCAACTTCCGCTCGCTCAAGAGATAAACAAACTCCTAACGGGTCCTTTTCAGTTCAGGTCGGCGCCTTAATGTAATTCAAATGCAGTTATTTATGTAATGGAAACAAACATTTTTCAAAATCTTCGCAAATTTATTGGTCGACGGGCTAATTTACACACTCAGGGTCGGTTGATTTGTGTTATAGAATTTGTTTTCTGTAAATCAGCATGGTTATATTTATAGTGGCTTAGCTTTTTTTAATTCTGTTAGTATTTATGAATATACTTACATTTTATTCATCTTATTTTGTTTTAGTATTATTGATTATTTATTAATCTAGGTAAAGAGCCTGAAATTATATGTTCCCCTCAAATAGAATTCATAAATCAAGATCTCATTTTAGAATAAATTTATGCCTTATCATAATTTATTTAAGTTCTAAAACTAGATATTAATCATGTACAACCTATAAATTCAGTAAAATAGTTATAAACTATAACCCAATCAAATTCCTAATATGTAATACAAGTGTTGTAATTATATTTTGGTTTCCATAGCAGACTAACCTTACTTCAGACAGATTCGGGTGTGTTTGGCATTTTGTAATTTTATAATGTTTATAATTACTCAGATAATTTTAATAATTATACATGCACATAATCCATCACTTATCACTGATAATAATCTCATTACTTGATAGTCTATACTATCTTCTCCCCAAAACAATACATATTCAATTAACTTGTGTGTTAGTTATGATAAACATGATTATACGGCCTTAAACAAAAACTTAAAACTGTTGACCTCCGCTATTTTGGGGTAACATAACACCAGTAGTACCGCTTTATAAAATTTACTTAAGTAAGTATTTAATCTTGATTGATTATTAATTTTTAGTTCTAAATCTTTTTCTTTTATGATCTTTGTTTTGTTTTTTAATCTTATTTATATTGAAGTAAATGTTTTGTTTTACTTTTAGGTGGTATTTGCAGAAGATGATTATGGCTCTGCTTATCATGTGATGGGCATTGTGCATAATTCAGCTAACTATCTTCCAGATCTGCTAGATTATATGGCTGATAATTATCCCAATTTGACTGTGAAAAATGGAGTCCTGGGCAGAAGCTCAGATATTGAAACAACTACAATGTCTCAGTATAGGGATCAGGTATTTTAAAATTTAGAATGGTTTATTATTTATTTATTTATTGCGATGTAATGTAATGTATTGTTGATCAAATTAATGTAGTATTATAGGTTTGTTGCTGCTGCAATTGATTTTTTTTTTACGAGACATTAATAATTGAAACTTACTTATTTAAGATGAAATACAAAAAAATATAAAAAAAAAAAAAAAAATTTACAGACAACTGGTTGAAATAAAGTTATTAATATTATAAATAAAGCAAACAGAACAAAAACATTTATCTAATGTGAAGAGTCCGAAACAAAAAGAAAATAGTAAATAAAAGTAATATGACTATTTTATTTAAACGGTTGGCAGGAATGATGTCCTGTTCTATCTTATGGTTCATTACGGTTGCTAAAGAATATACCTTGTCAATGAATTAATTTCGAAAGACTGATGAAACCAGAAGTATTTTTTTGTGAAAAATATGGCCGCGCATCCGTACGAGGAGCAAACACATAGAAACCCACCAGTGGGTCGCTGCTTACTGAACTTACTAATACATTTATTTAATAAATGGCTACATGCACAATATAAGGGCACAACAAACTGATCTCAGAAAAGTATGTAGGGCTAGTCACATTTCTTCTTCTTCTCCTTGGTGCTACGAACCGTGTGGGGCCTGGGCTTCCCCAACAATTCGTCGCCAATCTTCTCGATCCGCCACTGCATCCCTCTACTGCCTGACTCCAATCTGCCTCAGATCCTCCTTGGCGTCCTCTAACCACCTGAGTGGTTGGTGGTCTGCCTCTCCTTCTCACTCCTCCAGGTCATCCTTTCATTATTTTCTTTGGTAACCGCTCTGCTGCCATCCTCTCTATATGTCCCAGCCATCTGATATGCAGTTCCATCAGCTCTCTGTTGTATCTTGATCTCCATAAACCTCCTTCGCAAATGGGTCTGTAAATCTTGCAAAGGATCGTTCTCTTCCATACACATAGTAGTCTCTCATGTTTAACTTTTTTTTTTCCTACCTACCATCACTGGCATATGGGGTTTTTGCCAGCAGTGGGTTACTGATGACAAACAACTTTATTTATAACATAATCTCTTATTGTATAAAATAATTACGGGATAATTTTATAATTGGGAACAATAAATTATAATGTTAATTGTGGTGCAGCCTAGTGTGCGGATGCACACCTTATCCGATTAGGCTGCAACTTTCTACTTTCTTCTGGTTAGGATCCATAATCATCATGTATGATATTAGGTATATCACGTCCTTCTGCAATCTCTTCTATCTTCTCAATATGCATAGAGCACTCCCGATTTCCCACACAATGTCTTCTTGCGTCCGGCTTCCTCCCGACAGCTAAGCAGTTCTTACAATCTGGCACTTCTCTTTCTTCACCGGCCAATTGATGATTTTATGGTCTTCCCGGCCACACCATCTGCATGTTAATGCCTTATTATATTGGGCAATTAAGTAGCCACACTCCTGGCATCTCAAGCAGACTGACCCGCATTATCTTTCCAGCTTTTTTCAACTCACTGTGAGGGATTTCCTCCCAAATATTGTAAGGATTCCAGTCGTGGTGTTCGCCTCTAACCGTGATATAAGTATCTTCTGTCACCCTGTATGCAGTGTTAGGCCTCGTACGCACTTGTAACAAACTGCCGTTCCGTTCCTCCGAACCGGACAAATCTAGGATCGGGGCGGCAAAACTTCAAATAAATAATGTTCGGAAGAACAGATTGGGGCCGATCACTCTGCTGGCGGTTTTTCACTATCGCATCAAAGAAATGCTCAAAACGGAGTGAGACTAGTCTGGACGGGATCGAAGGTAGCACTGGTCCGTTCCTCCGTTCTTCAAATTCCTTAAATAGCAAACAAATTGATAACATTTATTGGAAACTCAAAAATAGTAATAACATACGATCAATGAATAATAATATGAAAAATATTAATCTCATCAATGAATAAAAATCTTAGCTTTCTGTAAAATAGTTACGTGATTTCCCAACGACTTGTTGAGTAACTACAGTAATGCTTCATTTAATAAGATTTATTTTTATCTATTTTTTTATTAGAAGAAAAATATTAAAGTTTTCAATACATCCATAAAATCTAAAACTGTAGAATGATCATCATTCCAGTCTTTATTAAACATTTTAAAACAACTATTAATGTTTTTATGTTACGAATAACTTTTACAACAAACTTTATACGATTTTGATATTCCTCTGTTATCTGAACAAATTAACTTGGGATTCAGAGCAGTAGGCTTAAGAAAAAAAAAAAACTAATGCTAAAATTTAAAGATTTAATGTTAAACAACATTCTAGAGTGATAATAAAAATAGACTTACCGGCATGTAGTCTTCAAGTAACTCTTCCACTATCACTTGACATACTTCCGGGACGATTTTACTGATTGCCTGTTTTGACATCCTGAACAGGTATTCTAAGCTTGTAAAGGAGTCACCCCTGGCTGAGGTTCAAGCCAAGCACCTCTTCCAGCTGGAGTATCTGTTTTCTCCTTTTTTGAACCGAAACAGGGACAGAAGAACTTGGTGTCTGCCTCCATTTCATTGATGCTAGTCTTTCTAGTTCCATTAGGGCCCTTTCATTTTCTACTAGCGTCTTTTCCACCTCTTCCTTGGCCTCCTCGAGGGCAGTCGCCATGACTCCCACAGTCACCTATTTCATTATTCCATCAATAAACGCCTCATCCTACAGGACCGCCTTACCGACAGCTCTCGGCGACATATCCACCATTCCAATATTAGCAACAATTCCAGTTTTTCCTTCTGTGACTTCCTCCTCCTCCATATCTTTGAACATTCCCCTTAACAGTCTTCTCTCTTGCTCGCTCTTTTGTTTACTATTTCTAACCGAGTCTCAAATTTTAGGCTAATTGCATATGTCTCTTTAATCATTTCGTCCGGTTAAAAGGTACTCTGTTGTGACCCTTTGGAGTTGAAATTTAACTTGGGGGCTCGCTTTTCCTTAGGCCTCTCCTGAGGGGATATCGAAGGAAGCCTCTTTTCTCCTTTACCTACATCACCTTCTTTAACTGCAGAAGCCACGGGAGTTGCCACTGTCTCAATGATTCCTTCTATTACCAACTCCCTAGAGCCTTTTAACTCCTCAGCCACCTCGGAAGAGGATTCAGTGCTCTGCTTCAAGGCCTCTTCCTGGTTTACTATATCCACCGCGCTTTCTTCTGCCATCTCCTTCAATTCATCACGTAGAGACTTTGCACCTGCTTGTTCCTCATCACTAGCATCAGAACTATATGATTTATTGTGAGGTTTTGTCCTTTTACTCTGCTCACTAAAGGACTGTAGTGACTCCGCTATCTTTTTCATCACCACTAATTGCATTGTACGACTTCTAGTCATTGGCGCCTCTTCCTTCTTCTTCTCTATTGCTATCTTCTCTCGTTTTTTCTGATCATCCTCGAATGATTTTTCCCCGCCACTTCCTTCAATTCATCAAAGAAAGACCTTGCACCATCTTCTTCATCATCTTCACTGGAACTATATGATTCATAACGTACTTCTGCCTTCTTCTCCTCGGCTGCTCTTTTATCTTTTTCTCTACTTCTTCAAAATTAGAGAAAACCACTACCCCGCGTTTAGATTCCGCCACTGCAGCCTCTATATATCTCCTTTTTTCTTCTTCACCGAGTTCAACAACTGACAAATTCCTTGTGTAATCCTTCACGGGTTGCGTAGGTTTTTTCATCCATATTATTAAGTTATCTATATCAACATAAGATAATTATTTCAGCACTATAGCAGCTCGAAATGTCTGTACGAAGTTATTGGGCCCTTTCGGCAACTCTCGGGCGCCCTCGGAACAACTCAGAGGCACTTGATTCACCCGAGCCACTACTCTATCCTCGGCAGCGCTTGTATGTCCTTAGGCCCCACCTCATTCTTTCCTTCCTCAGTCACCTTTGTGGCACTTCGGATCCACCAGAGACTCCACTCTATCCTCGGAGACCCTTGTCTGCCTTTGTGCGTCCTCGGCCCCCTCTTCTTCCACGATCTTCCTCATGGTTCTTCGTTTCCACCTGAGCCCCACCTTCACCTCAGCACTCGGCTCACCTTCGGGTATCCCTGATCCCGAGAATACCCGAATGCGTAATTTTTACAAACTATAAAATCGTTATTTATGCTTATATTTGTTCACAACTAGGGATTTCAGACCTGCTATCTACTCGACTCATTGAGCTGTCTCTCATGGGTCAACTCACATTTGCCTGACTCCATTTCTACCTACCTCGTGGTAACACGTGGCAGCTCGTGGTTGTCCCCTAAATTCGTAATTATCTCTCCAATCCCTAGTCTGATTTTCTCTAAACTTTACACTGACCTTTACAGATTCAAAATCAACTATCTAGCACAACAAATGTTGTTAGAATCACTTTAAAAACTTCTGACAAGTCAACAGCCGTAACCTAAATTTTCCCAACAACCGCTCTACTCGATAATCAGTGGTTGGTCTCATGTTTAACCATCATGACCCATGTTTCGCTGCCATAGGTAAGCACTGGGCAAATAATTGTTTCTTACTCAACATTCCTTGCTTTTCTTGACAGCCCTTGGAACTTCATTACACATTGAAAAGCAAAGTAACATCGGTTCCCCGCAGATATTCTGGCTTCTATTTCACTCCCTATGTTATCATCATTGTTATCAAAGAGCCAAGGTATTTAAATTTTTTACATACCATGAAGATATGCTTGCCTAAACTTATGGCCTCTTCATTTTGTAGTGGTTGGATTCTCTTTTTCATTAATATGAAGACCTCACTTTGTTCCCGCTACCTCAAATTCCTCCAATGAGCCTGCTAGTGCTGGTAGGGTTCTTGAAGATATCTCTACATCATCCGCATATCTCAAGTATAACGTCAAAAAGTTGCATATAGTTCCACCTAGGTAGGTTTTGATGGCCCTCACTGCTTTCTCCATACAAATTGAAGAGATTGGAGGCCTTAGTACCCCTCTGCATTATTCCTGAAGCTACTGGAAATTCCTTGGAAAGCTCTCCCTGTAGTTCCACCCGGCATCTTGTATTCTGCGACGTCACTAGTCACATTTCGGGTTACATATTTAATATATGAAGAGAGATTATGGTGGTATTTTCCCACCCCCCAAAATGGGGATCATCCTCAGGCCTATAAGTCTCATTGGCTATAATTAAGATGCTGAAAAAGGTATTGATTGGCCTTACATCTTAAAGGAGTTCCATTTACAAGATCTCCTTTTTATCTTAATCACTTTTTTTTTCATTTTTTTTTTTAAAGTTGGTCCAGAATCGCCATCAAGGGAAGAAGTCCTTCTATAATCATTTTTGTCTTCAAGGCTGAAGTCTCCCTCTCAAAATGTTTTAAACTATCGTTTAACAGTGCACTAACACTGCCATCGCTCTGGACTTCATTAATGTTTCTAGCCGTTTGGGCTCCCTTCTGACCGAGTGTAAAGTCGTAAAACAAAATTATGCGAAAATCATGCTTTTATATCTTAGTAAAGACTGAATTATTTTCAACTTGTGAAATGCTACAGAAGATAAAAATCATTTTTGTTTGGAAGAGGATTAATAAGTGTTGATACCATACAAAAGAATGATCCCTCAAGCGTAAACAATTTGTTATATAGTGGGTTAATATAAAGAAAACATAAAATCCTGCATTATTTTCTGGACAATCCAATACTTAGGAATAAAGAAACTGCCCTAGTGCCTTTATGGATATTGAGGGCACATTCTACAATATCTTATGTATAGCCATTAAGAGAATACAAGATAAAGTTTGGTCCCTATAATCGAGCCATTCACTATTTTGGTATGTCTAGTAATCCTACACTGAGGGTGCCGGTGGATCAGCTGTTTTTATGTCGATAACTGTAATGCGTCATATTTAACATGCCACGAGTGATTATTTTGTGCAGCTGGCATGCAGTGCAAGTATAGTTTGATTTAAAAAAACATGTCACATTAACGTTAGATAAAAAGTTTGAAATTTTATAACGTTAGGAAGTAGGTGACAAGTTTTTGATAAATTTTTTTCTTCTGAGCCTGAGCTTGTGAATTATATATATATATATTTTTTTTTTTTATATTTAATTCTAATATTAGGTGTACAATTTTGCTTCCGCTGTTTTTAGATATATGGCTGCAGGGGTAGGTGGTTGTCGAAATAGAGGAGATCAAAAATGTATGATATTAAGCTTGGACATCTGCTAACATAATGGCTGCACCATATAAGTGGATATTGATTGCATCATAAATTTATTCTCGATTGAAGATTCAGTTTTCGACCCAAATTCTCTTCATTTGGGAGAAGTTTTGATTTTATGCTTTCATTTGAAGAAAACTGTGGCTGAGGCTCATTGAATGCTCTCAAGTACTTACAGTGAGACTGCTCTTACTGAAAGAATATGTTGTGAATGGTTTAAATGCTTCAAGAGGGGTGATTTTGACTTTGAGGTTATGCTCTGCATTTGGTAAGACCAGCTTGATGTGGTGTATTATGTGCCTTTGAAACCATAACAGGTATCGGACACAGTTAATATGTTTGAGCCGAGCATTGAAGGAGAAATGGCCACAGTACCAAGAGATACATAACAAAGTTATCTTCCAGCATGACAATGCTCAGCCACATATCACAAAACATAATTGGAAACGTTGCTCCTTCCTACTTTCATTGGATTCGATCGATGGCACATGGCCTGAGTTTTCAGCATTTCCGCTCTTATGAAGAAGTCAAAAATGGATCTCCTCAAAAAACACATAATTTTTTTGAGATGGTATCCGACAATTGCCAAAAAGATGGGAAAAAGTAGTGGCTAGTGACGGACAGAACTTTGAATCATAAATATGTTGTTACTTTTAAAGAATAAAGTCCCAATTAAAATAAATAATAAGGTAAAGTTGTACACCTAATGATTTAAATTGCCTATCTGTTAGCCATCAAATTTTAATCTTAATCTATCAAAGTGTAAACATTTATTTTATAAAGTACATAAATTATTGATTTATAACTTATGATTATTGTTTAAGTTTATTTTATTGTTCATTTTAGGTTTATAAACATTATTCCTATGGTACTGTTAGGCATGGCCCATTGCACCAAATAAGTTTGGTTGGAACAGTTACAGAAGAAGTTGGAGGTTTTTTCCCGGATTTGTTGGATAGGTTAGAAGAAAACACTTTTCTAAAAATGGTATTAAGATTTTTATTTATATTTTAGTTTATTGATTATTTCACTTAAATTTATTAAGCCAAACTTTAGTTTGTTGGTGGCTATGGGAATTAAAAAATAAGGATTGTTTATAAGATGATATCAGTCATACTGTTTACATTTCCATATGTTTAGTTATACATTTGTAAATAACTGTTTCAATCATTGCGTAGTTAGTGCAAAGCATTTTACTGAAGTCTAAATAATTTAAAATTGAAATTTTTGTACATTTGTGGGGAGGGATGATGTCACATTATTTTTTTTCTTTAATAACCGCAGCAAGTCTTTGATTGATGTTTGATAATTTGATATTGGAAGTTTATGACAAATATGATTCTTCTTAAAAAACTTGCAGAATATGGTTCAAGAAGTATAAGAATAACAGATTTGATATGAAGGTTAAGTAAGTAGTGTTCAGGGCCATAACAAAATTCTGAAGACTTAGAATTTAAGTGTTATATTCTGTCTGGAAATCATTATTGGTTGATCAGTATAGATTGTTAGCAATTAGTGTTTTGAAGTGACCTAGTTCTTAAAAAAAAATACTGCTGAAATGGGAGAATAGATATGGATCTATGATATCACTCTATGGGTAATGTCAACCATATGCTGAAAAAAAAATACATGGAATGGGTTGAGAAATTCAATCTCACCTGTGGCATTTCTCAGATATGGCTCATTTAGATTACCATTTTTTCCTTTGCGTGCTGTCAACCTTTTAAGAGTTGCTCTTAAATATTTATGATGAGGAAAAGAAGTGTCGTGATGGTTAGACTGTTTAGGAAAACATATTTCTTTTCTCATTTATTTTATGGATTTTATTAATATTTTTCAAAAATAAATCCATATTTTTTATTTCCATATGCAGTATTCGATTATCTTAGAGTTAGTCAGTTATTTACATCATGTTCATTTTTTAAATTAAATAATTTGCGTTACAGACAATGCCTTGGGGTCCTCTTTCAATTGTGAAAATGCAAACACCGGAAGAATCAAATGATGGACCCATCCTGTGGATAAGACCTGGTGAACAATTAGTGCCTACTGCTGAATTTAAAACACCACTTAAAAGGAGAAGGTTAGGCTTTAATACTAATTATTTGAACTGTTATTGTGCTTGAATTTTATGAATTTATTTCATTTTGCATATTATAATTTTGACCAATTAGTGGTATGCATGCTAATATTTCACTGCTCCATAATTCCTTTAACTTAATAATTAGTTTAAAAAACATTGATTTGTCATGTTTTGAATACATATTAGAAAAATCAAACATTTCACAAAGTTATTATTTTAAGAATCTTTTACAGGCAATTATCTACTTTTAGTTAATTCATAATATAATAAATACTATTATATGCAGAGTTGAATGGAAAAAAAAAAAAAAATTCTGGGATGCATTGTACCTAAGCATAATCAGTTGGACATCCGCGTGATGGTATAGAAGGATCAATCCCTAATTACCTAAGAATAATAATGTAGTGCAGTAGAAAGTTTAATCTGGCCTAAAACTAATATTGTAATACATTACATATCAATAATATATATAGTAATAAATAAATAAATCGTATATATCATATCTGATAGAGCATACCTCATTGACCTAATTTTCTCTCTAGATCTATTGTACCCTTCCAGCCTACCCATCATTCCCAGTCCACAGATACTTATCTTGACCTGTATGTCATAGATTCGCCCCAAAATCTCTTTATCTTCCTCCCTAATTCCTGTATCTTTCCTTTCTTCCCACGATCTTATCAAAAATTCCTACAACACCTCCACCCCCAATTTTATTCCCAAACAAATTTCTTAGTGAGATCTCGATTCCTTAACTGTTGAGAGTATCGGTTCCTCCCTTGATTCACAGTCCCCCTCCTTAGAACCTATTTATACGCCTTCCTCCGTCAATGAGATGGTCAAAATGCCCCTCTCAAATCTCAATTTCTTACTTAATTATCAAGTATATCTTAAAATCCATACTTTCAGATGCCTTTTGTTCCTTGGTTCAAATCAGAAATCAGAGAGTCAATGAGAAGAAAAGATGCTGCCAGATGACGTCATAGACACACTCGAATTCTAGAGCACTACTCCTTTAAATCCCTCTGAATGCAAACATCCTTACACCGTGCCAAGGCGCAATACTTTCACAATATCTTAACCCTAAATCCAAATAGAAAATCCTTAAGAAATTCTCTGTTATAAGCTCTAAAATCTTTTCGTACTATCCAGTTGATCTGGACGAGCTAAACTCATTTTTTGCTGACCCCCTTCCTTCTGCATCTTTATCTGACCTTCTACTTTACTCCCTCCCCAAAACTCCTTTCAATCCAGACAATTTTTATTTCCTCACTGTTACTCCTGATGACCTGCTCTCTGCCGTCCTTAGGAATCAGCGACTATGGCTCAGACCTAATAGGCCAATTTATTTCTTTTGTATAGTTTATAAAATTACTTTATAAGCCTATTAAGTTAAAACAATTTTATTTTATTTGAATTTTCCAACTTATTAGATGTAAAACTATACTTCTACCGTTTTTCGCTAGATGGCTGCAGTGGTAGGTGATGGTCAAAATAGGTTATGTCAAAAATGTCTAGTAGTAAGCTTGGACATCTGTCAACAAAACGGCAGCACCATATTAGTTTTAATTT
Organism: Rhaphigaster nebulosa; assembly: GCA_948150685.1. Classification (NCBI taxonomy): domain Eukaryota; kingdom Metazoa; phylum Arthropoda; class Insecta; order Hemiptera; family Pentatomidae; genus Rhaphigaster; species Rhaphigaster nebulosa. The sequence goes on from OX411307.1 coordinate 42,680,667, forward strand.
GTGATTGCATCATATATTTATTCTCAATCGAAGATGTCAGTTTTCGAGCCAAATTCGGGAGGTTTCGATTTTAGTCCCGCCATTTCCCAAGATTTTCTGCTCTTGGGATTATTGTATTGGACCCATTTTTCGTCGCCGGTCACAATGCAATATAGAAACCGCTTCCGATACTGTCTTTGAAGCAGCTGTTCACAAGTAAAGAAACACTGTTCAACACCTCTCGGCTTCAAAATCGCCGTTCTTGAAGCGTTGAAACCTCTCATGACATGTTCTTTCACTAAGAGCAGTCTTACCATAAGTACTTGAGAGCATTCGATGAGCCTCAGCCACAATTTTCTTCAAATGAAAGCAGAAAATCAAAACTTCCCGCTAATAAAGAGAATTTGGCTCGAAAACTGACATTTTCGATCGAGAATAAATTTATGATGCAATCAAATATTCACTAATATGGTGATGCCATTATGTTGGCAGATGTCTAAGCTTACTAATACACATTTTTGACCTCACCTAGTTCGACCACCACCTACCGCTGCAACCATCGATCGATAAACAGTGGAAGCAAAATTGTACACCTAATATTTCATGTGTCTATTGTAATTTTCCCTTATTTATGCAGAGCTGGAATCAATGAACTACGTAATCTACAATATCTCCCAAGGTCTTCAGAAGCTAGGGAATATATGTTCGAAGATAGAACTAAAGCTCATGCTGATCATGTTGGCCATGGATTAGACCGTATGACCACAGCAGCTGTTGGTAAGTTTTATCGAAGTATCAGTTTACAAAATTGTCACATATTATAATTTAATTAGAATTATTTTATCATATGAAGTTTCTTAGCCCTAGTATACTTATTGATTTTTTATATGAATACATATTAAAGAAAATATTTGATTTTACTTACTTATTTTTCTAAATGTAAGTGTGTTTGTACAATGTTACAATCAATTTCTTGTTGAATGTACCTAAGGTTAAAATCAATCTCTGGCATTCTCTTGAACATATTTTGATTATAAATCTTATCATAAACCTGTTATCTAGTAATACAATGCCTTAGTCTGTTTCATTTTCCTGATTGGTCTAAGTCCTCACCTTACCCATAGCTCATAATCCTCCATTGCAGGCCAAATGACATAACTTGCTATCCTGATGGGCTACTTATTAGTGTTTATTATTTTCTTTGGAAAATTGTTAGTTGTAATTGAGTTTAATAAATAATTTATATAAAAATAGCAGGCAGGTTCCCTCCTATTTTTCCAAGTTGAAACTAAATATTCAAGAGTCCAAGACCCATCTAAACATTGAGATGGACTGAAGACTATCCTGGTCAGCATTCTGTCATTTTGTGTAGCTGTTATCTCAGCAGTCCTAGAGATGGACCAGTAGCTATTCAGCTATTTTTTATTGAGTTTTTTTTTTTTTTTCTGTCAACTTTGACTGTGTAGCTATTACCTACATGACTGATTTTACATTGCTGTAATTAGTTGTTTTTATTAATTTCAGATCTAATTAAATGTGTTTATTAAATTTTATATTTCTCTCCTTCATCTAGTAAAGATACAGAAAACTATATGACCAATCACTGAAATTACTCCATCCTATTTTAAACCTACCCAATATTTTTTACTTTTATCATGAAATATTCAAAAGAAATATTAAATGTAATAATTTGAATTAAAATCATAGTTTTATGTTAGTTAAAACTAGCAATACTCGATGAAGATAATTTTTGACTATCCAAGTGATTAATGTCTGATTCAAAATGGTCAAAACATGGATTTGATTTCCAGAATTTTTGAGAATTGTCTCTGAAAGAGTTAGGTATGTAATTGGGTCTACTTATCCTGGTGAGGATAACTCGGTAGCAACTTGAATTAAGTAGCAACCGTCCAGTATTAAAACCAAAGTTATTGTTCTGAAGAATTATATGTGGGTAGGTAACTGCTGTACCCCTTATTGCACAAGCTAACATCTTTGTTTTAGCTGGTTTGTATGGTCTTATTATTGATGTATTCACTATTTATTCAGTTAATTATTAACTATAATTGGAATAACCAGTAGTTTTTTTAATTGGCTGTTTTGCTATCATATTGCTGGTATACATTCATTGCATGTTCTAAATTTAAATCACTGAATTTATTAACTTTGACCTCCCTTAAGTTTATTTGACCTATAAAAAGTGTAGGCATTAGGAGATTTTTTTTTTTTTTTAATCCCAGCATGTTTGCACCGCGGCCTATTAAGGCCTATTGTGCGCTGGCCTAAACCGTTTAAAACAGGCCAGTAGCCTTTGCAAATCTGAGTAGACTCATCGGGTCCATCAACTCGCAGAGCTTAGGATCAGTGATCCGGTCAAAACCAAAGTGGAGGTACCGCACCCTTGCCAAAGCATCGCATCCACATATTATGAGGAAAGCCGTTTCGTCCTCCATCCCACATAGTCTACAAGTCGGTGACTCAGTTAGTCCCATGTTGTGGAGGTGCTTATTCACTTGACAGTGACCTGTATATAGCCCCGTCACTCTCCTAATGTTACCCCTATCCATAAACAGAAGAGCCTCACTCCTTTTGGAGCAGGGTCCATCTAAAAACAGTTTGGAGTGTACCTGTTTCCTAGTATTTTCCCAGTAGTTCTTAACTTTATTGCCTACAGCCACACTGATGTGCCTTTTGGCATAGCTAAGGCTTTTGCCACATGTGGGCTCTGGTGTGCAAGGTTTCATCTCAGAGCCTCTCCTTGCAAGGTGATCAGCCTTTTCATTCCCCAGAATTCCCGAGTGTCCAGGGACCCATTCAACCCTTACCCTGTTGGTTTCAGACAGTTTGTTAAGATTAACTTTGCATTCTTCCACCAACTTAGACCGGGTCGCATAACTACTTAAAGCCCCGATAGCAGCTTGGCTATCTGTGTGGACTGTAATTAGTCTGTTTCTGACGCCCTTCTCAATAAGAGATTGGGCGCAGACATTGATTGCTAATACCTCTGCCTGAAAGACTGAGGTATGCCTACCTAAGTATATGAAAATTCCCTCTCTAGGCTTATCCATCCTCCATATTCCCGCCCCTGAACCTTGTAGCATCAGGGATCCGTCTGTATAGCAGTTAACTCCCTTGCATGGTATATGGGAATCAATTCTGCTGATCTTGGTACTATAGTATTCCTCCCTATAGCTTTGTACTTGAATGTCAGAGTGCATTGTCAACACCTCATCATGATCAATCTTGTTGAACAGAGTCCCATGTCCCTGGTAGACCAGGGATTTGGATCTCGTCTTTAATTTCGTAAATCTGTACGCAGTGCTAAGTGCCTGCACCTCAATCTCCAGGTGCAATGGTGTTAGGTTCAAAAGGACCTCCATTGCAGCAGTGGGAGTAGTGCTCATGGCACCAGTTGTCATAAGGCACGCTAGCCTTTGTAGTCTACCCAGTATGGCTCGAGGCCTACTGGCATTAATCCTATGCCACGACACAATTGCAGCATATAGTACAATAGGTCTGATTGCCGCCTTATATAGCCATAATGCCATTTTAGGTTTCAGACCCCAAGATTTTCCCACGGCTCCCTTGCATGCCCATAGGCAGCGAAGTACCTTCGTGCTAACTTTACTAATATGACTAAGCCATTAAAATGGCCTATAGCAATTAAAATTAAAGCCTACTATCAAGGATGATTCCAAGATACTTAATCTCACTGCAGATGTTTATCAGAGTGCCATCAAGACGTGGCGGTCTGATTATCACATTTCTTCTGTTAGTGAAGATACAGAGGTTAACCTTCTGGGGGTTGATGCCAAGACCATTATCTCTGCACCATTCCCCCAAAAGGTCCCTTACAATTATGAGCAATCCAGAGATAGTCTCCGGATATTTGCCCCCTATCAGAACAGCGATATCGTCTGCATATCCCTGCGTATAAAATCCTGCAGAGCTTAGTTTGGTCAGCAAAGTGTCCACAACCAAGCACCACAGGAGTGGAGACAATACTCCTCCCTGTGAACAGCTCCCCCTCCCCCCCATGGGTCTAATCCATAGCTTTGCATGTCCTAATTCAGATTTGAGTAGCCTTCCCTTCAGAAATGAGTTGATCCATTCAGAAGCTAATAATCCTACCCCTTTCCTCTCTAAGGCTTTTGCCATAGTATTATAAGGGGTGCGATCAAAGGCACCCTCGATATCCACAAAGATGCCTGCCATAATTTCTTTTTCGGCTAAACTTTTCTCTATTTTGGAGACCAGATGATGTAGTGCGGTCTTTGCCTGCCTGATAAGCAAATTGTCCACTATGTAGTGCCTTTTCAACTAAAACCGTGTCTCTAATGTGTCTGTCAATAATCTTTTCAAGACCCTTCATCAAGAAGGATGTCAAACAGATAGGTCTATACGCTTTGGGATTGTCATAAGACTCCTAGGCTTTGGAATATAGCATACCCTTGCCACCCTCCAATTATTGGGAATGTGAGCAAGTGCTAAGCTTCCCCTATATAATTCCATTATGTAGGGTTTTAGTACAGGTAGGCCTTTTTGCAATAAGGCAGGGACAATCCCGTCAGTACCCGCAGATTTAAAAGGTGCAAAAGTGTTAATTGCCCATTCCACTCTCATAGAATTAATTATTCTATTGGCTTCAACCCACTTAGTCCTGCCACCAAAGTGTTCATCTACAGTGGGATTAGTTAAGTTCTCATCCAGCAGTTCACAGTCAGGAAAGTGCGAACATGCCAGAGCCTCTAGGGTCTTCATATCAGTATTAGTGAAGCCCCCTTCAACTCTGACTGTCCCCATTACTCCCCCATCAGACTGCTTGGACAGAATTCTATTGACCCTGAACGTGGATGCTGTATCATTTATGTCGTTACAGAAACTTCTCCACGCTCCCCTTTTAGCCCTGCGAACAGTCTTGTTATAGTCAGTGAGTGCTTGTTTGTAAGCGTCCCATCTGCCTGATTTTTTGGCAGCATTAAAGAGTCTTCGGGTAAGAGCTTTTAGCTTGCCAAGCTCATCGTTCCACCAGGATGTGTTCCTGTTGGACTTAACTCTATGCACACTATTATTGTCAGTGTAGGATCTCATTATTGCCTCAGTTAACGATGAATTGAGACATTCTAAGTGCCAGGAATTCCTAACAATCTTAGGACAGCACTTAACCTCTTCCTCGAGCTGTGTACAGAATGCATCCCAGTCAGTACGCCTTGGATCTCTGTACACAGTCTCCTTCATACTGTTAGCAGATAAATCAAATCTGATATAGCGGTGATCTGACCATGTCTCTTCCCTTGAAACATGCCAGCCCTTAATCCTATATTTCACGCATCGCGTGCTTAAAGTAATATCAATGACCTGAGCTCTCACTCTGTTAACAAAGGTGGCCTCCTTGCCCCTGTTCAGGATTTCGAGGTCATTGCTAACAATAAAGTCTAAAAGATACTCGCCTCTCTGGTTGATATTTGTGCTCCCCCAGAGGCTGTGGTGTGCATTGGCATCTAAGGATGCTATGCACGGACCTTTTCCTACCCCCTCTATCAGTTTCTTAAGAGCTGAAGTGGGAGTTGCTTCTTCATACGGGAGGTACACCGATGTCAGCGTAATCTTCTCCCCTTCATTACCCTCAGAGAGGGGCCATTGCACTGCTGTCAGATCCCTACAACAATATTGCCACAGGGGTAACAGTTTCAGTCTATTTCTGAACAGGATGCAGGTCCTGGGCCTTGTTGGTCCTGCAATAGTGCTGTATCCTGGTATGCCCATTCCCTTTATCCTGTCCTTAAATAAGTAGGGTTCTTGTATTAAAATAATATCAATATCCTTACCTTTTACATGCTGCTGCAGTACTCCACAGGCCGCAATGCAGTGGTGCAGGTTAATCTGCAACAGCTTAAATGCCATGGTTACTGCGAGCCCGCTCCCGAAGGAACGACCCCCAGCAGGGAACAGGGTGCTCCTCCTCTCTCGGTCCCTCCAGGGGTGTGCCCGAGTAGAGAGAGCCCCCCCCCCCCGGCCCCAGCCACAGAGCGCCCCTCCGTAACCGGTCCAGCTTCAGCTTCCATGCCAGGTGTAGAGGTTGAAGTACCCTCCTTCTCTCCCTCATGGGGAACACTATGTTTAACAACCACCTTGGTCCTCCCCCCATCTGACTTTGGTGGTTTCTTCTTCTCAAATACCTTGAGGAGTACCTTGGTGATGCCATAAGCCACCATCATATTCCTCCCTTTCAGGTATTTGACACTGGTTTCCGGAATTCGTAGAATCCCATAGAAGCCAGTTGGCTCATCCTTGGTGTCCATCAGTGTCCAACTGTCCACATCTGGGGCCTTACCATTTTGGATCCTGAGTCTCCTCAAAAAAAGGTCCTCTGGAATCCGCTCTCCAAGGAAGAATCCACCTACCCTGACAGCCTTTTTGAGTTCATTGGTGCTACCAGTGCGGAGTTTTATGCCCCCACTGATAGTAAACTTACTCACTATACTGGTCACCCAGTCCTTGGTGGCATCATCGTCACAGACAATGATACAGCCCCCAAGGTGATGACTGAAGCCACTGAATCCCGGGTTCAATCCACCCTCCTCCAGCTGATCACCTGGGTCTTTACTTCCTCACTCTGTCCCTTTGACAGCTGTATAGATGGGATTATCGCTATCTTGCTGCCTCCGGTTGCAAGGGCATATGTGATCATATTCTCTCCACTCTTGGGTCTCTTTGCCACAGGCGCTGAGGTCCCAGGAGAGGATCTGGTCTGCTTAGTAACAGGTCCTTGACCCACTGGGCTATGGTCCCCTACAACCGAGGTTGTGGGTCCCGATACCTCCGAGGTGTTGCCGGCCCTCCTAAGCTTCTTAAATTTCTGGCGCTGTGCCCCAGAAATTCTGGGTTTGGAGGTTTCAGTCATTTCCAAAGAAGCGCTGTCCCTGCCAGTACCTTTTTCACCAGACCCATCAGATATTACTGAGAGTCCGGTTACCTCATCCAGGAGTGTCGCAAGCGAGCTCCTGGATGTCTCCTCAGCTGGGTCCATGAGTGGCCCCACTGAGCTCTCTCCCTGCGCCTCTCCCATTACCTTCAAACTATCCAAAAGTAGTTCCGTGTCAGAGTCCGGTTCGTTTGCCAGTTTTGTTTGTCCATTTTTTGTTTGTTTAGGGTTCATTTTTGTTCCCACAAATATGGGGGTGGAAAAAGGTCGCTGTAAGTACTACCCCGTCTCCCTGCAGGAGGCAATTAATTAAAATGGGGTGCGCCTGCTGCCCCAAGTGGGTCGAATTGATGTGTGTATTTTTATACACCCCCATCATTCAGCCTGCGGCTCGAGCTCCCTCCACCTCGGCTTGGGTGTCTAAAAGATTCCACACTCCTGCCATTGCTGACAGAAGTGGGGATCCCCGCCTCTGTCTTTCACGAGTCCCGTCGGACTCCCCGGGGGGCACCACATGGAGGTGACAATAGGCGTTGATAGGGATAAGGAGGACTGGGAAGTCTCAAGCAGTGAGTAGGGCACTATCGGCTGATCGTTCCACAAAGAGTTGGGGAGATTCCCACACCCATCTCCCTCTCTAGCCCTCCCATTTCCCTATCCATTTAGCCCCCCCAGGGGATTTTATAATTTGTAAAATAAATGTATGACATGTTCACTTGAGTGCTAAAACTTTAAAAGTTAATAGGTGTTGCCTTAACCATCATCATCTTCTTGTAGCACTAGCACTATAACCCATATTGGATCCTGACTTCCACCAGCATACATCTACACATGCCCTGGTCTTGTGCTACAGCCATCCAGTTTCTTGTTCTGAAATCATGGGTTACACAATCAGCCTAGCCCAGTCTAGGCCTCCCGAGCTGTTGTCGAGTAAATAGTGGTTCAGTTAGTAATTTTTTTATATTTTCTTTTTTTTGACATAACAGAAAGGTGACTAATCCATCTAAGCCTTCTGATCTTTACAACTTACACAGGATTATATTCTGCCTACAGGTTGTAAAGTTCTTCATTTGTTTGCCTCCTCCAATTACCTTTTTCATGCATATAGCTCCATAAATCCGACAGAGGACCTTCATTTCAAAAAGAAGGAGTTGAGGATCCTCAGCTTTTGTAGTTTTGGAAGTTTCAAATCCATCGGAGATTACTGGACAGATCAATGTATTGTACTCGTATATAATGGTCTTGGATTGTCTGGATATGAAGTTACCTTCTAAGTTTTGTCACAATATAAAATAACATCGGTTGGCCACTATTATCATCATCATCATCATCATCGCTGACACGACAACCCATCACTGTCTGGGCCACCTTCAAAGACTTGAAGGTCCTGTGATGCATCTGTCCAGTACTGGATTTGTAGGTGTCTTGAGTCGACAGACACTCCATCCAGCCATCTTGCCCTAAGTCCTTCCGCTCTTCTTGGCCTATGTAGTTCCTCTCGCTTGAGTATTTTTGGAATCCTGGAATCATCCATTCGAGAAACATGACCTGCCCAGTGTAGCCCTCCAATCCTAATGAACTTAACCATCTCCATTAAAGAGCTCATAAAGTTCCTGATTCTTTGGTGCCAAACAGTTCTGTCCTTAACAGGTCCAAAGAATCCTCCGCTCTAATGTCAGAAGTTACCTTTTGTCTGCCTTGGTGGTAGCCCAAGCTTCTGAGCCATAGGTCAACACTGGGCGTATTAGCGTCTTGTTGAGATGATTTTTAATTTTGTTGGCCAGAGACCTATATTCTTATGTTTTGATAGGCCAAATAAACATTGATTAGAAGCCGCTATTCTTCTTCCAATTTCTAGGCTTATGTCATTCTTAGAACTAACAAGGGGAGGCTATGGACGTGGGATCACCGATTTCAACTTTTTTGGTGGTACTAAGCCGAAAAATATTAGGCACGTATGAAGAAATTTAATCTTTATAATAATAAATAATAATTGTATTTATTTAACTAAGGTATGTTATACAATTAAACGATTATTATTATTATTATTTAATTGATTAAAAATAAGTTAACAAAATTAATTATTAAAAATATTTGTTTTAAATGCTCTTCAATATTTAAAGCAGTTGATTAACAGCTCTAGAAAATAAATTGTCATTACAGCACTGTTTTGAATTTTGTAAATTGATAATTTTATTTTCTATAAAAGTAAGTTAAATAAGTAAATACAATTATTATTATATCATTATTATAAATGATTAAATTCCATAAAATTATTTAGTTACTATCGTAAATAGTTGCAAAGAAAAATTAACAAAATTAAATCACAATTGATATCGCAAGCTTCGAATACCAAGTACGGCAGGATTTTTCGCACCATGGTGAGAGAATTCACACCTCTGTGGGACGTTACAAAGTGGGGTAAAATATATATTTTTTTTTTTTTTTGGAGAAACAAAGTTGATGTTTGTTTTTTTGCACGTCAAAAAAACGCTTAAATAACAATTTTCATAGTAATCGAAAAATAAAATTTTTGCCTTCCCTTATTTTAGGGTCCTATAAACTACACGAAATGGCGCAAACCCTACCTCCATAAACAAATTAGAACCAGAGATATAAAATAAAATGTTTGAGGAGTTTTTCAAACTACTTTTTCTTCTTTATAAAGGCCTAAAATCTAAAAGTTAACTCTAGGTTAATGGTCAGAAATTTAACTTTCCAATGGTTGTAGTAACGTTGAATTCGGATAAAATCCTGAGGAGTTTCGAATGCTCGAGTGAACGCCGGACATCGGCAGGAAACAAAAATCCTCCAAAAAAAAAAATCAGGTCCAAAAATGTCTATATATGTAAACTCTTATTAGAGAGCTTTAAAAGATTCTAAAAATAAATCTGATTTGCTTTTTTTTTTTTATTATTTTTTTTTTTGGCCACTACTGAAAGCATCTTTTGGGTTTTGTGCATTTAAACTCATCTTCGAAATCAGTGATCCCATGTCTGTAGCCTCCCCTTGTAAGTTCTGTGTCTTGTGTGAACGATTCTACCTGCTTGATCTTATAGAGACTGGTTGGACATCATTAGTATTCTTAGTTCTTCTGCCATTTGATTATTAAGAGTTACTAAGGAACTCAAGTAAAAGTAAACTCAAACACTTGCTCAAACATGAACGGGCCAAATACAACTTAACATTCCTCTCCTCTGGGTGTCTAATTACTGACCATATTCTTAGTTTTATCCGCATTAAAAGTGAGTCTTAAGCAAATCTTACAGTCTGAGCATATCAGTACCTGTAATGATCTTTCTACTTTTTCGACAAATGCCAACAGTTGCTCTGATTTGGCAGATCCAATGCTTTCCCCTGTCTCACTTCCCTCCTGGAAAAAAATCCTTGTGATCTCCATCTTCCAACCTGTACATTCCATGTCCACCATTGGATGCCCTACTAATCTTATCGGTTTTGGAAGGATGCTCATGAAGTGCCTTATAAAGTTTTTGACGATAAATGCTATCATAAGTTGACACTAAGTCCACGTATAAGTGATGCCTGGCTATGTTATATTCTCTACTTCTCTCAAGCATTGTTCAAAGACTGACCTGCCCAGTTTGAATTTGTAAACACCCACAACCCGCTCTAATGGGAAGAAGTTGGTCGAATATAATATTTGCTAACAATTTATATGCATATGGTAAAAACGAAATTCCTCGATAATGAGCACATTTCATCATGTCACCCTATTCGTTTAGGGTAAATCACTGCCCTCCTCTACTTTACTGATATGGTCTCGCTAGTCCAGATGGTCATTATAATGCTCTAAGGACCTCTGCTGGTAGTGAATCAATGCCCGTAGTTTTATAGTTCTTTATTCTTTCTATATCTTTTGAAATTTCTTTGTCATTTGTCGAATATAGGTCTTCTTCTTTGTCTCTGAAACTTACTTTTATCTTGAGGTACTCTGATTTCTATCTCTCTCTTCAGGAAAGAATCAAAGTGCCTCTTTCATTCGACCATGCACATTTTATTATCAGTGAGGAAGAACATCTTCATCCTTGCAGATTGATGGAATCTATTTGAAAAGTTTCCCAACCCTTTTACCTATCTGCTAGAATTTTCTTTCATCCTTTATCAATCATAAATCTCTTAAATTTCCTCCATTTCAATATCCTTTTTTTGTCTATGATGAATTTGCTTCTCTTTCTGTAGTTTTTTTCCTACAATCTTCTGATGTTCTTAGATTGTGTCCATCATTTTATTTGTATAATTAGTTTATGGATTGAATTTAAGTTATTTGTTTTTTGTTTTAAAACATTAAAATGTGATTATTTGTTTAAGATGTGTAATATGTTATAGCATTAGGGTATTTTTTTTTTATTATTATTTCATGATAGATTTAGATCTAGTTGCATCATTTCAAAGTTTATTGTTTTAATAGTTACGATTAATGTCTGTGTTCATTGTAGGTGTCTTAAAAGCAGTTTCTGGTGGTGAAAAAAGTGACTTCAACAGAATAACAAAAGATGTTGTAGCATTTCATGCTGGTGATTTCACTGAATTAGTTGAAAAATTACAGTTAGATTTACATGAACCACCAATATCACAGGTATTGTTTTATGTAATTTAAATTATGCTGTTCCTATTATTTTACCTTATCTTCTTTTTATGTAATTTCTATTCTTTAAAGTTAAATAATTAATTTTTTTTTGTAAATTAGTAAATTTAATAATTAACTTTACCACTGTATATATGATTTTAGTGTAACAGATTGCTTTTTGGATTATTGTTGATGCCATTAGTTTTAAATGTTTTGTTTTATTGTTATCATTAGTTTTAAATATTAAGATTCATTGCTGTTGTCATTAATTTTAAACGTTTTATTTGTTTTAAATAAATTCACGTTGTTTTGAAAAAGCCTGATGTTTGAAATTTATTCTGTTTGATTTTAGTTGACCAGAACCATGAGGCTTTATTTGTGTCAATAAATTGTTATCATTAAGCTCTGTCCACACTGTTCGACTTTCGATTTGACATCACCTGCTACCTGTTCCCTTCGCCGTTTGTCATTTCGAATCGAAAGTCAAACAGTGTGGACATAGATTGCTGGATGTGAAACCCTTGTTTACTCCGACACACATATATGGCTCTTTTGCGAATACACCTGTTATGTCAGTCTAAGAATTAAAATTTATTTTATTGAATAATTTATTGACCTTTTTATTTCACCATTTACAAAGGTGACACTTATCATCTAGCAGAAAATTAAAGGAAATCTAACTAAAACAGTTGAACAAGTAAACTCTTATTCTGTTGAAATATTAATGCCCCTCAAAATATACTCTAAAATTATTTATTGATTACTTAAATTATAATTTTTTTCACTATTAAGAGTAGAATAGATAAATGTTACATATTAATAGTACATTTCAGTCTCTTTAAACTACATTATGAATCATTAAATAATGAAAAACATGAATCTGTCCTTAAAACTGTACCGATATATAATCCAGTTCATGGTATCTGTCTTTTGGATGTTGACATGGTGCTCTATGTGAATATCATATCCTTCTTCAAATCCTGATTTAAAAAAAAAAAAGAAATCAGAAAGAGCTGTTAAGTACTTAGTCTGGCATTTGTCAACAAAGCTCTTGTTTCCATTGATTTAATATTACTTTGCTATTCATATATGCACACTTACGGATTTAGATTCCTGATAGCCTTTATCCATAATGAACTTCCAGATATAGCTAAAGTAATTCACAAATTTATGGTTATATTGAATTTTGGAGCCCATTTTTCAAAATATTGTAAACATAGGCAAAATCAGATTTCTTTAAGTGAATCCTTCAATGAATAAAGTTAGGCTAAGCTGAAAAAATGATGTAGTATTATTTGTTACTGTTATAATAATCATATTTCACTAATGGTCATATTGAGTTATAATAATTAATTTGTGGATATGTTGCAGATATTATAACATTGCATTTATTCATTGTAATTATATCTTTTTGTTTCTTTTAGTGTGTCCAGTGGATTGAAGATGCAAAGTTAAACCAGCTGAGACGGGAAGGCATCAGATACGCCAGAATTTCATTGTGTGACAATGACATTTATTTTCTTCCTCGAAATATTATTCATCAATTTCGTACTGTCTCTGCTGTGACTAGCATAGGTGAGCAATAAATACATAACGAAATTCCTCTAATCCACTTATCATGCATTTATTAATTGAGTTTTGGCTTGATAAAGAAGAGAGATTAATTGTTCACATAAAATATAAATATTCCTTTTAAAAATACTATAATAAACATTTTACATTTGTCATCTATGTTCACTGCAGTAATTATGATTTAAAATATAATTTTGTATAATATTTCCATCATGTTTAGTTATATAATTAATTGGAGAAAATTATATGTTGTATTAATTGATGTATTCAAAGGACAAATATATATAAAAAAGGTATATTACATAATTTTTCTGGGTGTTAAAAAAGTTTAATAAGCTGTTATTGTATGTTTGCATGTGTTTACTATAAACACACATGCTAATGAAGTTAATAATTTGAAGTAAAATGAAAATAAAAGTGCATTTCTTTTAATGGTTTTAATTAATTTAAAGGAAATTTATTTTCACATTCTTTTTTAAGGTTTGGAAAAAAAAAAAATTAACGTAAATATATATTACTTTTTGAAAAAGTTTTATTTAATTTTTTTACATTTCTAGACCTTGGTGGTCTACCTTGAGCATTAATTGCTTGAAGTTGATGAAGCATGCTTCTAATTAGCATTTAGATAGATGCTATCTTGTAGAATCACTTCCCAGTCCTCCAAGGTTACTACTTATAGTTCTTCCACAGTCTGAAAAGAAATTTTTCTTTGAAGTTGATCATAAAAATGCTCAGTAGGAATTAGGTCTGGTGAGCAAGGAGGCCAATATGGGTGTCAAATTTCCTGGTCTTGTGAGAATTCATTTACTAGTCTAGCTCTGTGGGATTTAGCATTGTCATACGGAAAAATGAATTCTGGGCAGCTTCTACATAGCTATATAGCTTCTGCACTATAGGTTTCAAGACTCTGTCCAAGTAAGGCGGAGTAGTCATAGTTTCATTTCACAACACCACATGCTCTGTTCCAGAGGCTGAGGAAATTCCACCTCTTACTGTGATTGTGCCTTTTTTGAATGGGTAAATGGATAGAAACAGGGAAGGTTTTTATCACTATCCAGATCTATTTATTACTCTATCTCATGAATCATGTATTACTTATTTAGACTCGTCTGTGAAAAGACAATTATCTCAGTCTATGAGATGTGAATCCAAGTAAAGTGAATTCATTATACTTAATGCTGTGGGGTGTGTCCTGGAGAACACCGAGGTCTTTGGTGGTGCAGACCATGCTCTTTTAACAATCTTCTGACATTTTAAAGGTTAATTTGCAAGCTGAGGTAATTATGCAAGAGACTAGAAAGTTAAATACCAGTTATGTACTGTTATAGACCTTTGGCATCTTCCGCCATGACTATTCAAAGGAAAATCTACCCTTGTAACATCTCCAAGCACAACTTACTACACTTTGTAACGCTCATAGTCTTGCTGCCACATTTCTCTGTGTATCACCCCCTTGCAAGTTCTACTGCGCTAAAACCTTGTGTAGGCTTTCTTTTATACCACAAAAGAACTTTAAATAGGGTCAATGAAAAAAAAATTGCATATAATAGGAAGTGTAGGTAGCATAAGTTGTAAGCGAAGTGGACTGAGGATATTTATGCTGAAAGGCTAATAATAAGGAATATTGTTTATGTTTTAGAAGAATTTATTTCACTGGAATTTGTTCATTATATTATAATCATCATTGTATAAACAATTGATAAGTGTTGCATGGGAAAAATATTGAATCCTTAAAGCATTTATTCTAATGATCCACTTTATTTACCTATGAATTTATTTATTTCCTAGTAAGCCCGTCTAGACTGTGTGGAAATTAGTGTTTGAAATGTCTTTAATTTAAATTTAACATATGATTAACCTATAGTAAATCATTTCAGTGAAGATTTTTCCTTATTTATTTTCAGCATGGCATGTGCGGCTATCACAGTACTATCCAGATGCTCAGAAAAATGAAACCATCCGACATTCTCGCATTGTATCTGGACTTAGTTCCCATGTTTTTCGGGAAAAAAAAATCAAGGTTGAGGCTGATGAAAAAGAAGAAGTTGGAATATCTGAGGATGCCCCTAATTCCCAATTATCATCTAGTAATCTTGAACAGCTGAAAAGGAAATTAAAATTAACAACTAATGATGCTTCATCAAATTATAAGAAACTTAAAGTTTCTAATTCAATAACTGATAATGAGCGTAAAGAACGTCGAAAGGATAGCAGTTCTAATAAAAGTCGTGAAATTAAAAGTGAAAATCATAAGATTAAAGAGGAGAAAAGTGACAAAAAGGAGGATGATAAACATAGAAGTCCTAAAAGTAGTCATGAATCCACTAACAAAGAAAAAAGTAAAGATTTGAGTAGTGTGCATGAGCTACATTCAAAGAGCAAAAAATCTGAAAGTTCGGATAATACTCCAAACGCTGAGGTTTCCAAGGACAAGCTTAAAACTTTAGCAATACCTAGTATAGACTCTAAAGAAAAGCATAACTCAGACTGTAATTCTAGCAGTCGGGATGGGCCTAATAAAGACAAGAGCCGAGGAGAATCACATCACCATAGTTCACAAAATAAAGATAAAAGTAAAATCAGTCATGATAATACCCATTCAAAAGACAAAAGCAGTTCTAGTTCACACAGTAATCGTAAAGAATGTGACAAACATGAGCACAGGAAAAAAGAAGGTCATAGAAAAGATGAAAATACATTATCAGCTGGTAAAGGACATGATTCTTTAAAAAAAATGTCCAAATTTCCACCTGACTTTCCTAAAACTAAGGTTAATATAATGGATGAAATATTAGCCAGCATGGACAACTGATATTAAGCATATATATATATATATATATATATATATATATATATATATATACCTACATATATATAGATTTCAGTACCGATCCCATGACCCTTCATGGTTGTAGTGGTTCTGGGGTTGTATATTTGACTATTAAACTTTGTACCTGCATTGTTTTAGTTTATTGATTTTACTTCTCCTATTAAGGAGTTAAATATTTGATATGTGATAAATAGGTAAAATTTTTATTTTATACTTAATCTAATATATGTAAAATAGCAGCATTTAGACGAAATCCATTGGTTATAACAATGTAAATATAATATTTTAGTGAAGAGAAGAAGTATGATTTTTACAGATTATTTGTAAGAATCATTTGCTTTATACATAAATGTACATAAAAATTTATGGTTTTAATGGAAATATAAATACACGAGTGTAAGATATTTGTAGAGGGATGTACCCAATGATTGTTATTGTAAATATTGACTTCTTCTCTTTTCCTAAAACTAAATGTATATTTTATTATCAAGTAATTCATTTTACTGCAAAGTTTTAGTATAATTAGTGTATAGTGGGGTCATATTGAATTTATGATTGAGCCATAATTAGAGTACTCTATAGATATTTCACAAGTTTTTAAAAAGGTTGTTCTAGAATCTATTTTTGTACATATAGCATTTTGAAATTTTTCACTTTATTTTTTACCTTGATAAGTAGTATTAAATTTTTCACTGTATTATAATACATATTTTTAACCAAACAATATTTCTTATTTTTTGTTTTAGTTTTTAAAGATTTTTTTTGTAACAAGAGTTAATGTGTAATTTCTTTTAAATAGTAAATATTTTTGTAGAAATTTATTTTACTTTTGTAGAAACATCTTTTTACTAAGGTTGCACATTCAATTTTATTTTATTTTGTTAGTATTTTAATATTTGAAAAGAAAACTAGATAATTGTGCAGGCTTTTCAATACCGAGCTAGTTTGTGAAGTAAAAATACTCTATTTTTCAATAATTTTAATTCATATATTTGAGAATTGTTTGTTTAAAAAATAGAAAAATAATATTTATTGTAACTTTAATGTTGGTCTATTCAGTTTTTTTAATTATATGGAAAATAATTCATTAAGTTATTGCTGACCAGGTGCCTCTTATGCTCATGCTTACACAATTATATTATTTTCCTAGTAGATTTGAATTCATTGCCCTAAGTAAGAAATTCTTGTTTTGATACTTTTTCTTTTTTCCTATTCAGGTTTTTGTCAATTTAAACATAGTACTAGTCTATGTTAGACCTTCTGTAAAAGATATTGTCATTAATTTCATATAAAACTTTTGAGGTGTGGTTAAAATTGTAACAATATTAGTTGACTTTTCTTCTTTATTTCTTTTTTACAGTCATACATACTGGTATTGTGGTTTTTGTTTATATGTATACATTGTATTTACTTTTCTTTCTTTTTTCAAATGTTTATTTATTGAAGTATGAGTGAGAATTAGTTATAATGAAGCAATTTTTTTCATTAATTAGAATTATAAGAAACATTTATTTTGATCTCTAGCTAGCTACTGATTAATTTTTAGGAATTATTTTAGTTGGGTCAAGCTTTATTAATATTTAATTTGTTTAGTGGTGATAGTATTTTAATGTTTGTTTATTTTAATTGGACTGTTGACATATCAGCAATCTTGAGACTACAATAAAACAACAGTAAACTCTTGATATCTCTAATTCTCATAAAGCTCAAACATTTCCGTACTGTTATATAAGCTGATTGTACAACAAATATTACTTATTACTGTTAGTATGCCTAACTGAATATTTTTTTGTTCAAGTTATTTCTAAACTGTACCTCTATACCCTAGTGTATAGCATCTTTAATTTGTATAGTTGCATCGCTATTTTGTTTATTACTTATTTAAAAAAATAATAAATAAATAAGAAGAATCTTAATTAATACTAATTAACACATTGGTGAACACAAATAGATCCACAAATCATACATACATAATTCTTATAATAATGCGCTCTGTTGAGTAATTAATTTTGTATTTTTTAAAAAAGGAAAACTATATTAACATTATATCTAATATCAATGTAATATAATATTTCCTTTTTTTTTTTAAATGTGAAACATTGTAAACTATTGAACTTTTTGTCAAGAACTATGTAACACAATTTAGACAAATAGTATTTGTTTTATTTGTAAAAATAACATTTTATAGTTAACGTGTTATTTTGATTCCGAAGTTAATAATCAAACTACTAAAAAGTGCCTGTATAAAATGTTAGCAGAACGTCCTCTACTTAAGTTCATTTCACCCTAAAGAAACTAATGTGATATTTCTTCAGCATCACACAATAATATTCTGTTCAGATAATATTTTATTAAAATCTATATATAAGGGACTGATCAGTGTAAATGATAATTATGGATCAAAACTCAGGGACCTCAGAAATGTGTAGTTGTGAGAAATACATGTTTCATTTTTATTCATTTTCTGATTTGTTGTTGAAACAGTTTGAAAATTGATGTTATAGAATTCCTGTATTGTTCTTCACTACTTAATAAACTCTTTATTACCCTTTATCACATTTTTATAGTTATCTTAAATGGTAATATCTTTGAGTGACACATTAATGATTATTTTATTTGAGTTATACATTTCTGAGAATTTGTTTCAACCATTTTTTTTTTTTAACAAATCTTAACTTCCCTTTCAATATTTCAACAGAATATGAGCTTTAAAAAAAAATAAAAATAATATGGTTAAATCACATTCTTAACTGTGTATGTGTGATTTGTTAAAAGATTTGGTTTTTATAAGTGAATGCAGATGTATTATATTTACTATAGTTGAATTTAGTTTTTATTTAATTGTGAGATAGATTGTTTAAGTTGCACATGTTTATTATTGTCTTCTTCCTCATCCATTTTCCAATATTATGTTTGATATGCTAATGAGGCATCTTATCGGATGTTATATAATTTATTTTAACTAATTAAAATAATTTTAATTTATGCATTGTGTATTATTATATACTTAAGTATTTTATTTATTAATCAGGAAAATTTAAATAAGTGTTTCTTTCTTTTTTTTTTCTTTTTCTTTCATTTGTGGAATACAAAATGCTTAATATACCACATCAGTTTTATTGTTAGTGGTATTAGTAATTTGTAAAATATAGTTTTAGTATTATTGTCATTGCCATTTTTTGAAGGATTTACCTTAAGATTTAGGGTAATAAAGAGTTTTTATTTAACTTATTTTATTTTAAAAATAGAAATAGTACAAACATATCTATCTATATCTGAGTTTGTTACAGTGCATGTATTTTTATCACATTGTTATAAATAAATTCAATTTATTTTTCAATATCAGATTTTTTTTTAAATTGCTTTGTTAATTGCAGGTTTATATTTTTTTTTTTTAAATTCATGTGAATATGTTTGCAATGAATGAGCAATAATTTTATTGAAATGTGTTTATTATAAATATCTAAGCTTAATAAAAAAAAAGAAAAGAAAGAAAACGAGTACTAAATCTGATGTGAACAAAGTTTGTACAATGTTATTTCTGTTAAATTACATTTTATATATTTTATTATTTTTTTAATATGTATTTATTTTAGTTATTATTCATTTACATCAATAATTCCTTATTTACTTTTGATTTTGAGTATTATGTGTTTGATGCTATGCTAGCTAACATCGTTTGTTCTGTTTTATGCTATATAATTATTTTATTCAGGTTTGATCTTTATGAGAAATTGAAGTGGATCATTCCATATCAAATCATCCAGAAATGCTGAGACATGACACCAATCATCTCAAATTTTGATGAAATTTGGTATGCTTTATCCTTTCATATAGACAAGATTATGTGCCAAATTTTATTGTTCTAACTCAACTAGTTTTGTTTTTAGAGCCGCTTACATTTTTTACATAACCATTGTTTTTATATCCTCAGAGCGCCCTGAGAAACTTGCTTGCCCAATGGAAAAATATTTTATTATTGTTATTTACCAACCAAATAGTATAAAACTTTCAGGTTATATTAAACAAAAAAAATGTTGATTTTAGAAAAGAAAAAAATCATTAAACAATGCATGATACACCCAAAATATACAAAAAAATATTATTGAATAATAAATGGTTGACCGTAGAACTTATGAAGGAATGAGATGGTCCGGGAGGTGGTCAAAAAGTGGAACACAAATAGTAAAAATTATTTATTAAGGAACCGACGTTTTGACCCACTTTGCAGGTCTTCAGGGCTGAATATACAAGATAAAAAATAAGAATAAAACAATGGTATATACAGTGAATGAATTAATAATTAAAAAGACAGTGAGAAATTAAAGATAGATCCACAAATCATACATACATAATTCTTATAATAATGTGCTCTGTTGAGTAATTAATTTTGTATTTTTTAAAAAAGGAAAACTATATTAACATTATATTTAATATCTATCTATGTAATATAATATTTCCTTTTTTTTTTAAATGTGAAACATTGTAAACTATTGAACTTTTTGTCAAGAACTATGTAGCACAATTTAGACAAATAGTATTTGTTTTATTTGTAAAAATAACATTTTATAGGCATATTATATATATCACTGTTTTATATATACACACACACACACACATATATATATATATATATATATATATATATATATAAATGTGTGTGTATATATGTATTTACATATACATGTATATATTAAATCTAATATATAATAATAATATAGCTTTATTGGAATCATTTTCATGACAAAAGCCTCTCCCAAAGGAGGTACAATGGAGTTCAGCTCAATAATATAATTATTCAAACATAAATATTGAAGATACAAATATAATAATATACTACCATATAAAATAAAATAAAACCCTCAGCGCTTATTAAAATATACAAACAAAACAGAGAAAATATAATTGTAATATATAATGATAAAACTTAAAATTCATTAATATACTAGTTCTTTCAAAATTCTAATATGATAAGATAAAATTCAAATAAAATAATCTCAATAGTTTATTGACAATTTTTAACCAGCACTCTCTTTCCCTGGCCACTTTCATCCAGTTTGTCCCAGTCCCAGTCCCAATCCCCAGGGGGATTTTGTCTCTTCACCTCATGTATGGTCTTCCTCTCCTTCTCACTTGCTCTATCGGGTTCCATTCGGTAATGCTTTTCGACCACCAGTCGTCCTCCAGTCTGGCCAGATGACCAGCCCACCGCCATTATAGTTTTTGGGCTTCCTTACTTAAACTTTTGACTTTTGCCTGAGAAAGAATTTCTTGAGTCTTTATCTTCTCCCTCCTTCTGATTCCCAGCATACTCCTCAAAAGT
Organism: Rhaphigaster nebulosa; assembly: GCA_948150685.1. NCBI lineage: Eukaryota > Metazoa > Arthropoda > Insecta > Hemiptera > Pentatomidae > Rhaphigaster > Rhaphigaster nebulosa. The sequence continues at coordinate 42,701,884 of OX411307.1, forward strand.
TTCATTTGCTTTGTATCCAATTTCTCCTGTTCCTTCTTGGTTAGTGCCCAAGTTTGAGCGCCGTACAGGATTGTGGGGTAAATACAAGACTGAAGCACCTTTACTTTTAGGTCGATTGTGAAATTACCCTTAAAGATTTTCTTTAGGGACCAGTATTTGTGCCATTCTATTTTTAATCTTCTATCCAATTCTTTGCTGATTTTTTTTTCTAATGAAATTTCCTGTCCAAGATAAATGAATTGTTTTGAAAATTCTGTAACATGTTCTCCGATTTTTACTATCTGTTCATCTGTATTTGTAATTATTTTTGATTTTTGGTCATTTATTTTTAGGCCATATTTCTTACATTTATCAATCAAATCATTGATCAGTTCAAGTAATTTGATTTTGCTTGGAGCCAATAGGCATATGTCATCTGCAAACCTTAAGAATTCTCTATACATATATATGTAAACATATATAAGAATTCTCTAATACATATATATGTATGTATACATATATATATATATACATATATATATATATATATATATATATATATATATATATATATATATATATATATATATAATGTATATATGTATGTATACAATAATGTAATATATGTATGTATACATATATATATATATATATATATATATATATATATATATATATATATGTATACATACATATATTACATTATTATATATATATATCACTGTTTTCATTTTTTCTCACTGTTTTTTAATTATTAATTCATTCACTGTATATACCATTGTTTTATTCTTATTTTTGTATCTTGTTTATTCAGCCCTGAAGAAGATCTGCAAAGTGGGTCGAAACGTCGGTTCCTTAATAAATAGTTTTTACTATTTGTGTTCCACCTTTTGACCGCCTCCTGGACCATCTCATTCCTTCTTAAAAAATATTATGTATCAAATGTATGAAAATTTTTAAGTTTTTACTTAATGTTAGTACAGTGTTTTACAAAAAAAATTTTATGAACCAAAGGCGGTATGTTTATCAATGAAATACAGTTTTTTTAGTAGTTATAATGATATTTGCTACCATAAAGAACAATAAAAATAATGGAATTTTGCCTTCCAAAAAAAAAAAAAATGAATAATAAATTTTTATCTGTTTAGGAAAATTTTAATGTAAAATCGTTATTTTCATATGTCCATATCTCGGCTATTTATGATGATAAAGAAAAAATATACTGGTTTAGAATCATACCAAAGCAGCAAATAAAAATATAATAATATGCCGAATTTTACAATTTCTTACATTTTTTTTCCCACATGTAATAATATTTTATGAGCTGCAACTGAGGTCTGTGCTAGAAAGAATATGACTCCCACTACTAGGAGGACAAAATGGTGGAATGCAGAGGTAGCGAAAGAAAAGAAAGAACGATGCCTGAAAGAAATATATAATAAACAAGAATGAGGCTGATTGGCAAGATTACGCTCAGAAGCAAAACCTTTGCAAGAGTATCATAAAAGAAGCTAAAAATAGATCCTGGCAGGAATTTGGAGAGGAGATATAGAGGAACTTCCAATAGAATGCTAAGCGTTTCTGGAATACAGTAAAAAGCCTGACAGGTAAGAGAGGAAAACAGGTTAGAAATATAAATAATGCAGCAGGGCAAATTGTCACCGATGAAAATGAGATCCTGGAAGTTTGGTGACATTATTACCAAGAGAAATTCGCATTTGTCAACTATACAGACAACACGAACTTGGTTAGGTACAAGGAATGTGGTAGATCAACCAGAGGATATGGATAACTGCATCACAGAGGATGAAATAGAGATGACAGTTGATAGCATGAAACTTGGCAAAGTTGGTGGTCCTGACGACATTACTCCAGATCTTATTAAATTCGGAGAAGAACTCAAAAAGATGCTTCAGACTCTATTCCAGGAAATTTGGAATAAAAAGAGAATACCAGAGGAGTGAGAGCAAAATATTATTATCCCCATCTATTAGAAACCAGCCAGACCATCTGTTAAAATTATAGACCTATTTGCCTATCCTCGGTTGTATATAAACTATACACTTGAATATTGGAACATCTACGGAACTGTCAATAATGATAAATGAAGAGCCTGGCAGACAATGCAAGACCATTTTTCTCCCTAAAGATGGTGGCAGAGAAGGCATGAGATTGAGGACGGAACATATACTCGTATATTGCTTTTCTTGATCTAAGAGCTTGGTATACTTGCACACCAGGAAATCTGGAAAGCCTTGGAAGAGAAGAATGAAATATACCACCAAATCTGATTAACGCAGTGAAGTCAATATGTCAGGACCCAAAAGATATAGTCCGCCTCAATAGCTCAAGATCTGCACCCTTTAGATTCTATAGTGGAGTAAAGCAAGATGGTAGTCTTAGTCCCCTCCTTTTTAATATTGTAATGGACCAGGTATAGAAAATATGCAAAAGGAGAAGTCCTAGGGTAACTATGGGAAATTGGAACTTGCTTCTAGTACTGATCCAAAGTTTCATTTATGCAGATGAATGGTGGTGATTGCAGATGGGCCTGAATGTCTACAAGTAACTGTCGATGAATGGTCTGAAGAATTGAAAATATTGAGTATAAATTGTGGTAAAAGCAAAGTCATTCAGATCGGAAGAACAGATAAACAGCTTACAATTAACTACTTCGGATAGAATAAGATATAACAGGATTCGTACCAGAGTGGGGTTGAGATCTGTTGTTGAAGTCTCGAGAAACGCCAGCTGAAATGGTTTTCATGAAATGGATTCCATGTTTGTAGGATGGGAGATGACTGAAAGGCCCACTGGCTGATGGAAGCAAGGCCAATAGGAAAGCGCCTTGTTGGTAGGCCAAGGCTTACCGATGATGAATACATAGATGGGCTCGGAAAGGAAAACGGCGGCTGCCTGACGGATCAACTCCGAAGAATGGCTCTGGATAGAGAAAACTACAAGATTGATTGAGGCTACTCCATAGCTAACAGTACTGAGGAGATAGCTAAAGAAGAAGATATAATAATGAAACTTAACAAACAAATTATTTAAATCAAAAGTTTTGGATCAAATTCACCATGACTAAGTAGAGCTGTTTACAATAATTTTAAAATCTATCTAGCTTGGAGAATATTGGACGTATTCTCTGGTCAAAAAGTTCCAATTTCGTCTATTCTTTTTAACACAATAAATAATTTAATTTAAAAGATTTTGAAGTTATACTTTAATTATTCAAAAACACTGAAGTTCTTGTATGAAATCTTTTTAATACCAACAAACCAGAAATGCATGATAAGATACAAAATTATTGTATCTGGAAGAAAAAAATAAGAAATTGTAAGACACTGCATTTTATAATTTTTTTTTCAGAATCATATTCCAAAACAATTATATTCCTTCTTCATCATAAATAACCAAGATATGGGCATATGAAACCTCTAATTGCTCTCCATTTTGAAACAAAATGATGGATTGTAATGTCAAGTTCCTTGGATCATCCGGGGGTGACATGTGACTTTGGTGCCAAATCTAAATGAAACCAGTAGTCACAGAGAAAAGATGGATAGATTCATTTTTGATTAGATTTACGCTTCTTTCTTAATTTTTTTTTTCCATTGGGCAAGCAAGTTTTTTCAGCTTCTCCAAGGATATAAAAACGTTGGTTTTGTCAAAATTTGAGTGGCTCTAAAGAGAAAACTAGTTGAGATAGAACAATAAAATTTGTCATAAAATCTTGTCTTTATGACAGGATCAAATATGACAAATTTAATCAAAACTAAGGTGATGGGTGTCGTAGTCTGGATGAAGTTGTATGGAATAACCCAAGTAAATCTCAGCTTGACATGTTCTTCTTGTTGGAAAGATGCTTAGATTCTAATAAACATGGACAAAATTGATTGATTATCGAATACAAAAACTACTGATTTTATTTTTATATAATCATTGTTAGGTTGTGGAAAACCTACTAGTTCATCCACTCTAGGAGTGATTAAAATGAGATAAGGATTCATTTATCCCTTTTAGGTTCTAACCATCTTATGAATACGCCATGAGAGGATCACTTCAAATTGTTTGATTGCCTTTTGCAGGCAGCCATTATAGCCTTTTGTTGCATTCTTGTGTTGTTTTGTCTCTTCTGAAAATAATTTTTTTATTTTTCCAACTCAATTTTTCATTGTTTACTCTATGCAATTTTCTAATACTCATAATTCTTAATTTTAACAGGCAATATTTTCATAAATTCAGTTGATACATGTAGCCAAGAGCATTCTTTTCAACTAAATTAAATTGGTGACAGTTTACATTAGTAAAAATAATTCAAATTAAACCTTTTGATAAATTTACTGCTCCAGCTGAGGTGGCTTCTGTGGACGTTGTACAGCTGGAGCAGTATGCACAGAGTTGGGCTCTGTGGATGATGTAAAAATTGTTGCTAAGACAGTCCTCTAGAGCAGAATAATAATATAATAAATTAAGGGTAATTTAAAACTTCCAATATTATATTAAATTTTATTTCATATTACGGGTGTTTAGAGAGAGCACCTTGCACCCCCTTGCTGCCGCTGAGGAGGAAGAGCGGTGCATGCGTTGTTCACGTTTCGGGAAAACCATCCCATCTTCAGAACTTCATTCTTTAATTGAATCCTTTCCTGTTGCCATATTATATTGCCACGAGATAGGCACTTTTAAAACTTCTATAAAAATAGAATTTTAAATAAGTACACCCTTGACTCAGACTAATTGTCAATGGGCTCTGTTTATATCCGCTAGTCAAGGGGGAGGGGCTTTCGTATATCCTTTGGTGTATCCTTGGTAAACCAATCTTTGAATACCTGTGAGTAAACTGTGTTACACAACTTTATGCATATATCAATCAGATCTACAAGTCTAAATAATTTATGGACAGACAAATCCCAATCTCTTTTTGCTTTACTATAAGTAAGAATCTGCCAGTTTGAATTAGTTATCCATTATTTTTTTGTATTGTTTAGAAGCTGTTGCAGTGTTGCTTTTAATGCCGGGGTATCAATGGAAGCAATTGTTAGTTAGTGAAAGAAATACTGTTGAGAAAAAGAACATAACATGGTGTTATGATAGAATTTGTGTTGATAGAATAGTGATTCTACATGATAGAAAACTTAGACTAGAACTGAATGGTGGGAGGAGGAGGTGACAGTGTTGCCTGCCATATTAATATAATATTACACTAAAAGAATTACACCAACAGTTTTATTTTACTTTCATTCTTTTTTTTTTTTACACTTGGGTACATCGTTCCATTGACTTATATATATTATGAATCTATGGAATTTAAACTCTCAAACTATGGAGATACATCCATGTTATTTATAGCTCTGTATCTCTTTTTTTTTTTTTAATTTGTCCCTCTATATGAAATTAATATATTTCTTCTGTAACTTGAGTTACCCAAAAACTAATCTATATTGCTGGAACTTTTCATAAGTGATTTCTCATTCCCTTAAAACTTAGCCAACAGTTGACTATATCTATATAATAAAATCTTTAGGTGCCTACTACTGTGTCAGTTGTTTAGGCCTGCTAAACCCTCACAATCATTCAGTATTGTGGGTATTGTATAACCTGCCCCATGTCTGTTTCTAAGTTATATCATTAGAAAATTTATGAACATCTGATTATGAATACAGATAATACCTGTAGACAACTTTATTATCGGGGCCATAAATAAATAAGGCTAAACAAACTATAAATAAATTAAGATCAAACAAATAAATATTATGTCTTGTATTTTTTCTGAGTGATTACCAACCGTCCTTGGGACAGGACCCTCCTAACATTAAATAAAATTTATTAAAAAAACATACCATCTCCAATATCCTAATATTCTTCCAGAATCAAAAAAAAAAAAAAAAAAAAAAAAAAGCAGTAAATTTTAGAGAAAAAAGTAGAGGGGACTTCATCTTAACAGTTAGATGCTTAACAAATAGTGGATATCTTTTCATTCTTTTTATAATACATAGTAAGACTTATTACCAGGAAGGCTAAAGAGATTCCATTCACAGATGTATTACACTATAATGTTAATTTATAATATATATATATATAAACAACTTTTTTTAAAAATTTTATAAGGCATATTTTACATTCATCAAAATATATATGATTAAACTATATATTTTTACCCATAATATTACATAAGTTCTTGTGTATAAAAACATTGATTTTAAAATTATGTGCACCAATCGTCTTTGCATTTGATTTCCTTTTAAGTGTTGTTATGAGAATGTCTTTCGAAAAATAATAATGAATAACAGTCTTCTGAAAAATTATTGAAAAAAAGGACTAACTGCAAGTTTGGCAGTGCTTTGGCCCAAATACTTCATGGATATGTTTATTTAAAAAATATATATATCCTTTAAATTTTGTGGAATTATGCATCATTTTAGATGGCCTCAGATCTTTGTATTCAACAGCTTGATAGAATCTAAAACAATTTAAAAGCCAAATACCCCACTTTTATCAGTCGAAAATCAGAGTAATTTTTCAATGCCTTTGTTCATAGTTTATGTTAAGCCTGGATAAAATTGACAAGAATTGAAGGAATCAGCATCTTGCCTCACCCAACTTAAAGCTCTGATGCCCCATAATTTCACTATAATCATTTATGGTATATTTTTTTAAAAGGATGACATTTCAAAAATTATCAAGATACAATGAGTTTTTCATCTTGAAATGGACAATTAGTATTATCTAAAAAATTTAACTATCAACAGAAAGATGGGGAATAGTGATGAAAAATAATAGAATATACTTAGAAGAGTACTGGTATTGGTAAGGGGAACTAGTTCGGAAAGTGGGGTCTATTGGTCCTTTCCCCACTAGTAAAGGTGCAACCAAGGGCACAATGAAGGAACTAAGTGGAAGAAGATATACCATAGGTGGGGCACCTATATGGTTCAGGACAAACTCTGTGGCAGCAGATGTTGAAACAGATCAAAAACTATTTCGCTGTGTTGATTCAGAAGAAGAATTTTTTAAATAAAATAGTTATAGGGACAATAATGTTCTTAGAAACGCATTATTTCTATATTTTACCTACAGGTGCGACACTTCGATGGACAAGTACATTATCAACTGTACAGAACCTCCTTTCCCCTTCTCAGTTGTTAGTCTCGTATCTATTTTCTCATGATCTAATCCAAAAATCATGTAATGTCCAAACTCATCTGATTCTTCATAAAACCATTACTCTCGAAAGTCAATTTTAATTTTCTAAGGGTATAAAGTTTATATAATAAGAATTCTTATTTATTTCTAACATAACAGGTGAGCCTTATTAACTTCTCCTAATTCCACACTGGTTAACGTTTCGGACTTACGTCCATCTTCAAGACCTTATATTTCATTCTAAAAGCCATCTCAGTTGCGAGCTTTGTCTCATATTAACACATTCAATGCTGAAGGTGTTAATATTATAATGATAGCTACCAGTGGGCTAAAAAAAAAATGTGTTCCTAATTGGTAAATTATTTTTAATGTAGATTTATGGAAAAATAATTAAAAAATGTTTTGTTTCAATTTTGTATGGTAAAAAATTAAAGTAGTTCCAGAACTACATGCGCCCGATAGCAAGAAACGAGTTAGGCAAGCCCGCACGACAGTGGACTCGGTAATTTAATATTAACTAACACGTTTATTTGTTATTACCTTCCTTCTTGTTAATCAATTTAAAATATTATTAATTCATCTTTATTATAAGTTTTTAAATTTATTATAAAATTAAGGAATGACCAATAAAATAATATTCAATATACTAGCAATAATAATTCGTGTTGTTATTTTAGGAGGAAAAAAACAATTTTGTTTTTTAATAGCATTTTATTCTAGTAAAAATAAATATTTTCTTATCAATTAAAATATACTATAAAATACAAATTATTTACAATACATTACAACTATTACTTGAACATTTGATTTTAATATTAAAAAATACTATTTACGCTAGAATGTACTCTAAATTGTTTTTGCTAAAATTTACACTACCTAATTTTAATTTAATTTACTATGAAAAACCTAAACCATTAAAAATTGGCATGGTGTTGATCTTGCTCTGTTGGTATGCTTCATGATTTGGCACGAATTTTTATTTATAAGGTAAAATAATCTGAAAAAATAATTTTTTTCCATTAAGATATTCCAAACCTTCTTCTTCTGAAGATTACCGCCCAATCTCAATCCTTTCTAACCTCTCACAACCCCTAGAAAGATTAGTGAAATCCCAAGTTTCCAATTTATATGATATTCGAGTCACTGTAGATGTCGAAAAGTAACCGTCTTTACTCCTAGATTTCTCCCAAGCCTTCGATTCTTGAGTCCTTTTTCCCATGTTAAAATCATTAACTTTTTCCATCAGTTGTTTCTTTTGGTTTAAATTTTTCCTCCCTTAGCGTACCCAAGTAGTTACAATCCCCAATCAATCTTTATCTGCCCATCTTACATTGTTCTCAGGAATAGCCCAGTACTCTAGCATACGCCCTCTTCTTTTCAGCTCATATATGAATGATCTTCATAATCAATTCATCATTGTTTCCAACACCTTTATGCCGACGATTCCCAAATCTGTTTATCCTTTCTCCTCTCTGAATTATTATTAGAGCTTAAATAAATTAAGGTTAAACGCTGCAAAAATCAGGTCATTGTCATAGGTTGTAGACACCTCCTCAGATCCAATACTAACTATTCTACTCTATGCTTAAATGATCATCCCATCATTATTGGCTCATCTGTTAAAAGCTTAGGCATTATCATTGACCAAATCTTCTTCTGGAATCACTGTGTCGCCTATATATACATAAGGTCAACATTTACCCTCAAACTACACTCAAGTCCAAAAAAACCATGCGTATGTTGAATTCCATTTAAAAAATTAACGAAATATTGCTGGGTCTAAACCAGCGCATATAATAGCCAGGTTAACAGGGTTTACATTACAATCACCCTTTGCAGTAATTCCTCTAGGATTAGTGACGAATGTCCAAAGATTGTAAATAAACTTAATTCACTTAGCCTTAAGTTCACTAGAGTTGTGCTATACTTACTTGTGTGCGTTTTTTTTATTTATTCAATATTTTCATTTTGTTGATATTTTTACTTTCTCAAAATGGTGTTGAATACCACGATCGGCGCTCGAATCATCGCATTAATCGTGGTCAGGAGAAACCAGATACGCGGTCAGGGCCCTCCGGCTCTCGGAAACGACGGTTCGGTGAGCAGCCCAGAGGTTCCGGTAGACAGGCAGCTACTCCAGGAGGTCAGGGCCAGGGCGGCCAAGCCGACGAGCGCTTCATTGTGATGTACACTCTTCGAAACTAAGGTTAATATAATGGATGAAATATTGGGCGGTATGAACAACTGATATTAAGTATATATATATATACGTGTGGTCGGCGTGGCCGAGTGGATTAACGCGCTTGCAAAAGTGCCCCTGCTTACAAACCCAAAGGTTGTGAGTTCGAATCCCGGTCACACTTATTCACAATTCATGAGCTACTCAGCTCTGTAACAAACCTCGTTATATAACTGTTTTTTAAAAGTTGTATAAAAAACATTGTACAACAAACTTTTATAACATGGTTATATGTTATAAGCTTGTTAGATGTCCATAAGATCAAAGGAAGACAACTTCCTTTGATCTTACCGACTCTGTACATTCCATTTATAAATCTCTGCACAGTGATGTGTATACTTTGCTGGTCACACCAAAAGACCAGCGATTATCATCTCTCTAGAGATCCCTCAAAAGTCATTGTACAGTTGCAGAGCTTGTGATGAGGGTCTCACCAAGTATCTTCGTTTACTTACAAAGATGATCCTGCTTACAAACCCAAAGGTTTCGAGTTCAAATCCCGGTCCCGGGATTCCTCCGGCATTTAATCATTCTTCCCCCGGGTATGGGTGGTCCGTCAGTCCACTGGACGCAACTCACACAGACCGGGCGTAGGAGTGATGACCCTACCCCGTGTACTTAAATTGTTAAATTGCTAACCCCGAACAGCCATAATCCATGAATCTAGACCGATTTGTCACTGTCCTTGAACCCGAGTGAGTCGGTGGGAAGAACACTGCCGAATTAGCCCCAAAGGGACCGGTTATGGAGCTATGGATAGCCTGCTGCTGCACCATGGAAACCATGGTTCGTAGCAACGTGAGGTAGGGTGACCCCCTTCTCCCAGGCTATCTGTGCTCTAGCACAGAATAAATAAATGCCTGTAAGATACCACATTGCGCGGCCGAAGATCTTCATGGTTTATAGTTCCAACAGAAATATATATATATATATATATATATATATATATATATATATATATATATATATATATATATATATATATATGTATGTATATATACACTCAGATGACAAAATGTGTTAAGTCACTTTTATCTGAAAAAAGGGTTTTTCACATTCTGGAGTCTCATTGGTCGACATAGGCGCAGACTTTCTATTTTGGTTGGGGGAGCAATCGCCCTCCTTAAGTCTCAGTAGTGATCTGGAGCAGATGAGTTAAACTTACTCCCCATTCTGTTAGCCTATCCAGATTCTATTTCTTCTTGGAATATTTGCTGTTTAAACGAAGCAACAAATGACGGGCCTATCTATCTAGACTTACAGAATTCGATTCTATTTCAACTTTAACCTGACTTCTAGGCCTTAGACTAGCCACCTATTCAACTGTCCTATTTTCTTAATCGGTTTTAGCTTACATATTTTATTCTTTTATGAGATTATCTATTATTGATTTTTATTTTACTTTGAATGGGGAGGGGATCGATTGCCTCGCTCCGTCTGCGCCTATGTTCGCTGATGTTTAGAAGGTGACAAAATTTCGTTTGTCTTCCTCCTATATTTATGAAAAACACAACGGGGGCAAATTGTAGTATGTCAAAAGCCACAGAATCGCATGCGGACAAAATTTTATAAGACGAGTAATGACATTTTGCCACGTTACATGTTTTACGAGCAGTCGTGTTTCTGATGGGGTGGCATAATCTTACCATGGTAATGATTCTGATATAGAAAGGGTATATATGTTGATCAAAAGTAATAATCCAAATAGATTTAATTAAATTTATTAGATAAATAGGTACACCTTAGCGATCGTGTCGCATTATTAGTATCTGCATCCGAACTTACTCGAAGGTCGCCGCATTAGCACTCTCTAGCGCCATTTGAGCTCATGGTAGTTCTTCAGAATCCTGACCCCAACATGGTGGGTGGGGTAATGTTTTTGGCACGGTCTGTACATCCGATGCCGAAGGTTTACAATGGCAGCCAAGTCTCTCCGAACGTTGACGGAGATAAGGCGACCGCTCCAGCCGAAAAAATGAACTGTTTCGAAATACCAATATTTCGGAATAGTTAAGAAATATTTTAAAAACTAACAAATGATCTTCAAACAAGAGCTTGTGGCCTTATGTAACCTTACCACAAGTCCGACTAAATGCAATAAATCTAATGCAATGAGTTAAAACAGACAGTCCTTTCCATAGATGTATTAGGTACTCTGCTAAAGCTTTATAAGCTGAGTCTCTTTCTTTAATAGTATGATAGGAAAGTATTAATTTATTCCAAAGTCCAGTATACAATGCTTGTCAAGGGTTGATTATAAAGTACAATTTAAGTGCTATACATAAATACTTTAGAGACATATCTAATATTTCATCTCAAAAATGGACATAACATATCCATCAACCATTAGAGACTGCCAGGATACAACCATTTTCAATGATGATCACTTGATGCCCCTTTTTATCTAGAAATTAAAGTAGTATTAGTATTAGTAGCTAGAACTAAGAGCAATAATAAAACTTCTGGTCCCGATTAAATTTCTTTTTTGAGTTTTATACAAATATCCCAAATGAATACTTACGACAAATACTCGACTGTTTTACTCAAACCTTTAAAATGGGAAAAATATTTAAAAGCTTTCAATAATCCATTATATTCAGACTTCATAAAGCAGGAGATAAAAACTACCTAATAAAAAAACCTAATGAATTATAAGGAGTACCACATTTGGAAAGTTAAATTATTTATAGGCTTGCTATACAATAGACAATGGCCAGATAGTAATAAAATTATTAAATAATCTGAGGCGGGGTTCAGGAATCATTACTGTACCATAGACCATATTTTTAACTTAAATAGTACAATTAAATTTTCAGAAGAAGAAGAATAAGGTATGTTGTCGATATGTTTTCTTCATAGATTTTTAATGTGTATTCATTGAGTTGAGCATTAAGCAGTATATTACAAATTATATCAGTTAGGAGTATCCATAAAAATGGTTAAACTAATAATGATCATATACAGTGAAACAAGGAGTGCAGTATACTGAGCCTGAATGGATTGAGAGAATTCTCAGAAATATTATTTGGGAAAAATATTGGCATATTAACATTCCATTTCTTAATAATATCGGCACAGAATTATCTTTAATATAAAATCAATTTAATTATATTGGCCCAGAAGTATCAATATTATAAAAAAAATATCTTAATTATATTGGCACAGAAATATTGATATTATAAAAAAATATCTTAATTATTTCGTCGCAGGAATATCGATATTATAAAAACAATATCTTAACTATATTGGTACAGAAATATCGATATTATACAAAAAATATCTTAATTATATCGTCCCAGAAATATCGATATTATAAAAACAATATCTTAATTACATCGGCACAGAAATATCAATTTATAAAAAAATATCTTAATTATATCGGCATAGAAATATCAATATCATAAAAGCAATATTTTAATTATATCGTTACAGAAATAATGATATTATAAGTACAATATCTTAATTATATTGGCACAGAAATATCGATATTATAAAAATAATATCTTAATTATATCGATATTATAATATCGATAATATCTTAATTATATCGGCACAGAAATATCGATATTATAAAAACATTATCACATTAATTTTAAAAATATCGAGGTCCGATACATCGATTTTTTTTTTTTATATTCACATCCCTAGCTTGTGAATGGTGTTGTGGATATGATCCTTTTTTTTTCTTCTTTTTTTTTTAAATAAACTTTTTGGCTTGGGCAAATGTTGCTTATTTATTAGATCCTAGGAAAAAAGACAGAGGAAAATTGGAGATCTAGAGAACAAAATTCTTTAAACAGATCAGGACAAGCACCTGATTTAAGCTATTTCGATTTATGGGATACTTTTGGGGAATGAATTAATTGTGCAAATCGGGATTTGCACTAAAGTACCTCATTATTGTTTTTTTGGCCAGAGATTAATATTTTTCTGTTCTGTATATTGATATTCTTAGGGGACATTATGCCCTAGAATAAAGTTCTCTTTCTATTCTATTCTATTTCTCATAAACCACTAAAAATTTTATAGAGGGCTACTATAATAATGTTTAATTATTTAATTGATCAGTTCAATGTTTGCTTTTTTTTTCATTTATTATCTTAATGTCTTTTACGAGCCTGTATGCTGAGATAGCAATACATTTAAGACTGTCATTAGATTAAATAAAAACATCTAAACATCAACCTTTGTGTGACATGCATAGATTTTTATTGGTAATAACTACACATAACTCTTGTTTTCTTTAGAAGTCGTATAATTTTTGTAACATTTAAATTTTTTCCAGGTTTAATAAATTTCATAAGTAATGATTTACATTATTTTTTTTTCTTTGTAGAAAATAACAATAAAATCTTTCGGATTTCAATATTCAAACTTAAATTTAAAAAAAAAATTAAACTTAAGAAAGACAACAGTGTTTTTTAATTTATAAGACTTTTTCCAACTCCAGCATTTACATCAAAGATAGATTCGTCGTAAGTCTGTAGGGGATGTTATCATATTGCATTGAGGACACAATTTTTTAGCTCCCTAAAACAATTCAACAAAAATATTAGTTGAGATCAAAATAGTTGACAAAATAAAGCAGAAATGCAAATAATGAAAAAAGATAAAATAATGTTTATGTGCAATAAATAATGTTACGATAATTAGTTAAGAATAAGAATAAAAAAAGTCTTCCTGTAAAATATTTACTTAATTTATAACCATTTTCAGTCTCTAGGCCTACATAAAAAAAAAAAAACATACAAAAAAAACTAATATCAAGAAAAAATAACAATAATCAACAACGATATAAGAACTAAATAAATATTTTACAGGAAGACGTCTTTTTATTATTATTCATATATCGATAGTCCTGTAATACATAGGCATAATATAAGAATCATGAAATTATTTCAAATTTTTTTCAATTGGACCTAACACCAAACAATTACCATTTATTCCGATCTCTACCAAATTCTATGAACAGACAAAGGTTTTAATACAAAGTTGTAGAAAGGTTTGGAGTTAGAGAAGAAATAAAGTCCCATAATGCATTTTTTATGATGCCATCATTGTGATAGAATATTTTTTTATTGGCGCAAAACAAGTTTTTTTGTTTGTTTTTTTCCAAATCACCTAAAAATTCAACACTATCCTAATATTCCTTAATACCATGCCTCTGAAGACTCAACAGCTCCAAGTTTCTTCCCTTATTTCCACCCACTTTCACTATGATTGCCTAGTGTATGGCAGATTGTCTGGCGAGCTTGAGTTGAGTCTGAATAGACTAATGAATAATTTCATTAGATTTATATTTAGGGCTCCTAGACACCCTTTCATGACTCTTGTTATGCCAAGTTTAAAGTAAATTTACCCTGCTTTCTGACAACAAAACTTCTTAGGTGTCTTTCTTTTCCAATCTTTTAGAACGAAAAAGCATACTTATATTCTTAATTTGTTTACTCCTCATTCTACTCTGAATACCTAATTCCAACCTGCGACACCCATGTAAACAATATTCGTTAATGTCAAAACAAATACCTTGCCTCTAACAACTATCATAATGCAGGGAATAGAGAGGTAGACAAATAGATATATTGTATTAAAAATAAATTAAATATAACAACAGGCTTGCTTGTCTTTGTTTGGCTGTCTGTCATGGTAACACAAATGGTTCTTCAAACTGTTTACTTCTATCAAACTGTGGTTAGAGAGACACAGAAGGATCATGGTATTTTGCATCTTCATCCAGTAAAATATCTAGGGGAGATCTCATAGGTCCCGCAACAGTGCTTACAGATGGAAGAGCACTTCAATCCTGCAGCCACAAGCCTTGTTTTATCCTTTTTGCAGCAGCAGGAAATGAATTTGAGAAGCTTGATCGCTCTTGATTTTTATTGGGTCGTCTTCTTATCTGCTTATCCACACTCATTCCAACAGATTCTTGTGCTGTCTCGATTTTGTGGTACGTACATAATACATGATGCATGGCAGTATCCTTTAGAGATGGCAATTTATCTAAAATGAATTTACTGCCAACTGCAGATTTTGTGAATATATGGTAGCATTAACTTTCTAATGTTTTGTTTTCTTTTTTCAAACTGTACAAAGCTACAAGTATCTGTTCTCCTGCTTCTGAGATGCTATATGCACTGGCACCTGAATATCTGAATCTTCAAGTTCATTCTAATGAAATGAAGTTGACTAATGAAATAAATCAATGTTTACTGTGTTCATTTGAGAGAAATTTTACTCGAGGCACTTGAAGTAGTATAGCCCTTTCAAAAATTATATTACTCGAAATGGATATGCGACTTCGTCTGTACCTTTTGTAATTTTAGTGCTTTTCGGCCCAAGATCCTGAGAGTAGCCAACAAAAAGTAACATAATGTTGGCCCCATACTGATTTTTATTTAATTTCACATTCCTTTTACAAATCTCATCAAAAGTGTTAGCTCAATTCTTCATGAAGTAGAAAATCACCATTTACTGTCACAGTGATAGGTAATGGTGAAAAAACAGAATACAGAGATGGCTTTGTGCCCTTCCGCATTCCAGTTTATTGTAAATAAAACATTTAGTAAGGGGCTAATTTATAAGTGAAATAGTTGTCAAAATCTTTATCTGACTGCTTAGCAATGCACATCTCTAAAAAGCTTAAGTGGATCAGCAATTACGTTTTCAACTTATACAGTTATAGAGCTCACTTCCCTGACTTATGTTACGCCCTGGCCGACTGTTCATGACTTTATGAAATGTTTCACTTTTATTCTCCACTTCCGTTCTTCAACTACATTCTGTCTCATTGTAATTTATGTTTGAAGTAATAACGAGTGAAGAACGAGAAGATAATATTGATAACCTTAGGAAATTCGACAATGATCACATTTTCAAAATAATTCTCAAAGCACTCGTGATTCTCAAAGCCTTTACAATGTATTTTTTATTGGATATAGCAACCACGGTTACAACAATTCATCATCCATAACAACTCATTTTCATGACTCGTCGAACATTAAAGGATCGGTTTTAGCGATGGCGTTCCAGGAACTCATAAGAATATCTTGGCCTTGCAAACAAGAACCCTGATTTTTCCAAGAAAGTTTCTTTTACTTTAAAACCATGTTTTAAAGGGGGAGAGGATTCATTTCCAATCAGGTCAAGTACTTGCTGTTTAGTTTTATTATTTTCTTCAAAAGCGGTGCATCATGTCTAAAAGACAAACTTTCATTTTGGAGAAGTTTCATATTTGCCGCCATCTTGAAAAGGGTGAGAAGAACATCAATTTAGCTAAAGAATTATTAAATAGAAAGAAACGTTTCACTCTATCTTATCTTCAATTTGGAAAAATAGGGCCTTGATTCCAGATCTTATAGAAAGAGGGGATTTGTTGAAAATTAAGAAACACTATCATTCTACCCACAAAGAAATCTATGAGATATTGTTGAAATGGTTTAAAATAAAAAAAAAAACTGCAATGTCCCTTATAGGTCGTTATAAACAATATCTAGAGTAATATGTAAGGGACAAAAAAATATTTGTAAATATAGCCAGACAAATTTCCTTAAACTTACAAATGTGAAAAATTTGATTTTTTGTATTTGTTATTATTCTATAGTATTTCGGTTGATGCAGCCTATAGTAAAGTTACAAATCTGTTATGGCATTAGAAAGTGCTGAAATTGCAGTTGCATTTTTACAGAAAATGCCTGAAAGTCTGAAGCTTCCATTCCAACGAATATGCGAATAATAAATACACATGAAACTATAAGATAAAAGAAAAACAAAACCAACAAAAAAATTTAAAATAATTGAAATCAGCTCTTATACGCAGAAGAATCTAACAGGTTTTTGGTCTCCTGAAAAGTAGTGATTTTCACATTCACAAGTTTACCATGGAAACTATGAAATGTACATGCAGTCTGTGGAAATATGTTATTCTTGGGAACAACATGTCCCCAATACTATATAAAAGATAATTTCATAAGTCTGGCAAATATAGTTAGGATAGAATAATTTAATTTTTAATTCTTTATTAACTGGAAGATTAAGGTTCTACAGACATATAGTGAGGATGCACACAACAAGATTAAATAGAGAAATCTTCTATAAAATGAGAGGATACAAGAGTGCTGGGGGGTACATCAAACAGACGAGGAAATAAACTGAGAGACTGAAAATAACAGACCAAAACTGTTTCGATAGGGATGACTATGGGAGAAGACTAAAAGAAATTAAGGTCCTTGTGGGAGAGAGAGATGCGAGAAAAGGAGTGGCGTGGACCGAAGAAAGAAGGAAAGAACAATCGGAAAGAATGAGGAAAAGGTGGGAAGAAAGAAAGAAAGAGAGAAGGGGTATGAAGGGAAGTGAAAATAATGATATTCACGTGGTCTCTACGGCCGTTCCGTGAAAATAAAAAAAAAAAAACTAATGGGTCAAGTATGTGATACATCCTTGGGGAGACCAGGAAATAAACCAACACTTCAGCACTCCCAATATCTGCAATTTTCCCTCTCTGTTCTAGTTCTTTTGATGATTTTTTTCACTAAATCTCACTATAGTTTGTTAAAAGACAAACATTTCTTTTAATGGGTTATTATTAAGAATTATTAAATATAATTGATGAAGACTAAAAAATAATATAACATAGTAAGTTTATTTTTATAAAACTCTATAACGTTATAAATCAGAATATATTTCTTTAAATTAGCCATACAAATCATACAAAACATTCCCATCTTTTTTTATGCAGAACTTTGGACAGCAATTGAAAGAGTTAGAATTTTAATTAATTGAAAAAATTAGTAAAATCACAAAGAAAAAGAAAAGAAAAACATTCAGTATTACAACACCAATGAAAGATCGATCTAGGCTGCTATATATCAGAATCATGACAGAAAGAGGGCTGAGAATATGCCTAAGTTATTGATACAAGATTATAATAGCTAGAAAAAATCCAAGAATACTATCAGGCAGTCAGGCAGGTAAGGACCAGCCCCTGGGACAGGTATGTGTTATCCCTAAATGGGAACTAGTGAAAGCTAGATGAGTTT
Source organism: Rhaphigaster nebulosa (assembly GCA_948150685.1). NCBI lineage: Eukaryota > Metazoa > Arthropoda > Insecta > Hemiptera > Pentatomidae > Rhaphigaster > Rhaphigaster nebulosa. The sequence goes on from OX411307.1 coordinate 42,720,289, forward strand.
ATTAAGCCATCAAAAAAAATAAATAAAATAAAACAAACTTAAAACAGTGAACAGTTTGCATATTAATTTTTTTTTTTTAGTTTCTCGTAAACATCTACAGTTTATTCTATCATCTAGCAGGCTAAAGTCTTCTGTAAATATTTTAAATTGTAATGAGAGACAAACATCAAGAAATATAGAAGCATATTCATTCAACAGTTAATAATAATAGAATAACTAATGATTTGAAGCCTCTTGGAAAAAGGAGTAGTTTGTTGTTGAATTGATAAACACAAATATTCATTCACTCAACAATCATCTCATCCAAAACTTTTCCCAGAAAAATAATGGAAACAGAGAAAAAAAAAGACGATTTTGTGGATAGCCATCTCACACACTCCAGTAGAATGTTTTAAATATTGTTATTCATCCTAGTGAATAACCACTCATAAACAACAGATCAATTTACTTTGTTTGGAGTAGCAAAGTTATAACTAACTGAAAGTGCTTTTAACTTCAAGAAAGGCTATCCATAGCAGATCAACCCGTTCTAGCCAAAGTGAGGAAGCCAAGATTTATTCTGTGATCCCACCACAAAATAAAAATCTGGCCTCTGAGAGGAAATTGAACCTGAACTGTTTTATCTAATCATCATCATAATAAATGTATATATAAAAAAAAATATATTAACACTTATAAAAATCTATTACCAAAGTATGAAGCCAACACTGCTCACAATATACATGCCAACATCCAATTGATATTAAAGGTTTAACATACTGATCCTGCAAAATAAAATTAATAATATAATTAATGTTTATAATACTCAGTTCAAAAACTTTGTAGTTTTGTAAGAATTAAATAAAAATTAATGTATATCTTACTAAAAAAGAATGCTTTATTGATAATAACACAAAACTATATTTTGTTAACAAGATTCCTTGTTTAAACTTTTAAAATTTGAATCAGTAGTGAAAAAATAATAGAGGTAATATCATAGAAATTTAAAGACTAAATAGGTATATTTTAATCTGAATAGTCCAAAAATATAACTAAATATTTAGCTTTGATAACTGAAAACAGTAAATGAATAAACTCTCTATTTTCAAATTTTGTAAGCAGTCTTTCTAGTAATAATTTAAGGTGATGGCAACCAGACTCCTATTATTTCATATACATTTATTAATAAAAAACTAATACATTGCCAATATTTTTGTTTACGTTTCGAGGGCTTCTTCCCTATCTTCAGAAGAAACGAATTCTTAAAAAATATTTATGATTGCTTCTCTTGTCATTATATCCCTAATATTTTGTCCTATAGTAATAAATTATAGCCCGAGAGATTTGGGAAGGTTGGGCAGAGGATGGCGGGGGAGGGTGTGGCTGGCTTTAGCCTATTGTTTGCCGTTTTTAACTTCAGCTGTCTCATTTATGTCTAGAACTTGCTACAAACGAGTTCTCTGTTTTGTTGATCTCAGTGTTCCATTATTATTTTAAAAAAAATAGTTTTCAGAGTTTAGTTCAATAGTATTATTATTTTTTTAATAGAGTTTATAGCTTTAATAATTTGATAGTTATTATTAGTGTTAATAATTGTTACAATTTTGTGAAAAGCTATTAATAATGTCTGGTGAATGCTGTACGACAGAAGGATCGACTATTAAGAAAGAATGTAAAGTGCTGAAGTCCCAATCGCATGAAATGCTTCAGAGTGTTCAGCATTACTATAAGGAAGAGAAATCAAAGGGTGATGTTCTTAAAATAGTGAAAATAAATAAATACTAATGTTAAAACAATATAGGTTCTCAATTGGAGTACGTTTTGTTGACCGTAGATTTAATTAAGGAAGAAGTTGGTCGAGGGGGAAAAGTGGGTGCAGTCAATGACAACCACTAATAAGTATAACGTATTTATTCTGTGCCAAGGTTTCGGCCTAAGTTTTAGGCCATTAGGGCAGAGAGGTGTACAGCCGACTGCCAACAATCGTAATCAATCGTGATGCTGTAATTGAAAGCACCCCCTCCAACCAACTTCTTCCTTAATTAAGTTCTTGATGAATATCTTTTGCTTCCAATATGCCTAAACCCTGACCTGAGGCATCGAGTTTGGAAACCCACTAGAATAAATAATAAAGAGACAACAGTTATTATATTATAGTATAATGTATAAAGTTTTAATGTTATCACAACGGACATTTTAATAGACTATTGTGTTTTGTGAGATTTCCCAAATATTCAAAAACAAGCTAATACAAATGAACATACAATAAAATGAATTTCTTATGAGTTTTAAATTTTTTAATGACTTTTTATTTTTATTAAATTGTTAGCAGGTTGAATTACTACCATCCCAAGCAAAGCAGATGTCTGTACACACAGGCAGTTGTGAAAAGGAACAATACAAAGTTTTGGGTGGTAATATGAGGGGTGGGGGGAGGGACCAGTTGTTTTGTAGATTTGGCAATGCTGGTTTCTTAATCACTTCTAGCCAGTAGCCATTCGAAATCTCTGGGATTATAGTTAAAAATGATAAAAACAAATGAGGAGTAGTGTAATTTAGCTATTATTTGACCCATCGGACTATTTGAGATTTAACTTAGTAGTACTTTCTGAGATTAAAAGTACAAATAAGTTTGATTTTTCGTTTGCCTGTCCAGGGATAACCACGTTTTCTTATGAATTTCTTTATGAAGGAAACATGTGCTATTGGTCACCTATCATTTTTCTATAGCAAAATCAATGATCCTAAGCCATTACCATTTGAAAAATTATGCTTACTGTGGGCTATAAAGGTGGGTCAGAAAGGGGATTATCTCTCTCACTCTCTCTCTCTCTCTCTCTCTCTCTCTATATATATATATATATATATATATATATATATATATATATATATATATATACATATATTGCTATGTATTGAGCATACCAATATGGTTGATCAAAAGTAAATACTAAATATCAATATGGAAAGATTGATATGAAGAGGCAAAAGTAAAAACCCCAGATATATGCAAGAGAATTTGAACCAGGCATGGGAAAAGCTCCAAATTTTTTCAAAATAAGAGGCCATAAAATCAGGTATCTGAAGAGCCAAAGTAAAACAGAGATAACAGACTGGCGTAGTGAGAGGTAAAAAGAGCTTGAGGGAAAGTATCCAGAGAGGTGTTGGTGGAAGACCATTAGAGACTAGATAAGATAGGTCAAAGTTTACATACATAATATTCATATTAGTGCTTTTTATGTACATTTCGCTGGCAGGAGCCAAGTTGTTGATAAGGTAGGATTAATAGAATTATATTATATTTAATAAAATTATAAGATTTTGAGGCAAAACTAAAACGGTTGATTAATTGCTTTATACGTTTCATCTTTGGGATTCCGAGGGATTCCTCTGTTTCCTTGCTCAAGGATCATTCCCTAGAACATAAATCAAAATTAAAAAATCAATTAACTTCGCCTATTGTGCCATTTTGATACATGTTGAATTCACCACTTTTTAGAAGCATGCAGGTCAATCATTAGAGGGTACCCAATTTACAATAGTTCTCTTTCATTAGCTTTTTTGGTTTCTTGGGAGCTATCTGAGCTGGCCAATTATTAATTCTATTTGTCAAGGAACCTCAGAAACTCACAAAGTAAGTCTCCAGATCTTCTTTCAACATGATCCACATTCACATTCATGATCTCCAGTCAAGTCAATAGATATTGAATTAACCTAATTAAAAAATTTTTCCCTCTCTTTTTTATTCTTGGCCAAAATCTATTTATTTTGAGTCCACTTTCTTTTTTCTTTTGTATAACATCCATTTTGTTTAATATAATTTAAAATTTACTTTATTTATTCATTTTCAAAATCTCATACAGTTTCACCAACATTCATATCTCAACTAGCCCAAAATTATCATTTAATAGATCTTTGGGTAATACTTAGCTCACAATAAATTATTGAGATCACATTGAGTGTGAGAGAACACTTCCAATTTTACTAAGCGTTGAAGTGGTTAAAGATTTTTTGCTTTGTTTAAATGTTATCACTACATATATACATATTTTTTTCAGGAATTTTATATATATGTTTGATCGGGAGCTCAAGCATATCTCCTCTTCTTTTCAGATCCTATATTAACGACCTTCATTGTTTTCATCGCCTTAATGTCAACGACTCCCAAATCTATTTATCCTTTTCTCCTTCTGAATTTTTGGTAGTGCTCTTGCCAAGATTCAAGAACACCTTGACCGAATTAGCACATGGGCAAACATAAATGGATTAAGATTAGATGCTGCTAAAACTCAGGCCATGGTCATTGGTTCCAAACCCTATCTCAGATCCAATACCAACTTTCCTACCATATACCTAAATGACCATCCCATCACATTCTGCTCCTCTATTAAGAACTTAGACATTCCAACGGTCAATTATTAACCTCAAATTATTCCATCGCTTCCGCCATCACCCAAACCTACAAGTAGACTCCTAGCATCCTCTCTTATCTTCTCCCACTTTAACTACGGCTACGTGGTGTATTGCAGCTTTTCGGAGACAGACTGAAGAGAATTATGAACAGCTTTGTAAGATTTTTTAATGGGACCCCGAGACGTTCCCACCATTATGCTGAGTTAGGGTGGCTTTTCCCTCCTATTGTAGACAATATTTCCTAGGAACATTCGTTTTCCAAATAATCAAGAACCATCGCCCTTCCTATGTCCATAATCTTCTCCAATTCAAGTCCTTTATGCACTCCTTAATCACAAGATCTCGACCTTCTGACCTTTATAACCCTTTTCTCAGATCTGTCTCATTTCAACACTCCTTTATTTTCGATTCTACCACTTTCTGAAATTCCCTCCCTCTAAAAATCCAGTATACCCCCTCCTTATTCACATTCAAAACCCTCCTATTTGGTTTCCTCTTCACAATACAGTCGGATGCTGTCTAAACATAGCATTATGCTGTAAGGCATCAGTTTCGTTACGTATGCTTTATTTGATTGAATATACATTTCATTTAGTTTGTTTTTTTATTTGTAAATCCCAAGGATTCTTTTCTTTATTATTTTTTCTATCAATGCATTTACAATCGGATTACAAAATTTTTGACGCCCTTTATGTCCACCCAAAACCCCATGCTTTGTTTAATTGTATGCTATGCCCGTAAAAACAGAGATGCATTTATGAAATTACAGTACTTTTTTCCTTTAACTATCTGTAATGAATTCCCGTTGTTGATTTGAAATAATTTGCAGTATATGATTTATGGCAATTTTTTTTCTCATTAAAATCAGAGTACATCTGGATCCCACTTGGTATTTTACATCTGTAAAATTTTAGTTAAGATTTTATTTATATATTTTACTTGTTTTTCTTACAATGTTCACAGCAATTAAAAGAAGATAAATAGCAAAAATCACCAATGCATTAGATTGGCTTTTAAGCCCCTTACCTAGTAAATTTTATTTTATTTTTTTCTAGTGTTGGGGTTAACATTTTTTAGAATTAATTTGTGTTCATTTCCTCTTTAATTTTATAAATATTACATGCCTCAACATTTCGTTCTCCTTCCCTAACCCTAACATCGAAGGGTCTTTGGCATTATACCTGTAAGGTCTTGAAAATTCCCACTTCGATACGGTCACTTGTTGTTTGGCACAAGCATTGGTGATATCTTTTAGAAGTCGAGAACAAAAGTTTACTGAGGTGAGAAAAAAAAAATGACAGTTTCAAGGGTTAAAATGAAGTTTATTTTTTCTTACATAAAATTTCTTCTAACTTTCGAAATACAGTCCATTATGTTCTATGGTTAGTTGCCATCTAGAAGCAAGCTGTTCGATTCCCTGCTGGCACCACTTCAACTGGAAAAAGTCTTCTACTCCAATTTTTATCTCCTACAATGTTTGAAATGTTTTCTCCTTAAGAAAGTGAGCCATTGTTCGGAAAAGATAAAAGTCCGAAGGCGTAAGATCAGGACTTTAGGGTGGGTGTGGTAGAAGATCGATGGCATCCATTTCAGCAAGTTTTTGCTTCGTGTGTCGCAAAGTGTGCAGCCAGGTGTTGTCATGCTGCAGCGAAACATTCTTTCTATTCACCAACGCCTGGTATCACCTTTCCAAAACTTCGTGCATTCGTGGCAGCTGTTCCGAATAAAGCTCGGAATCGAGAGAACGTCCTTTCTGAACAAAGTCATAGTGAATTACACCTTCAAAATTCAAAAAAACTGACAGCATTGTCTTTTTTTCAAATTGACTGCCTTGTGACCAGTAGAGCAGGCTGGCCTTGGTCTATCCACTGTCCTGATGTGTTAAGCCCCATTTAGACGGGCGACAAAAATTGTCGCAATTCATTAATTTTCCGTAAATAGGAATTGTCAACAACTCTCAGCAATTCGGCAATTTATCTCTCTTTCCCTTTTTGAGAACCTACAATTAATTGCTAGCAACTTGTCGTTTGGAGTTGCTCCACTTTAGTGCAGCAATAAAAAATTTACGCGCAATTCATCAGTTGCTCTTCGAATGTTGTTGGTGCTCACGATGTGGGAAGAAGAAGAAATTGCTGCTGCTGTAGTTGTCCTGGCTGGAGCACAGAGGAAAAGAAAGAGAACTATTTGGCAGAGAGACTACTTTACCCAGCGAGATTTGTCTATAGCAGTCACATCAGAAGTTCTGCTCGACAACTGGCTGTTCGTAAATTTCGCCAGGATGTCTAAATCTGACTTCGAAATTCTCGTGGGATTAGTTGGACCAAAAATTCAGAAAAATGATACAGTTAAGAGGAATGCAATACCAGTATCAACGAGGCCCGCCATCAGGTACCTATCCTGTGCCTATTCCTATATTACTCAACAATAAGCTTAATTATTCCAGATGTTGTACAAGGACTCAAAGAAAAATTGAAGGAATACATCAAGGTCAGTATTGTTCCTATATATATATATATATATATATATATATATATATATATATATATACATAAGAATAACAGGTATAAACATCAATTATATACCTATTTATGATAGAAAATAGGAAATATTGATGTCATAAATTATTAATAGTAAATAATTATCATAAATTCGTAAATAATTATCAAAGTTTCATCCGAAACTTCTAGTATCTCATCCCCATCCCAGTCTGTCCCGAAAAAAGTTGCTGAAAACGAGCAATACAAACCCACTGGCGATGGGTTTCAAAAATATATACAAAAATAGTTGCTTACTTCACGTCAACTCCTGAAAATATTGCTCCACTCAGGGCAATAGTTGTCGGAAACATTGAGCAACTTACCAGTGGGGAAAAAGTTGTTGGACGCAGTGTAAAAGTTGTTTGGCAATTTTTGACTTACGCCGCAACTCACGTTTCAGCAATAATTGCTGTGAAAAGCTTCTCGTCTAAATGGGCCTTTAGGATTGTGCCAGTATATCCACTTTTCGTTGTAGGTGACAATCCTTTTAATGAAACGTTTGCCACTTGGATTTTGAAGGAGCAAACGGTATGTTTCCAGGCGATGTTCGGCTTGCTGCTAGGTGAGCTCATGTGGAACTTCTTTACATGTTCTCTTCTCTTTACCAAATTGGTGTGACGATTCACACTTGATTGTGACAAACCAAGTTCGGAGGATAGCTGTGGAGTACTTTATGTGGGATCATCTTCAATAGTGTATCATAGAGCCTCTCTGTCCATAACAGATGGTAGCCCTGAGCCCGGGCTGACTCTCCAAGCTTGTATCACCACTTTCAAATTTGGTGAACCACTTCCTCATAGTCCACACATTAAGGTTAGGTTCCTCTTCAACTTCCCATATCAAATGCGTGGTTTTGGCGGCTGAAAATTTCCTTTTCCATCAATGTTGCAGAATTACTTGAATTACATACCTCAACGTCATTTTGATTGATAGGATGCAAAACACTGAACCTCACAAAGAGACATTATGTTTACTAAATAATTCAGTATAGTATTATAATTAAAAAGATACCAATAACTTTGTATATGATTTTAATCATATACTGTTTCGTTAATATATTTATGTAAATTAAGTTAATTTTAATCTACATGTGTCAAATAGTCTGTAGCATTAATTGTTCTGTTTTCTAGTTTTTATTTTTATTTGTATAGTTTTTAGTTGCTATATATATTCCTTGTAGCATAGAAAAGTATAATATACAAAACATTTTGCTAATATCAAATAAAGGGACTTGTTTTTGAATCACATTACTGTTTTCTTTTTTCACTAACTCCTAAAAATGGTAAATGGTTTTTTCTGAGGTAAGGGCTAATTGATTTATTGCATTGAAAAGCATAATGCAAACAATTCCACAGCTGAAAGGAATGCTTGTAACTAGGGATCAACCTATATAGAAATTTTAACCGATATCGTCATTTCAAAGGCCATATACCGATATATAGGCCATTTGTTTCTTTCCTTCATGGTCACAGAACATAGCAGGGAGTAACAGCTGGTAACAGTAGCAGTAAGGCAGGGAGCTAGTGGGCTGGCTGCATTCACCCGCTTAGTCTATCAGCAAGTACCTCATTTTAAGTGTATCAACTCACTTCTGGAGTTATGTCGAGCAAGGTGTGATCATTTTTTTGACGAATATCATGATCTGGAAATTTAAATCTGTAGCTTTATGGTTTTTGTCAAAATAAACTATAAAAAAAGCAATTTTTTTTCAAAAAATATGCATGTTATCAAAAAAAGTTGTTCAAATTAAGGTTACCTACAAAAAAGATCCAGTTACATTTTAAGCTAAAACTTAAGATATAAGACCCACAGAGCATAAAACCTGTGAAATTTTTGGTATTTCAAGAAACCTGCCATAAGTGGTTTTTCTTTTTTCAGAAAATACGCATTTTACCAAAACAAGTATCAAATAAAAGTTGTTCAACTAACCCATAAAGGAAGGTGCAGTTAGATTTTAAGCTAAAACAAACGATAACCGCAATACAGAGTGTCAAACCTGAGAAATTTAGGGTGTTTCAAGAAAAAAACTGCTTTAAGGTTTACTTTTTTCAAGAAATTTGCATTTTATCAAAATAAGTTTCAAACAACAGTTATTTGATAACCAATAAGTACAGCTGATTTGAACTAGGGATGAGATATCAAAAGCCAAATATCGATATTGATATCGGTTAATAATATTGATATTTCAAAATATCGTTAATATTTTTATTTAAAAAATCCAAATGAAGTGGAAGGAGATTAGGAGATAATCTGTTTTTAAATATTTAAATGCTGTTATAAATGAAAATAAAAACAATATCTTAATTGTATTGGCACAAAAATATTGATACTCAAAAATATCATTAATTTTTTTAAAAATTAAAAATCTTCTTAATGGATCGTAAGGTGATAAGGGAATAACCTGTTTCTTAATATTTAAATCCTATTGAGAATGAACTAAATAAGAACAATATCTTAATTGTATCGGCACAGAAATATCGATATTCCAAAATACCCTTAATTTTTTTAGGAAATAAACTGTTTCATAATATTTAACTCCTGATCTTATTCAACCTAATAAAAACAATATCTTAATTATATCAGCACAGAGATATCGATATTATAACAACAATATCTTAATTATATCGGCACAGATATATCGATATTATAACAACAATATCTTAATTATATCGGCACAGATATATCGATATTATAAAAACAATTTATTAATTATATTGACAAAGAAATACCAATATGTATGTCCCTTTAAAAGATTAAAAATATCGATGCAATAAAAATAAAAAAAATTGAAAAAAAATTTTTAATTATTTTTTCGTTGTTTAAAGTAATAGGAAAAAAAAATCGAAAATTTGCTGGTGGCCACAGGGGATAGATTCATGAAATAGGCTCTGCTGTATAGGACTCCAATGGAAGTCTTAAGCCAAAAAAAAACAAAAAACAATAGGCTCTGGCACTGAAGGGGATATATATATATATATATATATATATTAGCTGATCAGGCAATGCTTCACTATTGCTTGATTTGGGTATATATATATATATATATATATATATATATATATATATATATATATATATATATAGGTTAAATGAAAACAATTGAAAGTTTGATAAAAATTATTGTATGTGTAAATGTAGTATTAAAAAATCGAATTAATTGAAGTCCCTTGAAAACTGCACAAAAAAACTTTAACCCAGTTACAATACTTTCCTTACCTAGCAGTGGTGGTCATGTTCCCTCGATCTGCAGCAGTAGGAAAATAAAAACAGGGTTACAATGATCAATGAGTTGTATCATTGCTAATAATGGTCCAATTTTGATTTTTTATTAGTATTGTAGGGAATTTAATTATCTTTCAAATGATCATTCATATAATTTTCAAGTTATCAGAAAATAAAATATTCTTTCCACCATAACTTTTTTCTTCTTTTTCTCAGGGATGTAGTTAATGTATGGATGAAGTGCTTTAAGGAAAAGACTTCAGGCAAGTTTTATTAAGATTTTCTGAGTCGATTTGGCGCTACACTTTAGGGAAGCAGTATAGTTTTTTCGGGGTTGGTGAAGTGCGGGTTGTTCGGCTTTTGCACAGCTACTATAAAGAGATATTGATATTCATAAATATCGTTAATGTTTTTATTAAATTAAAAAAGACTTCTAAACGACTAGGAAGGAGATTAGGAAATAATCTGTTTCATAATATTTAACTCCTGATCATATTCAACTTAATAAAAACAATATCTTAATTATATCGGCACAGAAACATCGATATTTAAAAAAAAATATCTTAATTATATTGACAGAAATACCGATGTTTGTCCCTTTAAAATATTAAAAATATCGAGGCCCGATATACCAAGATACAGATGTTTTTTTCTCTCGATATATTGAACTATTATTTCGATATGCCTGGTCGACAAGTTATAATAAAACTTGCCGCCAAGGACAGAAACAATAGAGAAAAAAGTTCAAACATTTCGAAGCCGACTTCCAAGGGAACGCCTACATCGAGAATTCCTATAAGATCAACCAATAGGAAAGTCCAAAAGAAGAGTGGAGGCCAGATGTATGAAAAAGAGACTTTTCAAGAAGGAGAAGGGGAAAGAGAGAGAACAAGGAGCCGACACGGAAGTAGAGATAGTTAGAGCTGGAAGGCGGGACAGTGAAGTGGTAAGAGTAGAAGCAGAGGGTCCAGCCAAGCAGTCCAACCCAGACGCAATCAGTGAGTCTGGCAGGCAGAGCAGAAGATTGTGACGAGGAGACAACCAGACCAACAAGCAGCAAAGCGGCCAGTACCCGAGACGACGAAGGCAACAATAAGATAAGTCATATTCCCTTCATTCAATGTGTGCATTATTATCTAATATTATGTGGCACCATAGTAAGATTTTTAACAAGCAAGTTAGGCCCAGTATTCTCAAATACAGATGTTAAAGTCAATAGGTTTCTATAATGAGAGTAATTTAGGTGGTGAATTATTAGACCAACAGTATAATTAATAAAATCCTCTTAAATAAAGTAAGATCTATCAAAACCTATTATTATATTCACCCTGCATGCCATCATATACGTTAGTTAAGTAAATTGGTAAACACAACATCCTTGGAAATTGATCTCCAATGGTATTTATAATATCCCAACCTAGTGACCATACCCGGGGTAATCTGTGGTCTCTAGCCTTTTAAGTTAGTGTAACTAAATAATCAAGTTAATTGATCAGTTTCTTTCTGGAACCGATACAAATGCAGAGTTTATTAAATAAGTAAATGTGGTTTCTGGAACCCCCACCATCCTTAGAAAAGCAGATTGCCAGAAATATAACAATATATATACACACACACACACACACACATATATATATATATATATATATATATATATATATATATATATATAATTATTAAAATAGTGAACTTTTATTTAGCACTTCTTTTATTTTATATTTATAAATTTTTTCTTCACAATTCAGATTTCCAATATTTCAGGGTGATGCCCTATCTTCAGGAATAAAACTTACAGTATATAGATCAGCTAAAAACATTTATATCATTAATATATCTTATTTAAAAAATTTTAAACTATGTACATAAATAAATACATACAAATTATTCTCACTCTCTCTCTCCCTCACTCTCTCTCTCTCTCTCTCCCTCACTCTCTCTCTCTCTCTCTCTCTCTCTCTCTCTCTCTCTATATATATATATATATATATATATATATATATATATATATATATATATATATACCTTATGGTTAACAGTATTCATGTTTTACTAGTTGAAACTATGTATATATAATCCTTACAATTTACTCTTTTCATGTCTCATCCTAACCCATAACACAATATTATTTTGTCTTATTTTAAAAAAAATTAATAAGAGCATAGAGATTTGCACTGTTACAAATGACCCCAAACTTATTGATTAAGCTTAATCTGTTCAACTATTTACCTATATTCCCTTCTCCTTATATCTTTCTTTATATATTGTTACTTATTTACAACTCCATCACTAACTAACTATTGATTTAATTAATGCTTTTTATTAATAATCTTCTCAAAAGTAACATGATTGTATGAGTGTATTATAATTTAAATTTTAATTAATTATGTCCACATAATTAACATGCAGATATCTTTTGTATGTTTTATAATTTATGACCAGTTTTGCAATTTTTGTGATATGTATCGCCTTTATTGTTTTTCTCTTTTTGTTATGTCTTTTATATCTATATAATATAGATAATAAGGGTTATATAATGATAATAAGAAACAATATAAAATATCAAATATGAAAGATAAAATAGATTATAAAGAAAGGCAAAATTTTATTTATAGAGTAAATTGCATGAATTGTGAGAGTGTATATATTGGGGAGACCTCAAAAAAGCTAGCTACCAGACTTAATCAACACTGTAATAATTGTAAAAATGTTTAGGCTACAGCATTAGTCCAACATAGTATAAAGTTGAACCACAAATTTGATTTTGAAAGGCCTTAAATTTTAAAGAAAATATGAAAAGACATAATAAAAAGAGAAAAACAATAGAGGTGATACACATCACAAAAAATATACATTACAAAACAGACACAAGATATCTGAATATTATTTATGCGGACATAATTAATTAAAATTTAAATTATAATATACTCATACAATCATGTTCCTTTTGAAAAGATTATTAACAAAAAGTGTTAATTAATTAAATCAATTGTTAGAGATGGAATTGTAAATCAGTAAGAATATATAAAAAAAGATGTAAGGAGGAGGGGATATAGGTAAATAGTTGGAACAGATTAAGCTTAATCCATAAGTTTGGGGTCATTTGTAACAGTGCAAATATATGTTATTATTAATTTTTATTGCATACAAATTTTTAAATGTTTTTGAAATAAGACAAAATAATGTTATATTATGGATTAGGATGAGACATAATAGGAGTAAATTGTAAGGATTATACATAGTTTCAACCAATAAAACATGAATATTGTCAACCATAAGGTATATATATATATATATATATATATATATATAAGGCCGGGGTGGCCGAGCGGGCTAAGGCGCTTGCAATAGGTAATCAAAGTTAAGCAACGTCGAGCGTGTTTTGTACTTGGATGGGTGACCGCCCAGATTTGGGTGACCGCCTACCGTGGAAAATCCACGTGGCCTGCCACTATCCCCTCTCCCCCGGGCATGCGAGGCCAGTCAGCCTACTGGAGGCAACTCACACAGACCGGGCGTAGGAGTGATGACCCTACCCCGTGTACATTAATTGTGAATCGCGTTGCGGTTTTCCAGGACATAAAATAGCCGCCCGGAGGTTTGGTCCATGGACGGTCTGTCTCGGGGAAAGAAATATAGGTCCTCGTGCGCCTGCTGACTCCGAACAGCCATAATCAATGGATCTAGACCGATTTGTCACTGTCCTTGAACCCGAGTAAGTCGGTGGGAAGGACACTGCCGAATTGGCCCCAAAAGGGACCGGTTATGGAGCAATGGGCAGCCTGCCGCTGCACCATGGAAACCATGGTTCGCAGCAACGTGAGGTTGGGTGACCCCCTCCAGGCTGTCTGTGCTCCCGCAAGCAATAAATGTCTGTAAGAACACCACATCGCGCGGCCAAAGATCTACAAGGTCTATAGAGCCAACCGAAAAAAAAAAAAAAAAAAAAAATATATATATATATATTTTTTTTTTTTTTCTGTTGGCACTATAGACCATGGATATCTTTGGCCGCGCGATGTGGTTTTCTTACAGACATTTATTGCTTGCAGAAACACAGATAGCCTGGAAGGGGTCACCCAACCTGAAGTTGCTACAAAGTAGGGTTTCTTTCCATGATGCAGCGGCAGGTTATCCATAGCTCTATAACTGATTCCTTTGGGGTCAATTCGACAGTGTCCTTCCCACCGATTCACTCGGATTCAAGGACAGTGACACACCGATCAAGATCCATGGATTATGACCGTTCGGTGTCCCCAGGCGCACGAAAACCTATATTTCTTTACCCGAAGCAGACCGTCCATGGACCAAACCTCAGGGCGGCTATTTTACGTCCTGGAGAACCACAATGCGATTCACAATTTAGGTACACGGGGTAGGGTCATCACATCACTCCTATGCCCGAGGTATAGATATATATGTATACATATATATAATAAGTTTAATATGTTTATTTACGTATATAGTTTAAACATTTTTAAATCAGGTATATTAATAATATACATGTTTTTAGCTGATTTACAAGTGTGTATGCACTGTAGTTTATATTCTTGAAGATGGTGCATTACTCTGACATGTTGGAAATCTAATATGTGAAGAAAAATGTTATAAGTACAAAGTAAAGGAACTGCTAAATAAAAGTTCATTGTTTTACTAATAAGTAAATATATATATATATATATATATATATATATATATATATATATATATATATATATATATATATATATAAATACATAAATTGCATAACATATTATTATGTATTGCATTTGTTTTAAGTATCTGATTATCTACACTACTATCTAATAAATTATATAAACTTTTTATTTTGCATAGAAAATATATATTTTATTATTAATAAATTATATTGCTGCACCGGTAGAACTGTATTGGCTGTATACTGTAATGTATTGCGGGTACAGAAGGCAAAAAAAAACTTGGATCCATGAG
The DNA here is from genome assembly GCA_948150685.1 of Rhaphigaster nebulosa. Taxonomy (NCBI): domain Eukaryota; kingdom Metazoa; phylum Arthropoda; class Insecta; order Hemiptera; family Pentatomidae; genus Rhaphigaster; species Rhaphigaster nebulosa. Next base: position 42,735,387 of record OX411307.1, read on the forward strand.
ACTATAGGTCCTATGGCACAGTGGCTCCAACATAGCGATGCAGTAAGTGTTCACCATAAAATTTACAATAGTAAAATAATAATTAAATTTACAGTATCCATTTCTGACAAAAATGAAATACTAATTCCACTTTGACCAAATTTTGCAATTGTGTCATGGTTCTACCAAGACATGTAGTGGGAGGAAAAAAAAAACTTTTTATATGTAAAACATGCTTCTTTTTTTTTTGTCTCTGGCTAATACGATCTTTCAGGCATTCAGACCTGGCCCCATTGAAGCCGGATTAACGAGGTTCTACTGTAGATAGAAATATTTTATTTATGTATTTTTATCATATTTAATACAGAATATTATTTGGAAATTGGTAAATGTGTATAGATAATGAATCTTTGTTCATCTGTCGAGGTTTTTGTATGATTTATGCAATAACACCGCCAATCTTAACCATTTACACAATTCCATTATTTAAATAAACAAAGTATTATAAATAGATGTTTCTTATTTTCATCAAAATTTGCAAATATAAATATATACATTATTTTTTCTTTTTTTTGAAATTATTATTATTACTTTATTTTTTGTTTCAGTTTATTGTTTTTAAGTTACCTCATGATTTATTATTGGTTCATCATCTTTGTTTGTAAATTCTTTCGTTTCTGTGCTTCTACATACCTAAGGCACAAAAGCCCACTTTTCACTTGCTGTAATGTTATTCTAAAGGGATTTGTTCCGAAATAAATAAAGAATTTATATTATGATTAAATAGTATTAATTAGCAACAGTAAGTACACAAACATTTATAATAGATTTGTGGAATGACTTGTGTTACCTTGCAAATAAGACACATAAACTTCATTTCAGATGAATGTCCAGCTTCAAGTTGACGGATTCTGCTTTTAAGAGCTTCTATAATTTGCTTGTTTTCAACAGAATCAGTTTTAATTGGTTCTTCATCTTCAGGTGAATTCTCACTCTTTTTTGAAACAACAGTCCCATCTTTTAAGTGGACAATGCTCTGTTTCACTGCATTACTAAGTGAAAGAAGTGATAAAAATTAATACATGCATAAAATTATATTATATATCATGGAATATAATTATTAATAAAATTACTTCTGATATCTAATAAATGTTATAAAAGAAAATGAATTCTAAAGTTTCTATTGGATTATTTCTTTTGATTCTAATGTAGAAAAAATTGAATACTAAATCAAAACTCAACTTCTGGATATTCCATGCACCCTAAACCCTTGGTGATTTTTGTATTTTTTATGCTTGTTGCATCCAACATTAAATCTATTCTGATTTCACAAAAGACAATATTAAAAATAAACATCTATTTTTAATTTAAGAAGAATTGTGAGATAATAATTAAATCAATAAAAATAAATAATGTTAATTAGAAAAACAGTGAAGAAAGAATTAGTTCTAATTTCAAAAACCTAAAATAAATATATTATAAAAAAGTGAGAAACCTTTCTAATAATGATTTGTCTTTCTCTTCATTATTATCAACAGCTAGTGAAATAACTAAATCAGCATCAGTATATTGTATAGGACCGTAATGAGAAGTTTCATCTCGATCAACAACTAATTCTCCTACTCCTTCATCTTCATCAACTTCTGAATTTTGGAAACTCCGTTCACACACTCCTATAAAACATAAGTCAATAATATGAAAAACAATTTCTTATAAACCAAAATACATCTTATATTTAATAAAATATCTGTTTTAATTGATTTTTGTGCGAGTATACCACATTCTTCAAGCTGAAATTATTTTGATTAATCAAAAGCATTACTTTTTCATACCCATTATTTAATGTCATTTTTGTGTCCAATATTTATTTTCTTATATCTTGCATTCAATTACTCATTACAGTTATTATTTTTATAGTAACTTTCCTAAGCACTGTATTTGCTTGGTCTAGTTAAGATGTACTTATTTATTACTATGTACTAGTTATTAAGCTTTTATAATAATAATTTCTAATATTAATAATAATAATAATAAAGTTTTATTCTCAATTTTTTAAAATTACAAAAAACCTTATGTAATCATGTTCCAGGTTTAACATCCTTTACATGATTAATAATTTTTAAAACAATAATTGGATTTTACATATTTACATTGTTCGTATAATAATAGTAGGAAAAATATAAAATAAAAACCCACTTAGGAAACAGAAAAATAAATAAGAAGAGTACATAATTAGAGTAAAATATAATAAATCTGACACACAAACTATGTTAAGCTAGGAGTACGTGTTTGGTTCTTTTGTCAGTGTAACGTCAAAAGGAATTTTTATTGTAATTATCTTTTTTATCAATGGGTTTTCGGAAGCTATTGGTCTCGTAAAATATGATTTGGTTTGAGCGAAGACATATTGTTGAATTGTGGGAAGTTCTAGGTCTTGGAGTACGGACGTGATTTTAGTATACTGGGGGTAGATATTTATGATCCTTATACAAAGGTTTTGAATGCTTTCAAGCTTATTAAAATTAGTTTTACAAGTTGAGCTGTTGACTGGAAAGGCGTAGGTAAGTTGAGCTCGGATTACTGATTTATAGAGTATAAGTTTGTTTTTGGGGCTTAGCTCGGATTTTTAATTGAAATATGGGAACATTTTAAATATAAATTTTTTGGCTTTATCTGTTTTCCTGTTAATGTGTTCTGTGAAAGTTGAGATTTGTCTAGATTTCAACAGAGGTATCGTACTCATTTAGATCATGGGATGTGTTCTGAATTTAAAGTCAGATGCTGATCTATGCATGGCCAGAGCTTGGTAAAAATTATAGCTTCTGACTTATTTGTGCTGATTTTCAGTTTCCATATTTGACAGTATTTGTTAATTTTTTTTTAAAGTTAATTGTAATCGGCTTACTATTGTATCGATGTGGTACAATACTGTGTATAAGGCTGTGTCACCTGCATATAGAGACCTTATTACATTGGGAAATTTCGGGAAATTGGATAAGAATAGATTGAAGAGGGTTGGGGATAGGCAGGAACCTTGAGGAAGGCCAGCATTTCTAATATTTCATTTTTTAAAGGTTATATTTTATTATAGCAGTCCTTGACAAATTTCTTCGTACTCTCAAAGTACATGAAAAATCTAGGAATGAACAATTTGTCAACTGAATAGTCTCATTATAAAATCTTATTCCATCTTTCAGATGATTTCACACAGATAAATGACTTGGAATTGCATCATATCTATTTACTTTAGTTATTTAGAGTTGTATACAAAACAACAAAAGTTAATTATAATATTTAGGATATATAAATGGCAAATATTTCATATATTAAATTTACATTTAATCCTTAGCTTACAGGGCACATTGAAACTATTAAAACAGATTTTTGGTCAAAATTACTGAGGGAGATTTTTACACAAATTAACGGAAGTAAAGCTCGGAACTCAGTGATATCTGCTGTATGTAGGATGACTAAAATAATTGAACAATTTAATGATAAATAATGATTCTTTATTCACAACCTTTTCACAACTGATAAACATAGGCTATCTTATTGCTACTTCATAACCTGCTTCCACTGCCCACCAAATTCTTCACATCAAAGATATAATCTCACCCCTTTCTAATAACAGAACAGAATGGTTTAACCAACTCAGCAAACTGAGGCTCTTACACCCACAACAGGATCTCTTCTTTCCCTTTTCCTGTACTCTCTTCGATCTTCTTACTGCAGCTTCCTTGTTATTGCCCTCCTCTTGACTAATAGGAGCACTCTGTTCCATTCCTCAGTTGGAAATTTCCTCGTCATATTTTTCTTGACTAACTGGAGTACTCTCTTCCATTCGTTTCTCCTCTTTGCTAAATCTGACCATTTGGTCCAAATGTTGTTTGCATAGAGTGCCAGCCATCTGGGTCAATCAAAAAAGTAACAGATGACAATTGTTTTTTATTCATCCTCAAGCCCTTTTATTTGTAGTATTTACTATGAAATTGTTCACCATTACTAATTCATTCATTTGAAAGTCGATACGACAGGATGATTCATTTCTTAGGAGGGATTTTCAAGGGTATTCCATAGACAGAAAGTACTAAAGGGTATTCTAGTACTAAAGGGTATTCCATAGACAGAAAGTCATAAAGATAATATTTATTGTACCAACAGAACAGATTTATAGTACAGTGGAATCTCGCTTAACGAGTACCTCTCATAATAAGTATTTTGTATAACCAGAAAAATAAATTGTAAAAAAATGGCTCCCTTAATGAGCATTTCGTATAATAAGAGACATAGAAAGGAGAAGTCCCCTCCTCATGTCACATGCTTTTGTGTGTGTGCCCAGTGCAAAGTAATTTTACTCGGCAGTGCTACATCAGCACTCGTTGCACAAGTACTTTAGTGCCATTTGTGATTACAGCGAATTATAAATTAATTCATGTATATACGAAAATTATTTTCACTTAATGAGTGTTTCGCATTACGAGTAAGACTTTGGAATGAATTATACTCCTTATGTGAGGTTCCACTGGTTGCTGTTTAATAATTAAATGCAGATTTACTGTAAATTTTAAGTTAATGCACACTCTAATTTCTTCATTTGATTTAAGAACAGGTACAATGACTGCCACCAAATTTATCTGAGCGAGAAGATGACCCCTACGAACAGGCATCTATACTGGCTTGTCCAACAGAACAGAGCTGCGGGAAAACTTAAATATATATGGCTCGCTGCTGGCAGAGTGCGCTGCCGGAAGGATGAAGGCCATCAGGTGATCTTTCTTGACCAGGCTGAGGACCTAGATATCTTCAACTGACTGTGTGAGTCTCATCTGCCATTCAGCATCTTATGTATTTGGCACGTTTATCGGACTTCAAGTAATTCTTTCATGTTTGGCTTATATTTTACATTTTTACAGCGACATTTTAACTTATTTATATCTATTTAGAATTTCTTCTTCATGTACTTTTTTTTTCTTTTTTTTTAAATCTATATACAGTGTTACCTAGTGTATTATACTTATCCCAGCGTCTTCCCATCTACCAACTTCTTTACTCTCCAAAAACTTCTCATGTCTAGTGTCCAGACCACCTGCCCCGTTAACTCCCAATCTCTTCCTGCCCATTATGACGAATTCCTACAATACTTTACCCATATTTTTTATCATATCATTATGATCTCCGAAACTTGGCTCAAGCCTTATATCCCTCCCAAACTACACCCTCTTCCGCCAAGACTGGGTAGATCAGACTGGCAGAGGTGTAGCTATGTATGTCTATAATAGCCTCAAAACCCGTATCCTTGATTGCTCTTCATAATCTGATCATCCACAAGTTGAGTTCCTTATGGATTCTTTGGAAATCACCGTTACATATGATCTAGTGCCTACCTGCATTATAATTTTGACTCTACTAACAAATAAATGACCAACGGTTCCGCTCTGGACTGAATATCCAACAAATCTACATTTGAAAATTCATTACTCCCTAAAAAAATCTGTTCCAAATGAAAAAAATCATGCTTCTAATTGTAATCCACTTCTGTTTTCAAGTCCTCTTCTAAATAATTTGTTCTGACTTTTCAGACACACTTTCTCCAAATGCCTTCAAAAATTACAAAATGCGCACTTTAAATTTGTGAATACATTCCCTTGTGTTGTGACTGCTAATCTCTCTGTAACAGTAATGGTTATATTTTGTTGGCTAGTTTTTAGTTTGTTCCACCCTTAGATGTGTTACTGCTCATTTAATTTTCTATATCTACATAGTTTACCAGCGAATCCATATTGTCTAATGAGTTGTTAGTACCCGCTGTCCGAGAAGTGCTTTGTACACCCAGTTCCCTGGTCTCTGCAATTTTCCCATCTGCAAATAATACATTTTCTTTTCTAAACACCTCAACTCATGTCTAATGATTTTTTATGCTGCATATAAACTGATCTCTTAAAAACATTTCAACATCAGGAAAGCTACAATTCATAGATCCTCTTTTAAATGGGCTAAAAAATCGTTTATTGTTTCTGAAGTTGATTGAGATTTATAGTTGAATTTATATTTTTTCAATAATTTTGATGGTTTCGAATTTAGGTAGTCAGACATTAAAAATACAATTTCTATACCTTAAAATCCTTTGGCTTTTTTTGGTGTAGCCAAATTTTAAATAAGTACGCAAGTCTCTGCATTTACCCTTGTAAGCAAGTCTGGTACATGTTTACTTTCTTCAAAGTCATGGGCATTAAAATAAAGTTTGAGTCTTTTCAATCATCCTTGTACAAACAAAATTCAGTTTGACATTTCTCCATTCTATAGCTACCTTCAATATTCTTTGGTTTAACTTAAGTGACTTGTTGGCTTATCTTTATATTACCTTCTTTTGCGCCACGTTCCAATTTCCGAACCCAAATTTTCTTAATTTATCTAAAGAATCGCTTTCTTCGAACTTCAAAATTAATTTTTTCAGTTTTAAAACTAAGTTTTGTTATTTATGTCTGTACACCCAAGAAATGGCCAATGGCTTCAAGAAATTATATTAGTATGTTTATGGCCTGCATATTATACTCAGAATTGACCATGATCCTTTGAAATATATTTTAGGGAATTATAAAAACCAGTCAGTGAGTATTCAAAATAGATAACAACGGGCTTATTTTCTTTCCAGCTTCAATTACAACATTGAAGTAGTGAGGTCTTCAGCAAAATGACAAAATATGTGTCGTTTTTAGACTGTTGATGTTAGAAGTGCTGTATTTTGTCTACATATAAAAGGTGTCCCAGATAACCTGCCCCCTCCATTTAAATTCTAGAATGTTCAGAATATCAGAATAAAATTTGGGAGGATCTCAATTGGGTAACCTGAAGTTAGTTTGAGGCATATTGTCGATTTTAAAACCTACTGAAGTATTCCTCCAGTGGCTCTAACTCTAGACACAGGCAATGTTGCTGAGAGGCTCAACAGATAGGGCTCACCCTATCAGCCTGAACATAGGAGGAAACGTGTCTGCCTCGGTGACTTATCTTGCGGTGATATTCAAGAAGAGATTCAAAGTCACTCCACATCTCGGATATCTCCGAGATAGGGTGACCTTCTCTCTGAATGGACTGTCATAGTGGGTGCATTCTGGGGCCTGAGGTACCCGGCTACGAGAACCATCTATAAGGGAGTCGTGTTGGGCATCCTGAGGTATGCATCCCCTGCCTTATCTCATAATGCATCCTCAGTCGTTATCTCACACTAACGCAGAAGAAGAAGCTGGCGACCATCCAGAGACTGGCACTTCTGAGGGTCACCAAGGCAAACAGAACGGTGTCACACGAGGCAGTGCAGGTATTGGCCGGAGAGATGTCCTGGGGTCTCACCCTACGAGAAGACAGCATCAAATTTGATGTTAAGAGGCAAGGGCTTGATGCAATTCCGGAGGGACTACAGCAGAGGATAGGTGAGGAGCCTGGGGGGGTGTTGAGGGAGGACTCACTGGATGAGTGGAACAGACGGTGAGTCACTTGTGAAAAGGGTGCAACCCTTAAGAAGTTCTTTCCTACCATCTACTCCAGACTAGCGATGAAGTGGGTCCATCCTGATTACTGGTCCTCACAGATTCTGATACAGAGGTTTCCGGGAGAAGCTGCGGAAGGTCACCCACCTGCGGTGTGCCTGATACAGCTGAGCATGCAGTAATATCCTGTGCCGTCATGGATGGACATCGAGCCTGGCTATCCAGGAAAATCAGACTGTAGGCCTTTGACGAGGCCGATTTCCCGAGGTTGGTAGAGGAGAAAAATTATCCCTTCTTCATGTAATACATACGAAGATGGAGAGAGGTTGTGAATCCCACACATTCCACTCTTGGTAGGGGCCGTCCACCCGAAGAAGAGAAGGCTGCCTTCGCTGAGGAGGAACCGCAGGAAGAAGCTGAAGTCTAGTGGCAGCTCTAGACTTGCAGAGAGGAAGCTCAGAGTGGCAAGTCAAAGTCAGTCCTGACTGCACGAATCAGGAAGGAAGGACACAAAGGTGCAGCCCCATCAGTAAATGGTGTGCAGCTGCGCACCGGGCTGCACCATAGAATACCCAAATATTGTTCCCATAATTAAAAGATACACTTAAATTATGTATGACAATAATAAATTAATAGTTTAAAAATAAATAAAGCTGAGGTTTATTGGCGGTAGTGGCATACCTAACACCTCACTGCTGCTGAAACCACGTAAGCCAGAAATGGCCAGGCAGGGGGAATAAAAAAAAAAAAGTCATTGACTAGCTTATTGTTAGCAGAAAAAGGTCAGCTGGCTAAAGAAGCGAGGTCAAATGACCTGTAGTCTCCCATTATTTTAAATATAGTCATGGATGTAGTTGAGGAGGGGTAGCTCAGTTCAAACTGGAGCTCAATCGTACCAAATGCCTGTCTCTTATAGGTATTCCATCTGAGAAGAGGAAGACTTTAAAAGTGAATAATTTTAGTTTTGCAATAGGTGGAGGAGACCTGGTCCATTCTGGGAGTACCTGGAAGTTAAGCATAATCATGCAATATTGTGCCATACCATTGTTAATTTGGATGAATGACTCAAAAGTATTGGTGCTCAAGCCACAATAAAAGTACAAAATTCTTTATGGCTTCTTATCTCGGATATTGGACCAAGGCTCATCTTGAGGAAACTCAACATCCGAGTACGAACAGATTTGAGGTGATACACCCAAGATATACAAAGAGATACACCCTATGCATTTTTTTCAAGGCCCGTTAGGAATTGTTGGATTTGTGATGCCTTATCTTCTAAGGTATGCTTCTTATTGGAGGGAATCTAGGTTTTCATTAATTATGTTTGGATTTTTTAGTTGGCAAAGACAAGTATAAATAAAAATATTAAACTCAAAAAAAGAAAACCTGAACTAGTTTCACAATATAATTAGGACTATAAAACAGCAAAGTGCCAAGGAACTCAGAAATTGGACAGGCTTAGGAAATTAGTCAGTTGAATTGCTCTGTGATATCAAGTTGTTATTTTATGAAAAAAAAAACATCCATAAATGTAATGTTAAAAAATAAAAGAAGCAGTTAATCAGGCATGTTTTACCTCCATATCGTCCCAATACAACTGGAGATACTTGTAACCTCCCCTGTCCTGACCATTCATAGTCATCATAATCTCCTTCTCCTTCTACATCCACAGTCTCTTCTTCATCTTGCACATCAAAAGAACCATGCTACATGGAATTGAAAAAAACTATTATAGATTGAAAAACATATGAATGATTAGCATTACTAGCATTAAAACTAGTCCAAAGAAGCATTTAAGTAAGATAATGATAATAATACTTCATGATAAAACAAAATGAAATGAAAAGTAACTTTTATTTTGTGTGCATTGATTATATATAATTGTTAAAGGAATAGGCATATGTTTAAACATAAATGAATACTCTTTATATAGGTTTGGTAGATTGATAATTAAGTAGGTAAAGAAATTAGTGGTGTTTAGAGGATTCTATAGAGGAAGATTAACAAAAAAAATAGGCAAGAATTTCCAGAAAGTAGTAGCACAAATGATGAAGGATTCGCTAAAGGACTAAGAAGTTGCTTGGAGCCGACAAGGATGGCCATTTTCTCTCTCTTTAGCCACAATTTATTGTCTAATGCCTTTGAATTAATGCTATTTATGCCATCTTGCAGCTTTTGGGTTGCTTCGAGTATGTCTGTAGGATAAAAAAATAGGTAAATTTGAAGTTCATATGCATATAAATGGTATTGCGAGTGATGCATAGAGTCACATAATCAAACTAAAAGAAACTTCTATAAGTTCTAACAGAATGGAAGATGGTAGAACAGGATTTATTATTTAGTAAAATATTTTTAGCAAAAGTTAGAATACGATACTCAATTTATAATAATATATATAATTCTAATAATAATATATAAAGGTACTAAATATATAAAATGATATATTTTATGTAAAACTGTACTTATAAACAGATAGATTGGGAGGAGGAACATCAAACACAAACTCCAAAAGTTTGTAAACATAATGTGGAAAAAAGAGGTGTTGCCCAAATATATTTGGTTGCTACATTCACAGAATTTGCTACATTCACAGAAGTTGCTACGAATTTGATTACACAATTTGTAGGAGCATATAATAATTATAACTCCGCCAGTAGTGATAGCATTACTAGAACTACTGCTCGTCCCAATCCTGGATAATGGAGGAGGGTTGGAGAGGGGCCGACTACCCACCCCATAAAAAGACTCAGGTTACTTCAGCTCAAAAACCAAGACTCAGATATCGGACGGTTACATGGCAATGACCCGGAACTCGGACAAAGGTTTATCGATTTGGAACATAGAACGTTTGGACTTTGTTCAGTCCTGGTACTCTATCAGAATTGAAGGACCAGTTATTAAGGCATAAAATAGATGTCACTGCAATACAGGAGGTGAGATGGGCTGGCAATGGTAAGCTAAGTAAAAGAGATTTGGATTTCTTCTATAGTGGCAGCCCAGACATGCATGAGTTTGGGACAGCATTTGTAGTGTCGAAACACATGAGCTCAGAAGTATTGGACTTCTTACTTAAAAGTAATAGGATGTACAAGCTCAGAATCAAAGGTAGTAAATGTAATATGACTATTATAAATGTACACGTCCCAACAGAGGAAAAAGATGAGGCAGAGACCGAACAATTTTATGAAGAACTGGAAAGGACCCTAGATGCCTGTCCATCTTATGACATAAAAGTTGTATTGGGTGATTTTAATGCACAGGTGGGCAAAGAGGAAGTGTTTCTAACTACAGCAGGTAGAAATAGTATGCACGATAGTATCAATGACAACGGAGAGAGTATGATAAGTTTTGCCACTGCAAATTCTCTAGTTGTAATGAGCAAAATTTTCCCCTATAAATAGGCACACAAAGGAACTTGGACTTCTCCAAATGGGACTACAACTCAGATAGACCACATTCTTGTCTCCAGTAGGCACTTCAGCGATTTGCACAATGTCCGGACTTACCGAGGCCCCGATGCAGACTCAGACCATTACCATTACTATCACCTGGTGGTTACCAAGATGGCAAGCCAGATATATCAGACACTAAGAAGAAATTATGACTAGGACAAGGAGAAGATAAATAGAGCAGAGATAAAAGGTATATTCTGAAACTACATTGAGAGAATATACTAGTAAGATGGTAGGAATGCTCAGGATGAATGGGACATACTTAAACAAGTAATAGAGAAAGCCGCAGACCAATGTTGCAAGAAAGATAAGAGAATTACTCCTGCATCCTGGTATGATCAAGAATATGAAGAAGCAGTAAAAATAAGGAATGTTAAGAGAGCAAAATACCTGAATAGAGATACTCGTCAGAATCACAAAGAGTACCCATGAAAGACGCAAGGACCCATGCTAAGAGAGTGTTGAGGCAGAAAAAAGAAGAGCCTTTCTAGAAAAAGTTAAAAAACATTGAAGAGGCAAGGCTTAAAAATGAAACAAGAAAGTTTTTTCAGGACGTAAAGGTACCAAAGTAGGTTATTTTAATGAGTCAGGTACGCTGAAAGATAAAAATGGTAAGGTAAGCAGCTGTGGATAACGAGGTGCAAGAAAGATGGAAAGTGCATTTTCAGGAGCTACTCAATCCTGCAGAGGGAGAAAAGGAAACCCACAGAAGTATGCAAACAACAGAAGATGTTGATGAAGTCATGCCACCTGATTCTGATGACATCGAATATATTCTGGGAAAATTAAGGAATAATAAATCTCCAGGATCAGATTGGATTCCTGGAGATTTTTTCAAACAAGGCGGGAGTCGCCTCTCAGATGAATTATGTAAATTAATATCAAACATTTGGGAAACAGAAAAGCTACCAGAAGAATGGAAAGAGTCGCTCATTATCCCAATTTTTAAGAGGAAAGGAGATGCAAGTGATTGCAGAAATTATAGAACCATCAGCTTACTTAATTCTAAGTATAAGGTTTTCTCTATTGCTCTGTATAATCAGATCGTGTCACATGTGGAGAGACAGCTCGGAGACAACCAAGGTGGTTTTAGGACAAATCGATCTACGATTGATCAAATATTTGACCTTAGACAGACTGTGGAAAAAATGATAAAGTATAACTCAATGTGGATGCTCTTCATTGATTTTAAGGCGGCATACGATACAGTGGTTAGGAAAAAGCTTTATAATGCTATGCAAGAACTGGATATAACAGCGAAGTTAATAAGTTTGACGATGGCTACAATAGAGGGCACTGTCAGTAGAGTTAAGGAGAAAGGAAGCATTGACGACTCCTTCTAAGTTTGCTCGAGCCTGAGACAGGATGATTCATTAGCCCCACTCCTGTTTAATATTGTCCTAGAGACCATCATGAGAAGGGCAGGTTTAAATAATGGAGAAACAATATTTCACAGAATGGCTCAACTACTTGCATACGAAGACGATGTAGTCATTGCAGGGCGATCACTTCAGGCAGTGAAGGAAGCATTGTGTAGATTGGAAAATGAAGCACAGAAAATGGGGGTCTGTGCCAATGAAGGCAAAACTAAAATCCTAGTGTTAAGGAAGAAGAAGCTCGTTCATTCATCTCAGCACTATGCCATAGGAAACCATACATTCCAAGCAGTCTCGAGCTTTACCTAAGTTGGGTCAATAATAAATGATACCCATAGCAAAGATCAGGAGATATCGACTAGAATAATGGCTGCCAATAGAGCTTATTATTCTCTAGCGAGCCTTCTGAAAAGTAGATTGTTGAGATGTGCAACCAAGTTTAGGCTATACAACTCTTATTCGGCCAGTTGCTACATTTGCGTGCGAGATATGGACACTCGCGAAGGCATCTGTAGAACGAATAGATCATTTCGAAAGGAAAATCCTTAGACAAATAGTAGGGCCTAAACTTGAGGAAGAACAAACAAGGAAATCTACTCAATGTATGGTGACCTATCTATCTCCCACTTCGCTCAAGTTCAACGTATGAAATGGTTGGGGCATGTCCTGAGAATGGATTAAGCGAGAACTGCAAGAAGGCTTTACGATGGGAAGCAGGAAAAAGATAGGTCTAGAGGAAGAACGAAATATCTATCAGGTGCACTGCCAACAGGGACGACTGAGCAAAGGCAACTGAGCAGGCCAAGGGCCGCTACATGCGTCTGTCGTGCCAATAATGAATGAATGAATGCATATAATAATTATATACTATTAGGGACTTGAATAAGTTCTCGCTGTTTCCCGACAGATGGTGTTATCTTAGTCTTTTTGCATCGGGCAATACTATAGCCAACTTTATCGTGAAGCTCCACCATTAGACTCGAAATCACAGTTTATGTTATTCCGCCGAAGTGTAAACAACATACTTTTTCATAGCGTTAAACAAGTCGAATTTCATGCCAAAAAAAGAGTATTTGCAGGGAATTTTACTGCATTCCTTTTTTCAAAAAAAATCTGCATCTGAAGCACATAGAATTCTTGTGAAGACTTACGGTGACCATGCTCTGTCGGAAACAACATGCAGAGATTGGTTTAGACGCTTTAAAAATAATGATTTTAATATTGAAGAATTGGAAGCATTACTCGATGAAGACCCAAGTCAGATGCAAAATGAACTTGCAGAATCATTAGGAGTTGATCACACAACAGTTTCCAAACGTTTAAAAGCATTAGGAATGATTCAAAAGCAAGGAAATTGGGTGTCGTACGAATTAAAGCCGAGACGTCGAACAGCGTTTTTTCACATGTGAACAGCTGCTCCAAAGGCAGAAAAGGAAAGGTTTTTTGCATTGTATCGTGACTGGCGATGAAAAGTGGATACACTACGATAACCCGAAGCGTAAAAAATCGTGAGGTAAGCCCGGCCATGCATCAACATTGACGGCAAAGCCGAATATCCATGGTTCCAAGCTCATGCTCTGTATTTGGTGGGATCAGCTGGGTGTAGTGTATTATGAGCTCCTCAAACCCAACGAAACCATCATGGGAGATCACTATCGACTACAATTAATGCGTTTGAGCCGAGCATTGAAGGAAAAATGGCCTCAATACGAGGTAAGACACGACAAAGTAATTTTGCAGCATGACAATGCTCGGCCACATGTTGCAAAACCTATTTGGAAACGCTCAAATGGGAAGTCCTACCCCACCTGCCGTATTCCCTGGACATTGCTCCTTCCGATTACCACTTGTTCCCATCGATGACTCATGGCTTGGCTGAGCAGCACTTCCAATCTTATGAAGATGGCAAAAAATGGATCGATTCGTGGATAACTTCAAAAGATGAGTCGTTCTTTTGACATGGTATTCGTATGCTGCCAGAAAGATGGGAGAAAGTAATGGACAATACTTTCAATGACATGTTCTTTACTAATTTTTTTAAATAAAGCATTTATTATCACGAAAAAACAGCGAGAACTTATTTAAGTCCCTAATACAATTTCAACATATCATCTTAATACAATAGAAAAATATGCTCTTTTTTTTTCATTTTAATGGGCGTTTTTTTTACTGAATATATTCCTCCCCTTTATTCTTTCCATTAACCCCCATATTTTTATGAATTAAATTAAGACATTATTTATTGATAAATAAGTTCAAGCTAAAATATTAAAGTTAAATAATGACATATAAATTAAATCTAGAGCAGCAACAAATTCGAACATAAATAGTAAAATGCATATAAATAAAACATAAGTAATAAATAGCGATATATATAAAAATGCTAACTTATTCAATCACTTTTCATTTCATTTCATTCATTTGCCGTGCATGTGATAGTAGATAATTGTCAGGGAGTTAAGAATTTCATTTTCAGCCAATATTGCTGCATCCTAAATATTGACACCAAGATCCTCTATGAAGTTCCTACTTGTAGTTGGTATGGTACCACCGGCTCTAAACCAAAGACTTCACATGTTTAAGACTCTTTCATTGAACCTCTCCTTAAGGAAAGGGATGCACTTACCATATATTTCCTTCTTTTGTCTTTCCACCTTAATTGCCCGACTGAGGTCATTACTTTCATATTTTATGGAAGAATTCAGAATCATTGCTGACTTTCCTACTTTAGGAAAGCCACGATGTCAGCATACTGCATGGATCCATCTATCTATGTATCTATACAGTAAACTTCGCTGAAGTAGGCAAAATCTCTCTTTCTAAGGAGCTTTATCAACTCATTTTTACGCTGTAGTGACAGGATGATATGAGGAGGGAGTTGTTCTTTTTGTGGCGTTTCCCCAGCACATGTTTCAGACTCTGTGTTGCATTTGCGACAGAGTGACCCAACTTCTCTCATCTGTTTGCTGACACATGTAACTTCGCCCAGGAGTGCATAATTGATATTTAGTTTTAGAGCATTGGACTATTCAGACCACAATTAAAGCTAAGAATCAGCAAGGATAGCCAGAGCTACTTGTTCCTTCTCATCTCTAATGCCTAATAGGTATGCCCTCAACAATGGTGCCAGACTGGTGTAAATTATTTTGATCATTGTAATATTAATTAAATAGATTGTTTGTAGATTAATTACTGTTGCTATCAACAATTTGTAATTATAAGTGCGGATTGTGTAAACAGGGTTAAATATTATTTAGTTGTACATTAAATTAATAATTTATTTTTTCCCCATGTGCATAAAAAAATAATAATTATGTTTATGAAAAATTAATTTTTCTTTACTTCTAAATTTAAATCATTAAGTTAAATACATTGCCAAATTTTGACATTTAGGTCTCTATGGCCAAGCACCAAATCATCTTCACCTGGTCTATTTCAACTGACTAATAGTCAGTTGGTGCAAGGACAATGGCAGAAGGGAACAAACGAGTTCCAGCTACCACGCAGCTTGGATTAGTCTGCCTTTATGAATTCATTTAGTTCTCGTGTGTAACAACCATTCTGTGTAGCATAATGAAAACATCCGCCTATTTTTATGTTCTTTCGTTAAAAAACATTTTTTCAATCAGGTCAGAATTTGAACCAAATTCTTCAGTGTTTGAAGATAGTGTCCTACCTTGCTTCCTAACAAAACAAATGAAAATAAAAAGCTAAAACAAGTCAGCACAAAATACGTAAACTGACCAACAGAAAAATGGAAGATAAATTATCAGTGGTACCCTGGCTGCTGCTGTTTAGATAATATTAAGTTTCACTGCAATGTGATATATTGTTTATTTAATATTTTTATAAAATAATAAACCAGATAGCAAATATTAATATAAATATTTACAGGTCCTCATGATCAACAATATCTTTTTATTGATAATTAATAATAAAATTATAATTCAACAAGATATCTAAAAAAATAAATAAATATATATATATATATATATATATATATATATATATATATATACACACACACACATATATATAGATGTGATGCAATATAAATATATTTATCTATACCTTTCTTAAACATATTTCAACATGGTTATTCAATTGCTGCATATTTCCATAAACATTCTCATTACAAATAGGACAAATAACATCATCAGGTTTTTTTTTGCGAGTCTTCAGCCTAAGTCGGCAATGTCGATTAGATTTGATTCTTAAATAGGCCTGAAAAAAAAAAAAAAAAATGAAAACTCAATTTATACTTCAATACTGAACAATAAAAGTATGTTAAACATTAATATTTAAAAAAAAAACATTGTTATTTTACATCTATAATGAATATATGTATATAAAAAACAAATAGTTCTTATATTTAAAACAATAACCAGTCACAATACAGTACTCCAGATAATTAACCAAATGATATATTTTATAATTTAAAATTATTATGTAAATCATAATACCCTCTTCTCCTCCACACACACTATCCCAAAATAGAATTATCTTCTATAATAGTAGTGAAACCCACTGATACTGTCAGCGCAATGGGGGAGGAGGCGAAGGGGACTGCATGGATTTCTTGTAATGTGGATACTTCTTTTTCGGCAGGCTCAGTGCTGACTGATGCAAAGCATCAAAATAGATTATTAGCTATTGAATTGGACTTATCGAGATGGATAGCCAGAAGATCCAGAATAGAATGAATTAGAAATAAAAGGTTCACGGAACTAATGAAGATGGACTGCCTGTCCAGGATTTGTCTAATCCTCACAACCGGAACAACAAAAAATATTATCAGTTTAGGCTTGTTAAAAGAATGACAACTGAATGTCATTCTAAGACAAGAATGGGATCAAAAGTGGAAGGAAGACCTGGAATCAAGAAAGAGCAAGGCCTGAATAGAGAGGAATGTAGAAAGATATTTAAGTTGACAAAACAGTAAAAAATTCCAGAATAACAAAATCATAATATTTATTTATCAAAATTAGGACATAAGGGTTATAAATCCAAAAATACAGGAAACTGTATTACAGAAATTTATTGAACAGAAATCATATTCAGATGATAGGATAGTGAAGTTGTTTAAATGGAGGTACAAAGCTTTTGTGCATATCATTTTTAAAATATATCAATGCATTTTTGAATAATAAAAATAATTCATTTAAGGTTTTGTACAAAAAACAGTGGAGATATTGTATACCGTAGGAGTAATCAAGGAGAAGATAGTAGAGGTGCAGTCAGGAAATAAACACGCAATAAGGTATTACACTATTTTAATGAGTGCCAATGTTGTAGGTCTTTATCAAGGCTAAGCAAAACACGATGCAACCCTATTAGAAAAGAGAAGAACAAATATATTAGGGCTATGTGGAGGAATATGAAACAATAAAATATTATACATAAAAATATGAAGTGGTACATGATATGAAAAATATATATACATGAAATATGAAAAGATATAATAGAATTTACAAAAATATGGA
The DNA here is from genome assembly GCA_948150685.1 of Rhaphigaster nebulosa. NCBI lineage: Eukaryota > Metazoa > Arthropoda > Insecta > Hemiptera > Pentatomidae > Rhaphigaster > Rhaphigaster nebulosa. The sequence continues at coordinate 42,753,164 of OX411307.1, forward strand.
AGTTCTATAAGAGAAAAAATACATAAAGAGGGTTAAATAGTAAATAATGTTAACAAATTTACTATTTATTTTACTTTATATTCTTTTTGCTTTTATAACTTCAATATTATGATGTATTTCTCTATATATTTCATTCATTTGTCATTATTGCATGTTCTATATATATTTTTGTGCTATTTTATTGTTTCATATTCCCCCATGTAATCCTATTATATTTAATATTTTCGTTAATATTATGACTGCATCTTGTTTTGCTAAGTCCGACGAAGGCTTACAACTTAGGCCAAACATCAGCTCACTTTAAAGCAGTATAATACCATGTTTCTTTTCTGACTGAATTCCAACCATCTTCTTAAAAAAACACTATAAGTTAATAATGTCTAAATTGTAAATTGAATTGAAACCAAAAGATAAAAATCAGTATGGCGGAGAAAAACAAAATTTTTTTTAAAAATATTAATCAAATATTAGTCAACATTCTCATAATAAAAATAAATCAACTAAGATAAAGACTAAAGTTAAAAAAAAATAAACACTTGATTATTCGTGCATTACTGCAGATAAACTATAACAGGAGGATATTCGATCAAAAGATAAATGAAAGAAATTAATAAAATTACGATCAATTTAAACAAAAAAAAAAAAATATTACCTCCCATCTATTTTCTAGAGATCCATCAGAAACAGATTCCTTATTCCTTCGACTTCTATTAGAGGAAGTAATTTTATAAAGTTTTTCTAGTTCCTGGATAAAGTGTGAATCAAGGTCACCAACTCTAACAGACAGACCACACACAGGGCAACAAGAAGGGTCTGTTTTCTTATCTATAACAACAGTAGGATGTATTACAAACAGTAAACAAAATAAAATAAAAAGAAGAGCAAATTTAATTAAATAAAATGCAAGTATATGTAAAATGAACATTTGACTAAGCATGCATATTAAAAAAATATAATTGAACTTGAAAGACAGTTACAATCTGTTAAAGTTCATTCTGCAAAAAGGAAGAAGCAGAATTGTATCATTTACTTTTCAAGACAGTTTTCTAGTTGATTCTACTTGTGAAAACCTCATGATTGTAAAAGGATAATAAAACAGAAGCTTGACATTTTCAGCTAAATATAACGAAAACAATGTAAAGAAATACAATAAAATCATAAGCAAACACCAAATTGAAAAATAAATCTATAATATAGTTATAAAAATAAACAACAATAACACTGGTTTGTCATAAGCTTAATAATTCACTCTTCAAAAGAACATTATGTCGTTAAAAAACAATGCCAGGTAATTTTAATGTTGGAAAACACACATATCTTTACTTTACCTGAATACAGGCTGTTTTAAAAGGCATAAAAACATAAAATACATCAACATATAAATTAAAACTCTTATCAACATTTTTAGTAACAAACATTTTAAATAGCACAAACAAATTAATTAAAGGATACTTTACATTAAAAAAAATATTTAAATTATTTGCCTGTAAGACAGGGTCACAGATAGTTTTAGAATGAATATGTCTTCAATCAGTATCTTCTTCCACCTCCATTTTTTAAACAACGTAAATTTAATACCTTTGAACGAATAAATGTCAGGAAAATAATATGTTGGGCTTCTTGAATACGATAGGTTACTGCTCCCCATCATACCTGGAAGAGAGACAGCAGCTAACTAAGGGTAAAAGGGACAACCGACCTAGGGGCTTCTATTCAAGTCCCCTACCCCTAAACTCACACCCTTGTATATTACTAACCCTCACTATTTTTTTACTAGTGGAAATTTAGTTTTTTCTAACAAGTTAAAATAGCCCTAATATTTTAAAGCAAATTCAGTTGTGATCATATTCAATCATCACATTTAATCATTAGCGGTTAAACCGATTTGGTATCAAAACTAATTGTATCTTTATTATTACATCTTTGAATCGAGAATTTTGAAAAAAACCTTCAGAAAAATACAATGGTCTTTACTAAAGGTTTTGAACTGGAAACTATAACTAGAAAAATAAGTTAAACGAAACAAGATATTTTTTTATATTTAAAAACTGGGCAAGTGCTTTCATCTGGGACTATCAAATTCAACTTTAAATTAAGAAGTATTAATCCGTATTAAGTTAAAAATAATATCATCATTTAAATAACTCGTTTGTATTAAATGGAGTTTCTTTTAACACACGTTCTTGAAATTTGTGAACTGAGTCAGTTCCCGCAAATGAAGTAGGTAGGCATTTTTTCTTAAAGGGAAAGGACTTGAGAATTAAAATACTCAATAATATTTAAATTGAATATTAAAATTCCTCAACTTAAATGTTGTTTCAAAAACTGATTATTCTTATAATGAAAGAACATTTTCAGTACGGAATTCAAATGTGTTATATAAATCAATCGGGTTTATCATTGGTCATTATTTCAGGATTATATTAAACCTGAATTTTATCGCCAGCCATTGCGTTTAACTAAGTTTATAAAACGACTACCAACATCATGATGAATGCATTATTTATTTATATATCACATTAAACACGATTGCGACACAGTTCAAGATAATATGGCGCATTGTCAAAGTTGCATACCTAACAACTATTTTTTTAATGAAAAATAATAAATCAAAGTAACAATATAATAATAATGAAGAAATTTATAGATTAAAAAAAAATAATATACATCTGTATTTTCAGAAATAATAATGCACATACCTATTGCTTGTAGTAATTATTTATAATTAATTAATTAATTACAGAAGATATAGACAGATGTAAAATAATATGGGACAAACCATTGAAGAACACGCACACAAAAAAAGTACGATTACCTAATATATTGGTTGGAATTTCTTACCTTTTCCAGGGCTGGAACAAGGGGAAAGGGGGGGGAGTAAAGGGGGAACTCGCCCCGGGCGGCAGAATTTAGAGGGAGCAAAATTTCGAGCGAAATTTTATTTTTAGGTTTAGTAAAAAATATTTGTTTCTACTTTTTGAGTGTATTGACCATAATCCAGTCAATAAAATAGGTAAATGTTATAAGATGGTATTTATTTCGAAATATATTACCTTAAATACTGTTATAAAACTGTTGACTTTTATTGCAGGGAGGAGTGAAAATTGGAGCACCAAAATTAAGCTCCCTCCTCGGAAAATCCTAGTTCCGGCCCTGTCTTTTCTTGTAATAGCTCTATTAAAAAAAATTATCTACTTATTACTAGTTTAATAAGGGCTATTAATTTTGAATCGGTGCTATACCTGCAAAATAATTCATTGAATTGATTCATTGTGGAAGCTCACGATTGCTATGACCGCAAACATACCTGAATTTTAGTTTAAAGAAATGAATCCGTAACAACTGGTTTAACATCTATATATATTTTATAAATCTTAGGTGGATTACGTTAAGCAAAAGTGGTGCTTTAGGAATCCAATGGCCTTTTTTACGTTCTTTTTTTCCTCATTTTAACTTATAATATTGAAATTTTTAATTTAAAGGATGGTCAAAGGACGAAGGTGAAGGCAAAATATAGGAGGGACTAAGTAAATGAATGAAACTAAAACCAAGGAAAAAAATTGTAAAGAAAATGGCCGACGGGCACGCCCCTTGGAGTCCCGCATGCGCGGCCCCTCCTTGTTTTCTTATAGGAAAAACTTTTTGGAAATCATGAGATTGCTTTATTTTCATGTTTGAAATTATATCTTACTTAATTTTCAAGGATCCGCATAATATGTTTGATAGTAAATTTATTTTTCTAGAGTTTCGAAAAATATTTTTACTTTCATTAAATATTTTATTATAAAGGAAGATAACTTAAAGTTATAAGTTAAAAAAATATATATTGGAAAATACATTACTTTTACTAGTTCGTAAAAGTTTGTTCTGTAAACCCTCAATTTTGCTTTTTGATAAAAACGCAAATAAATGAGGGATGGGGGGGGGGGGATATAAACCGTCCAAGCTCATAACCATCTACATCTTGGACTTTCTAAATGTTTTATTTTCTCTTATGCATGCACCTTCTAACCTCATAATACTTTTCAGTACAGGATTTGCGATCAGATTCTCCTAACTGTTATAGGACTAAAGTCCTTTCAGACTTAAGGCTTCGTTATTCATATCCAGATGCTTTTATTACATTAGTGAGATTTGCCTTTGAATACTGGTCCCCTCATTGTCATTATCTGATCAGGTATCGATAAAGTTCGGTATACATTTTTAAGGTTTGCAAATTGTTTTATTCATAGAAAATTTGTATCTGCACCTGACTATGATTTTATTATGTCATCTATAAATTAGAAAATCCTGTAGATTAGAGCTTTATGGCGGATATATCATTTTATGATTAATTACTCCATAAACGGAATTTCAAATATTTGGAATTATTAGGTTTAACACCCCCTCCTATAAATCATAATTTTTTTTCTCCCTTGTATCGGAATCCAAGATGAAGCCAATTGTATTGGCACAGAGTTTTTCTTTCTTATTCCGTCTGTCTTATTCTAAAATTCAGAATTTATCATTTTAATAAATATTTTGCCATATTTGTCCACTATTTATAATTTCTGAGTTTAACTATTGTTTTGTTGAATGTTTGCTGTTTTATTGAATTCCTCTGGTTCTTATTGGCAATGGATTTTTGTAATTAGTTTTTTATATCTATTAGAAATATTTTATAACTATTTTTGTAATAGTTCTATATTTTATCATAGTAATAGGAAAAATATTAAATTAGCTATTTTTGAAAGAATCCGTTTTGGAAATATCTCCATAATCAATAGGGCCATTCTCCAATAAACTACCACGTTGGCTTTCTTAAGGTTTCTAGAAGCTCGGCATTTTTTCGGTTTTCACTTTTTTTTCAACCCCTCAATCAGCATTCAGTTCTTCCCACAGCAGAGTCCATTTGAGCTATTTGATGTTAAAATAAAAAATTGTAACAAAACTTTTCGTGAAAAGTTCGCGCGAGTTACATCCTGTTCAAAGTGCATTTCGAAAATTTTGACTTAAAATTTTAAATAAAAAAAGTATATTTTGACTACTGGGGGTTCATCGAACAACGACAACTAGTCCTACTAGGTAAGAATACAAACAAACTTCGGAAAAATCAAGAAAAACATTTTTAGTGTGCAGCTCTCGTTACTTTTATTTTTGAAAGTACCTAGAAAATCGAAAAATTGTAAAACTCGCAAATCAAGTCTGATTTTGCACTCATTTACTCTGGTACAAAATTTATATATGGCCCAAGCTTCCATGAACTTGATTTTTTTTTTTTTTTTTTTTCAAATTTCGAAAATGACAGTTGTTATGAGAATGAACTCTTAGCTTACGAAAAGCTGTCCAATTTTTCTCAGAAAAATCTACAATAATCAATTATGTTACAACTGTTCAGCATTTTTTGAATAAATTTTGTATTTATTATGTAACAATTTTTCAGTTACCTCAAACACTTCAATAATAATTCGAAACATATATGAAAACTTCGCCAGCGACATTTTCTCAAAATACAAAAAATAAGCATGGAAGTTTAATTATATGTAATCATTTTAAAACTATAATTAAAAACATTTCAGATCGGGGCTTACACAGGTTCTATTTCTCTTTAAGTATTAATATAAATTGAGATTAATCACCTAATTAGAATATTTAATATAATGAATTAAGTTTGAAGTCCAAAGGAAATAAATTATGTTCTATCTATAACCAGAAAAATGATTAGAAAACTTACACAAAAATTATTTACTACCAGATCTATACCAGTTTCAGCTAGCTTGAAATCAAAGCAGGAATATACAATAATTTAACTAATTCACTACAAATCAGCGCAAACGACCATTCAATTGTTGTTTACAATTTTTTTTTAATTACCCACTTCTATAAGTGGAGGACAGTGTTATTCTTAGCTCTCTTAAATAAGATTTGTGAAATTATTTTTAGCTGTGAGTAAAATTAGTAATTAAAATTAGAGTATTAGATATTTTAAAAGTAGTGAATATGATTTTATCTAAAATGAGAGTGAAGACCGAATTAGAGATAATTGCTATTATTATACCGACCATGCGATAGCCTCAAGTCTGACAATTCAGGTAATTAAAAAATTGTCAACGTTTCGCAAAAGTTTAGCATCTTCAGGGTTAAAATATGCTAAATAATAGCTTACAAACCTTAAGCAAATGTTGATTATTAATTCCTAGAAATATATGCAACCCATCATACTTCAATATTTTTTATTCACACAAATCGTTTAACAACACGTTTTGGACTTGTCCATTTTCAAGTGTCTTCTCACCTCTAAAGCCTTTTCTTTTTTTCTTATTTACTGTGGCCCATTTATCATAATGTTTTATTGTTCAAATTTAAGCTTCTTTTAATTATTTTCTTTAATAATTTTTTTTTAATAACAAAAACAATATATTAGACAAATAAACAATTTAGTTTATGCTTAATTATAAAATGATTACAAGAAGCTTAAATATGGACAAAAAAACAAAACATTATGATAAGAAGGGTGACAAGGCCTAGAAAAGGTTTTATGGGTGAGAAGAGACTTGAAAATTGATAACTAACAATAAGCCTGAAATGTAGTGTAAAACGAATAGAGCGAATAAAAGATATTGAAGTATGGTGAGTTATATGTATTTCCAGAAATTAATAACCAGTTAAATCAAGATAAACCTGTATAAAAGAGAAAGCTTAAACAAATAATTTATCAGTTGCTTACATCCTATGTAATCGATAAGCTAAATATTTAAAAAAAAGGCAACATGGAAGTTGAAGCAGTGTCGTCGACTAAGAGGATATTAATAAAATTATGCAGTTTTTATAAGGAAATGGTGAACAAAATCAAATAATTTTCATTAAGGAAATACCTAAAAATGTATGTGTATAACTTTACTATCTAAAGGATTTTTACTTTCTTTAACCTCTATATGAAATATATAGTAAGAGAAAGTATTGCGATCGTGAAAAACTTCGAATCAGAATTATCAACGGAAATAGATGGTCCCCTGAGTCCAAATTACTAGGTCTTGCAAAATGGTCTGTGAGTGTGTATGTGAGCAGCCTAGCTCAAAAACGAAAAGTTGTACGTAACTGAAATTACCTATTTATGGTAGGTTTATGTCTAGGATGTTACAGTAACTTTTTGGCTAAAATCGACTTACGGGAAGTGCCACTTTACACCATCGATTTTACACATTTTTGTTGCATCCACATATTTGTGTATTTATATAAATTATATATTTTTATTTTGTATTTTTAATTGTTTCTTAATAAAATGAAACTATTTTAATCCGAAATTAACAGCCGACAAAAGTTGGAATAATAGCGGGTGGTCATCCTAAGCTTCTGTAAACCAACTTTACATGTTTGCCGTTTGACTTGCCTAGGCTTGGTAAATGTGTAAAGGCATCTTTAAAAGATTTAAAATATCGAGGCCCGAAATATCGATATATCGGACTACTATTTCGATATATTAAAAAAATGTCGATACTATATATATATCCATATATTTTTTCATTTTTCACATCCCTAATGACATTTTGTTAAGTAGTTAGGTCGGGAATAGTGTCTTCTCAGCTTCACTGAAGATAACTGAGTAGCTTATAGACAAAAAATCAGTGACCCGTCATGATGACCGAAACATAATTCGTAGTGGTCGCTCTTGTAAATCTGAATATTTTAGGTTGTTTTAAGTTGGTTGGTGTGAAGAATACTTACCTACGGAGTAGACTTTTATTAGTATAGTGTATCCTATACTTCTATTAGTACACTATACTTTTTTTTTAGTAGGGATTGCTTTTACTTTCAAACTGTTAGTAGGTAAGTAAACAATTTGAAATTTTTATTTCTTTATTGAAGAAGAATGCACTTTATTTTAATATCATTTAGGTATGCTGCTATTTACCAATCCACACCCTTTTCTTCTCTAAAAGGAACATCGAAATATATTCTGGCGTGAGTATTGTGTTGTATAAGTTGGGCATTGAAATCTCAAATTAAATTGACCTTATCTAATAACTTTCTAATAGGTTTGGAGGATGCAGAAAAATAACAATTTCTGACCATAACTAGAGACAAAACTGAGTATATGTTGCCCGAAGAAAAAACCTGGCAATTGGGGATTTAAGTCTTGCTCGATTCCTACGAGTTTGAAGAGGTTTCCGGATTTTACCTATTTGAGACGCAAAATAACCTAGGATAATAAAATTGCAGTGGAAATTAAAATAAGAACAATGGGCCCAAAAAGTATTATTTGGGAATGATAAATCTCATTTGAAGTAAAATAATCTCGAGGGAGAATGGAGCTGATTTTGTTTAAAACTCTAATTCGTTCAATGCTTACGGCTTAGAAAATGGACTACCTCAAAAGTGCAAGAAAGAAAATTTCAAATACCCCACAGAAAGTTTCCTGTCCTCCTTATAGTGTGGTAGGATGCCGATTCAATAACTTTACGGAAAAAACCTGGTGGTTGGACGTGAATGCTGAACAGAACATATTCTTGAGTAGCATGCGGTCAAACAACAATACTTCGTTATTAGTGGAGACCGGATGTCCATGTCATTGCACATTTTATTCGCTTGTTTGTAATACCTTTAAAATCGATTATCTATCCGATTCACGATTTATGGAATGTTATATTAAAATTGATTATTGCACGTTTTTCTTTTTTTGGACTCAATTGTACGATTTTGATTTTGTTAAATAAATTTGTGCATTTTGGGCTAAATTAGATGATTTTGATTTTAACAGCATAAAATTGAAAGTATGAACCTTTCACATATTAAATATATATGTAGGTATGTATTAAATATTTATTATTTTAATATTGTTTTACTATTTTTCATTATTACTTAAATCTATTATTATATTAATTGTTGTATTAGTATTATATTTTTTCTCACCCTACTATACGTATTTTTAATTCAGCGGCTATAACTCTAACTCAATACTAGTTATAAACTCTCCATGCATTAATATTATAAATTAAGAAATAAGATAATTTTGGGTTACACATTTTGGGTTCTTACTACACTGTTTTGAGTTTTTTACTGCATGTTTTTCGTTTTTTTTTTTCTGCACGAAAATGCGGTCTCTACTATTTTATGAGTACCGTAAACTGGGGTTACTTTGGTATAGTTTTGACTTTTTGTATCACTCTGTACTGTTTATTGTTATAAATCGTCTTCCATTGTATTATTTAGATAAATTTGAGATTATTCTTCACTATTATTTTCACTCCATGGTCAATTCATTAAACATAATCCCACCTTGACAAGGGGTAACTTTGGGACAACATTTTATTCCGACCTAACATTATCTAGATTTTAATTGTGAAGAAGACGGGTTTTTATCTTAGACTCTAATATATTTTTTGTTGTTATCAATGCTGTAAATTAGACAAAAATTTTACACAATACATAGCCAAAATATTTTTATTTTTTTTTTAAGAAAAATTAAAACCTGAAGTTCCTGGTAGTTTTTCATCTCTTATACAGAATAAATATCGTGGCGACTCATCTTTATCGGTGGGTCAATAACTCGAACAATATCTTCTACAAAGTAGTTCAGAATGTATGTATTATTTGGCCATTTCCAATCACTTTTTCACCATGCCGCTTACAAACTGAACATTGCTATATTCTTGTATTATCTGTTTTACTGTAAATGTGTAGATAGGTACATTATCTTTTCTTATAATAAAGCTATGGTAAGAGGTGCACTGATTTAAGCCTAAAATAATAGTTAATTGAAATAACTCATGATGTCCATTTTTTACGAAACGGTATGCCATCTCAGAGTAGTACCATCTAAATCAAGTTCTTCTCTTAATCTCTTCCGAGCTGGCTAAAAGGGATAAATTTGGGACTGCACCATTGTTACCCTTTTAAACTTATTATTGAAAATATTTAATTTGAAACATAATAAAACACAGAGTAATAATAGATAATGAATATGTATTTCAAAATATCTACCTTTCTTTCAATGGAAACTGTAATTATCTCACTACGAATGAAATTGTATAGAGTATCACTTGCAGATTACTGAACATAACTTAATTAAAATGGTTACCTACAAGGCTGGAAAACGAGCTGAACTTCTCGGCTTTGACACAATATAGCAGCAACCCCAGAAGATTAAGAATCAAAGTCTGTATTTTTTAAAAAACTCTCGTAGCAGTGGCAAGAACTTTAAATCCGTTACTCTCCATAACTGTGACTGTCCCAAAATTATCCCACTTGTCACAAAGTAACTCCAGTTTACCGGTATTTTACTCAATTTTATTTCTGAAAAATATATATACCTATAAAATATATTTAAAAAAAAATATAATTTTTTTTCCACTCAGCATTTACTATTGCTATTTAAATTATTTTTCTCTTCTTCTCTTACTCCTCCAACTTTCAAGCTTGTAAATATACAGAACCTTAAATACCTACCATTTCATTTAAACAAATAAATCAAGATGAAAGGATGTTTCAGAACCCTAATAATTCGCTTAAAAACAGAACACATATTATTTTAAGTTCTTATTAAGAAGAAAAAAAAATCAAACATAAAACACCCAAAAACGAAATAATTAATATTTTTATAAATGAAAAGTATTTTCCTCCGTTTTGTGGAAATCTTGTAAACTTCAGTCGTTTTATGGTTTGATATCAGAAAACACAATGTTTGACATTTGGAGAATGATGCTATAACGTATTAATGGTAAACTGCGTTGCGCCGGGCGAATTTATATTTCTATTAAAACTTTCGTTGTATGCAAACAAAAAATATTAAATAATTGAAAATTGATATGCCATTGTTATAACGCGTGAATACGACTACGAGCTCCTGTTCTATATTTGTTTCTCCTTTTTTTTATTTGTATTACATTTTTTAAAAGCATGTTTACCAAAAGTGCGTCCCGCTGTAGCGTTACGTCATCAAAGTGGCCCGTGAAACAGTTTGGACTGGCGAAGCCTGAAAAAGTTACTTGAAAAATATTCTTACCTACATTCCACGAAATATTGTTTTGTACGTATAATAAGAAGGTTTCTTTCAACGTAACATTTACTCGTAAAATTTTGATGTTCCAATCGACTTTTTGTTTATATTTATAGCTAGTTGGTATACAGAAAGCAGTTTAGTTTTATTAGTGAAAATTAAGTAAACCAGTAGGAATAGAAGAGAAAATATCTGTGAAATGAACGGAAATATTTGGAAGTTGATGAAATGTACCTCTGTTCTACGTAATATTGGATCAAACAAAGGTCTCCTTGATTACTGCTTTATGTAGGCTGGCGTTGATTGAGAATTATTGTAATATTTCACGGCCGGATGAGTAAAATTAATATCGTTTGCCGCAGGAATGTATATTGCCTCTCTCCCTTCCCGCTATTCTTTTCGACGCTGAGGAAGTATGGAGCATAGGCAACAGCCAACTCATCCTCAAGTTTTACGAGCAATGCCATCATTAAATCAAATAACGTCATTAGATAATACAATCAATTTTTAACTGGATGCCATCTTTCTTTGTATATTTTTCAAAAACATAATAATACAAATAAAAAAAAAGCTTCCAATGTTTTCCTATAATTTATTACTTCTTAATTGCGAATTTCAATTCAATACTCAGAACTAAAATTAGATTGTGCATTGAGTAAATAATATTACTTAATTAACGCAGAGTTGAATTTCACTTAATATTTTTTGTAAATTTACTAACAATAAATATACATATAATTTACCTATTTGTACATATATTCCTTTTGCTATTCATCTCTAAGCTGTTTTACATATAAATATATACATATAATATAAATATTTATCGCCGTTGCCGCCGTGAATTCTCCAATGTGCGAAACACATAGATTAACAGGGCAAGCGAAAACATGATTTAAAAGAAATTTTATAGAATATAATTTTATAAACTTAAATAACTAATTGTGAAAGCACATATGCAAAGACTATCCGGGAAGTGTCTCATGGGTAATTTATAGCAGTAACTGTTGCGAATGCTAACAATAGAAGGATCCTTTCTAATCAATATAAATCATGTCACGATTTTTCACCATCACATAGGAGATAAATTATTTTTTCAAATAAAATAAAAATTACATAACTGATACCCGGTGACATAAGAGGTTTTATGGCGGCAACAACGATATTTATATATATGTGTATACATCACTACCTTGGAAGAAGACCAGTACAATACACAAATTAACGATTTTACAATTTTCGTATAATTATAATCAATGAGATAATTATTTTTTATGATGAAGAGAGTTACAAAAAATATTTATCGTGTGACCGCTGGAGGACAGTTGTTTTCTGAGAAAAATTGTCACAAGTAAAAAAAAAAAATTAGGTTTAAAAATACGATTGGAATAAAAAAAATACCTTATAAGATACCTCCAAGCATTTAATTGTAAATGGGTTCAAGAACCTATTTATACAATTGCAAGGAAACCGGCAATAGTCTTTCAAGCGCCATTTTCTCAAAAGTACATTCTGGAGTTGGGCCGGTCTTCTTCCAAGGTATATATATGTATATATATATATATATATATATATATATATATATATATATATATATATATATATATATAGAGAGAGAGAGAGAGAGAGAGAGAGAGAGACATAGGCTGTCTCTTGACTGACTGAAGGTTTAAGGAGGTGCTTGTGGTACCATTTAGAGTAAAAAAATTCCAATATTCATACATCGTCAAATGCTTATTAACATAAATACAAGCGTTGAATGTTAATGCGAATATGTGACACATTTGCTATTAGTCCGTTATTTTTTTACCATTTTATCAGCCTGGTTTAAAAAAAGGTAATAAAATGTTGTTTTTAACCAAAGAATATGCCGATATTCATTACATTTATGTTTATTCTAATGGAAATGAAATACAGACAGTTGTAGAGTTTAGTAAACGATTTCCTAATCCCAGATGAACTTATTAACACAATTATGGATGCGGCAACACAGATCAGACATCCGCCGGAAATGGTGTTAGATCACTTTTACGCGGGACAAGATTGTCAAGAACCTATAAGATGTAATTTTAAACAAAATTTGTAAATTTACTAAAATGTTCTTCTTTTATTTTCTAAATATTTTACATATGTTTCAGTGAGAATTATTTAAATTTAATATTAAGCCATGTAGATGCCCCTAAACAATACAAATATCGGGGTCCCCCTCCCTTTTTCAATCCACTGTTTTTGTGTGTAAAAACAAAAATAGAGGCACAATGACGTCAGGTATAATAGAGTTAATATCTAATAGATCCCATCTTCTTGACCCTGTTCGCTTCAATACAGGTTTTATAACAATAAATCAAATATAGTGAAAAGGTAAATTTTATAGCAAAATCAAATTTTAATATACCCGTACTAACATTTATCAGGACAGTTGTCTGTGCCTATCGGTATAATCCAGTTATATGTTAAAGAAGTATGCGCCTTATAAGCTTAGTTTGTGATATCGTAATTCCTTAAAAATAAACATAAAATCTTTGTAAAACAAATTAAAACTAGTTCCACTTATTTTTCTCACATGTCACGGGTTGCCTACATTGCGTATATGGTTAAGTTTCTTATTTAGTGCCGAAATATGTTGGTACAAAAGTTCTTGTGCATGAACACAACCCTTAATTCCAACATTCATAATTAATCCTGTAGGAATGCTTTTTTCCTACTATTTATTTGACATAAATATTTTGCTTACTTTGACTAATCCTTTAATTCCTTGTGATTTGAGTTGGCTTTATGGGGTCATTTACATTTTTAAAACGCACGTGTAATGTCAGAAGCAAAAAATCGTGATTCGCGGTCTTTTGAGACATTACTGGAAAAAAGTTTTAAGCACAAAGGCAGCCGCCGAAGAAATTTGTGCCATCGAAGTGGAGTCAATTATCCATCAATATATTGCCGCACTTTGGCTCAAGAGTTTCAACAATGGGAATGTGAGCCTTGCAGGTGAACCCAGATCAGGTCACCCACCGATCGTTGATGATGACATTCTTCTTGAATGTGTGAACAAGAATCCACATGCAACTACTCGTGATTTATCGGCCGTAGTAGGGGCTTCTAATGCCACTGTGGCTCGTCATCTTAGAAACCTGGGCGTACGAAGGTCCCTGGGTGTGAAGAGTTCTTTGCCTCAAAACGAAAGGAGTGGTACCGGCATCAAATCCAATTACTGGAAGGAAGATGGATGAAAGTTGAAAACAATGGACTTTACTTTGAAGAGTAGTATTCAATAATGTTTAAAATATGCAATCTGAAATAAAGCTATACTAATGCACAAGGACTTTTGTAACAATCTAGTATAATGGATTTCTCACAGAACCATTTGGATCCTCTGATTGAGTAATTACAATTTTTTTAATTTTGATCAAACTACTATGTTTTGACATATCTTCGAGCCTTTTCTGTGATATTAATATAAACTTCGTTTAAATTATTATTAAAATTATATAATCAAACTTTTTATGGCTGGAAAGCTCCATCACTTGCCAGAATTTGTTATCATGCTTTGGTTATTATTATAAACGTAATTTGTTTTTTCTAAAAATTGTGCCTCCTTGCTTTATGGAGATAAGTGTAAAACCAATATGTAAAAGTAAAGATGTTTTGCTAACTCATTTATCTATGCCACATAATTATTTATTAAAATATATTGAAATATAACAAATTTTGAGCTTTAATTTTTATTTTTTAGAAACAGCTTGAATAGTACAAGTAGCAGTCTAATTTTTTTTTTTTTTTTTTTTTTTTGAGAAATTATATAGATACTTTATTGCAGGATTCAAATTACTCGGCTAAGTTATAATATATCACGAGCCTCATTAAGAATAACAAATGAATTATACAATCAATAAATGAATTATTTCGGATTAATCGCTTGGAATGAATAATTAAAAGTACCATCCCTTAAAAAAAAAAGAGATTTTGGTTTGTTTAAGTTTTAGAGCGCAAAACTGTTCCTTTATGGTAACATTTGTGACAGTAAATTTAGACAAAATATTTTTTTACAAAACTGAAAATTGTTGAAAAACTGGAAAATTTTACAACCCCGAAATGTTTAATTGCTTATTAGTATTGTAACTACCAAAAAAATTACTAACTGAAGTTATAGCTTCAGATATTTTTATTGGCAGTTGATTTCAAGCAAATTATCTTTTTCGATGAAATCCACCCTTACAAAATCCAGATTATATTTATAAACATTATTCTTATATACCTAATAACTTAGGAAAATAAGTTTTATATATCTTTTTAATTCATTGAACTTTTTGACTATCGTTATAATTAATAGATTATTACTATAACAATTCTTTAATATATTATTTTAAAAAAAATATATCTCCTTCAATTAGAATTTTAAATTTAAATTATTTTTAAAAAATTATTTTAATTGTATTAATTAATTACAGTTCTTCGCGCTTCTCCAACTATCCAACGAATTTGAAGTGGTTTGGTTCAATTGGAACCAATGAAATTGGAAATCCCGCTAATTTCTTTTTCTTTTTTTTTATATTGACAATTTTTATTCTTTTTAATGTAATTTTTTCCAAAACATTTTTTAGAACATTTCAGCTTAAAATAACTTTAAATCTATCAGAATTTTAAAACAATAGTTTCAATTTCAAGTTTAGAAAGAAATAATCTTAATAATTTTTATTATTCTTATATAAATACCTACACATTTTATGTATGAACATAACTCTTAATACTATTATGAATAGTACTCTTAATGTATAAACATAATAATTACGAAAAATAAGTTTAATATACTTCTTAATTTATTGAGCTTTGTATTATCGTTATAATTAATAAATTATCACTACTGCAATCCTTAATTATTTTATGGAAAAGAATGTTCCTCCTTGAATTAGTATTTTAATTTAATTTAAATTAGTTTGTGCATTTAATTTAATTTTGTATTTATTAATCACAATTCTTCGTGTTTCTCCACCTCTCTACCGAATTTTAAGTTAACAAAGACAGAACATACACGCGGCGAACTCCTGGTGATCAAGCTAAGCTCTGTGATTTACAAATAAACTTCTTCAAAATTATTATTAAATCCAAACTTGCTTTATTATTTATTTTTGTTTTTAAATGATTTTTAAACTCATTAATTGATATTTCGCTAAATACTTTCACAGTTTAGAAGAGAAACTCATGACCGGCATGTGCACTTACGTGTGAACTGTAGGGCAAAAATGGCAAAAACCGATCATAATTCTTTAACTTCCAAACGGACCAGCCTAGAACCTTCAAATTTTGTACATTTACCAGTCTTCCATTGTGAATTCAACCTGCCAATAGTAATATTAATAATTTAAAAATAAATAAATTACAAATTATAAAATGTATTAAACCAAAAAAAAATAATAATAACATCTCTCTGTATATCACAAGAAAGGCGAAAAAACTCTCATTTTATACACTTGAATATATTTATATAATATAAATATATTATATATTTATAGTATATAGATTACAAACTTATTTATATTATACAAATATACAACAACAAATAAATTGTTGATTTTTATGAACAAAATTTAAAAAAACAGAACTTATTAGGATAATTAAAAAAAAAAAATGCCCCAAAATTTACATGAATCTCATGACCTACACGTATATGTACATAGATAATGGATTGCAGATGATATTACATTCAGAAATGCTAATTTTAATAGTGGGTGATAGTTTTAGTTTCCAGTCCGTTTTCTCTAAAATTGTTATTTCAATATTTCTTACTGTCTGTTCAGAGTAACTACAAATATTTTCTATGAATATTGTAGGAAATTTAATACTATACAAGATTGGTCATAATGCATTTTGTACTAAAAAATAGTTATTAAGTAGAAACCAATGACATTTCTACCTTTTTGCGTCGTGGTTGCGTTTTTTATTGTTGACATTCTTCCGAATATTCCAACACGTTTCATATAAAACTTGCAGGAAATGTAATGTTATTTAATATGGGTTATTACAACATTTTGCCTAAAATGCCCTGAAAGCGAGTTACTGAGGAAAAACAGAAAAAAGTGCTTGTTCTTAGCGGTTTTTCAAGATGGCGGAAAATGCACAAGTTGTGGGAGGTTGAAAATCAAAATTACTCCACCTTTTGCAATGGAGTGAGTAGAGATATATTTACAAGCATGTTTTATAGTATTATATTTAGCTTGTTTCAAAGTTTGCAGAATCACGCAGCTAAATATCGTTTTGATCGCTCATCCACATCCTTCCTGACACATTCTTATTAATTTAAAAGGGAAATATAGGAAAAGACTGTAGATCGACACAGTCATTATTTAAATGATTTTTAACTTTTCGGATTTCGATTTGGTACTTACGGGGCAATAAAAAAATGTGATAAAAATAATGTATACTCATTCACTAATGCTAAAAGCATATACGTATGAATACATATGGATTAATTATAAGGATTTTAGAAGGAAAACAAAACACTTAATTTTAGTGCGGTTTATCATCAATTTCCACAATTTGTTAAGCATTTATAGGTAACCGGCGTTGATGATGGATATATTGTTTTAAAAATTTGGGACAATTTCCATATACATATATGTAAATGTGCACAGAAAAAAAGTATAAAAATGGCGAAGCTTGAACTTACTTGTTTCACGACCACATGTGAACCCGACTTAAAGTCGGCTCTACACAATGCTACGTTGTAGATTAAATGACTTTGCCAGATGTAAACACACGAACGAAATACGCAATTCGATACTTGGTATTGGTAGCTCGTACTTCGACATTAGACCACACCATTCGTCCAACTATCAAGAATCCAACACTGGTTCGTAGCACCCTTTGGTCGTCTAGAGGTCCTATAAGAATCGTGTGCTTCGTATAATTCCTTAGGGTTAGATCTAGTAATATCTTCAGGTTTAATTAATGATTGCCTGTTGTAAATATTGTAGCCTGTAGAAGACTTCAAATTTACTAAGAATGTTCTCTATTTTTTCTTCTTCCCCGTGCCACAGACGGAAGGAATCTTCCAATAATTTCATTTTCTTGAGACGATATTTTTACGGACAGCCATTTCTATTGTATCCATTTCAGTTTGTGAAAGACCATTGGGTGTGATCTCATAGCAAGGGTCATTCTGCATTTCGGTCCAAATATTCCTGCCCCTGCTTTTCCTTCCTTAAATGAACCATCAATATACCAGACAATAACCCCATTTTCCAATTTGGGTCCTCCTTTCCATATTTCCTTGTATGGGATAGGTACCTTGAATTTCTTATTTAAATCTAGTTTTCTGGGTAAACAAGGACTTAATGAGCTTTTTCACTCTTTTCCCTTCAGCACATTAAGGATTTTGATAGTCTCTTGGTTTATAATTCCAGGTGCGCTGTAATCTGAAACATGCCCTGGGGCATGTTCTAATTGCTCCTGTGATTCCTAGGCAAGCCATGTTCTGAACTTTCTGCAGCCTCATTTGTACGGTTTTTCCCATTGTTTTTGGACATCAGGTGACTGGTCGGATGGCCCTGGTGTATAACCATTCTAGCATTTTGGGTTTGATTCTCCATTTGTTCGCAAATATTACCAATGTGTTCTTGCTTTATTTCTCTAAAAATAAAAACGAGAAATGATTGCAACTGTAAATTTTTTATATTTGATATTATCAGTCGCATTTCTGAAACGTGAATAATTATTCTACGTGCTTAAATGAATTATTAACCACTGCACATCGTTGTATTTAATTATTGATAAGTTGATAGCATATTTTGAACACTTAATATTTTGGGAAAAGAAATAATAAAAATTATATTTCTAAAACGGTAGGTTAGAATACGAACACCCCCCAGTGACTGGAAATTGGGTTTCGGGGACCCAACATAGCCACAGGCATCTGTCATCTCGAAGTCCACCCAGTCGGAAAAATAATCTGAAATCCGTTTAGACTTCGATCCAGCCGTCTCACCCTCAACTTTCCGGGTCGCCCTGCTTATAAATAATGGGTATAAAAACACGTACGAAGTCTTGATATCAAACTCTCCTTCCGAACTGTATTTACCGTAATTATCTTAAGTAATTGAAATAAATCTAAAGAATGTTTCCAATGTAGTAGAAGTTAGTGCGTATGAATACAAACCAAGAAGAAACGGGTTCAATTCTCGCGAACTATGAAGAAATATTAGCCTTGCGAGGATAAATAAATTAATGCTGAAGTAGTGGCTGTGTCTAGAACAATAAAAAGATTCAAATTAGGAGAAATTAGGTACAGCGGAAGACCTCTTTCAAAAGATGTACTATTAAGATCAGCAACGAAGAAGATAGAAATTAAGATCATGAACATCACAGCAATCACCAAAATGGAGACAACCAATTCGGTAACTCTTGCCCATTCAAAGGGATATCGAGTCTCGTATATATATTAGTCTTACCAATATGTATCTTGAATTATACTGGAAATATATTTAACCACGTGATGAAGGAATTAATAAACGATTAAAGAGTGTTAGATTAAAAAAAAAAAAAAAGGACTTTTGGACCTGTCGTTAACTACGATTAATACGTTTTCAGCAGAATATAGTTGAATCCAAAAAGTTTAAACAAAAAAATCTACCGGAGCACAGTGAAACGAAACGTCTTTTTCCTGGGCTTCGAAAATTTTTTTTGGAAATTAAACTTTTTAACTCAAGTTCAAGCAAATGTTTAGTATACACTAAGCCCGCCTTACACGGTCAATATTATTAAAGTAATATTATTTTACGTGGTGTATATATTGCATATCTCAATATTATTGCTACAATATATTGAATTCGATATTGACCGTGTAAGGTGGGGTTAAGCCTATACAAAAACGAAAAATGATAATTCTTTCATACGTTTTTGTGGGTACTAATCTACCTTGAATTATACTGCTCGAAATTCATGCTTTGCGTTTTTCTAAAGAAAAAAGATGGTTAATTTGTTTATGATTTCAAGTTTTTCCACCGTATTTAGTGGATTCTTGCGGAAGATTTCGAATAGCAATAATTTTTTATGACGACGAGATTTTTTTTTTAAATTTTAGTTAGGGCGGTCACTTTTATTATTACAAAAAATATTCGAATTTGCTCATAAATTTAATAATACGTCATTAATCAGTAACTGTTCAAGTTTACAATTATCCAGAAATTTCGATCCAACCGCATCCGACAATTCAATATATATGTTTTATTAAAAAAATATGTATGAAATATGTTTTGTGCACTTATTATGCGAGATTTGATTGGTAATTGATGACAAGGATTTTATATACCAAACAATATTAAAATTTTATTGTTTAATAAAATTTTATTTTAATAAATCAATTATCAATTATCTGGATTTTATTTTGTAAATTATATAGATACTCAATTTTATACCAACCTTTTAAAATAAGTTATTGTTTCTTTTAATGTTATCTTAAAATTTGATTAATAATTATAATTATTGTATTACACAATAAAATACTGGTACTGGATAATGGCTTATCGAGGCGCTGACCCTGAAACACTCCCCCGAGGTACAATTTAGTTCAATTTCTAAAAGGCCGATATTGCTAGAGATTTGGCCTCTTTTCATTTGTTTCATTGCTCAACTTTCCAGTGTTGATGTGACCTTTGACTTTTACAGACCAGCGTTCCTTTTTTAATTTTTACAATCTCCCAGGGAATACTCCTGTACGCCACAGTGAGTGTCACTCTTTTAAATTTAATTTATTTCTAGTTATGATTAATATATAAAATTTGGTATTTGGCAAAATTTTACCGTCAGTTTAAAATGTCTTCTAAGAATACTTTTGAATTTGAAGAAGAAGACATAACTGGATTACATAAATTGCTGCATGAATGTGATTCTGAGGGTCAAAAACTAAAAGTGAAAGAAGTTTATTTGCTCGGTACAGGAAAACAAAATTTGCCCTTCCTGCTAAAAATTCCTTTTTGTCCTCCATGACCAGATAAAATTTTCTTTATCATCTATTGTAGATATACCTATATTCTTTATTTTTCTGGTATTTACTGATAATAATCGTAAACAAATTTTCATTTCAATTTTAAAAAATATTAATATATACGATTACTTATGATTATAGTCCAAATCATTTTTTAAGCTCCCGAACATTTGAAAAATTAATATTTTATTGTAAATTATACATTATAAACATAATTAAATTTTATGATAAACGATTTGAATGGACGATCATTGTGGGATAGGCATATCTGTACCCCAGGATTGTGTTCACGTATTGAAAAATATGGGTAGTGTTCCAGGGTTAAGGGTCGTGACACGTGCCACCTATAATTCATAAAATAACTCTAAATAACTACTAATAGGTATAAAGTAAAATTATGTTTCATAATATTCAATGAAATAATCAAAATAATATAGGTGCTTACTTATTTTTCAATTAACCTACGTTCGTTTTGGTTGAATCCTCCTCCAGATATTGTGATAAAACAGATTTAGTTTCCAATATTTCTTTTTTTTTTTTGTATGATTTATGTTTAAAAATATTTCCTTGAACACTCAAATCATTTCTAAAGGCCAGATAAAGTGTGGAAAATCTTGAAACATGGCATCAATTAAGTCTGCGGTAGTTAAAAAAAATATATAAATTTAATATTTGATCGTATTGATTGTGGTAAAAAATAATTCCAAAAAATTGTGAAAACAATGGCATCAATTAAGTCTGCGGTAGTTAAAAAAAATATATAAATTTAATATTTGATCGTATTGATTGTGGTAAAAAATAATTCCAAAAAATTGTGAAAACAATTTTTTTTAATCGGCTTTTTGGCCCACATTGTAGGTCTTTATTAGGACTTTTAGTTTAGTTCGACGATATGTCGAGAACTGCAGTGTAGTATACGCGTAGTCAGTATGAGTGTAGATGTCTTGAACTGCCATACTGTCAGTAGTTGTCTTTTTAAACTATTGATGTGAGATGTGCTGCATTATGTCTGCATATATGTGATATTTTTTCACTCAGAGTTGGGCGTGTTAATATTCGCAAAAACGAATGCAAATGTATTCACAGAATATAAATACGGATATATTTCTATTAAAAAAAATGAATACGAATATGGATAATCGTATTTACACGTGTGATTACGAATACAATCGTATTCACACGTGTATTCACATTCGTCAATACGAAAACACATTCGTAATTCACATTTTAAAGCTTGTCTTAAAACGAGTACCCAATTTCGGCACCGGTTCCAGGGCTATATCGATGTTTAAATAGGATGTGGTGGAAGTATGAGCCTGGATAAAGATTTATTACTATAATTGTATATTTGTTTACGAAAGGGCCCGACTTATAAGTCCTCAGGATAGAATAAAGAATGTTAAAAAAAATAGAAATTACAAAATCGTTACTGGCACTCAAATTAATGCACGAATATAAGCTCGTCAATTTAATTAAACTAAATTATGTCGATCAAGATAATAACTATTGCATTTATGAATGCTCATTAATCTGAAAGAAGACTGAAAGCGTTGTGGACAATTGACTATTGGTTTTTAAAGAAGAATAAGTGCTCCACCTGTTTTATTTGAAGACATTTTCGTTATTGTCGGCCGTTGAATTGCCACTGCTCTTGAAATATAAACTTTCGTTTGAACAACTAGAAAAAATTGACTTTATAGGTGTTTTTTACTATCTAAGCCAATTATTTTTCTATTATTCTATGCCTTATGATTCTCTGACTATTAAGCTTTGAAACAAGGTCAATTATAGCGAAATTAAGCTAAATGCTGAATGACAGTGACCAAAAAATTCGGTAGTCCGCCATAATTTGACGCCATTTAGGCAAGGTGTGGCCACTTTTTTTCAGGGGACATTGACATTTTTTTTACCATTTGTCACAAGGAACACAACGATGTGCAATTTATAGGGATGTGGGGAAGGGGGAGATGCACGGTAGGAGGGTTTGTCCCAACTACTACAACTTCTAGCCATGAAAGCACAAACTGGATTTTCGATTCTTCAAAGGATATAGTTACAGTGCGTAAAGCCTAGAAAGGATCTGCTCAGCGTATGATAACTGAGTAACTACTTAATTGGAATAGAGGAGCAGCTATTCCGTCTAGAATTCCATAGGGCTCATTTCTTACTAAACACGTATTTTTGCCTTTTATCCATCAAGGTGTAATCCGATCCAGATTTCAAAAGAATATTGGGCTACGGACTTGTATGTTTAAATAATTTTTCAAAGATTGTGATTCGAGATTAAACCAATCATAAAGTAAAGAAGGGACTTTATATGCTAATAAACCGCCCGCATCATCCACGCATTCTAACAATAGCAGGATGACACAAACGATTTCGGCAGTTTCGGAACGCTGTAAGATTAGGAATACGAAGAGGAACCGACTAAGCGGATATTTTAAAATGATTGTCCATATCTACTACGAGCACCGATCTACATCAACCTGAATTTTTAAGGTTGAATAAGGGATAGGAAAAAAAAAATCTTTTCCCATCCAACTTCTTCTTTTACAGAATTTTCAATTATTCATGATAATTAAATCCGATATAATCTTAATAATAATTAAAGACTAAAGTTATTAAGTGCCTTTATTAATTAATTAACATTTTTATATAAAAATTATGTTGTGTTCTGATAAATATTCAAGAAACAGACCTAACAAATTTTGAACGTTTGTTTTAATTTAATGAATTGTATTTATTTATAATTTCCATACTAATCCCCCATGAAGTATTTTAAATACCTTTTCAAATGGAAACCACTACAAATAAATTATTTTAACGTTTTGGTTAAAATATTTGTTGTGTGAACTCCGGCTACATGTGTTGATTGAAAGCAATAAAAACACTATGATGCTTAACACATAAAAAATAAGACCTATAAGCATACTTTAGTAACGTTTTTCTACACAATAATACACATATTCGATCAAATGATTTTAATTTTAAAATAGTTACATAAATTAAAATATATGTAGGCACCAAGGTTAAAGTCTTCATGATTATGTTCTTTAATCCTAAATTAATGAAAAAAAAAATTCATTCCCAAAACATATTTTTTACAAAAAGTATCAGCATGACGCTGACTAGTTAACTGTAATTTGATCTGATAAAGAATACACTAATTGATATACATACAGAGGCGTAAGAATAATCTTTTTTGGAGAGGGATTTAAATTTTTTTTCGCGGAGGGAGCCATAAGTAGAAGGCAAATGTCTATAATCGCCAAATTTGGCGAAAGTTTAAAGCATTA
The DNA here is from genome assembly GCA_948150685.1 of Rhaphigaster nebulosa. Classification (NCBI taxonomy): domain Eukaryota; kingdom Metazoa; phylum Arthropoda; class Insecta; order Hemiptera; family Pentatomidae; genus Rhaphigaster; species Rhaphigaster nebulosa. Next base: position 42,777,408 of record OX411307.1, read on the forward strand.
GCATGAAAATTGGATCAAAAACTATTGTTAAAATAACCAAAAATATTTCTCAAAATACAAATCTTATGTTGGTGGGTATGAAAATTTTATTTTTTCGTACATTTCGGAAGGGGGGATATACTCTCCTGATCCCCTCCCATACGTACGCCACTATAAACATAGTTCCGTGGGGAAAAAATAGGTATTGAAAACTATATGTTAAAACTATAAGGATTGGCCAATTGTTTACTTTGAGGACGAAAACGTGATGTGGGACCCTATGACCTCTTAAGGAGTACAATATATATATATATACATAGAATAGAAAATAAACTTTATTCTGGGACTAGATCCCTTAAGAATAACAAGTAAAAAAGAAAACAGAATATATATATATATATATATATATATATATATATATATATATATATATATATATATATATATATATATATATATATATAATTACAGCATATTATTTGATGAATGGTTGCAACATATTATATTGGAATTTTAGAAAAGTCATTATTAGGCGTGAGCTTAAAATAATAGAATAAAGATGATGGAATTTCAATATGATTATGACCCGAGGTACTAATCCTACAATGGATATTGTTGGGTTATACTGCCCTCAAATGTTATGTCCATATTTTATGGATTTCGATTTCAGCTGTTTCGTTTTGTTTTTAGAACGGAAATAAAATATCGAGATATAATAAGAATATAATACCGTTAAATTATGAAAATTATCTGAATATTTTTCAAAGTGTATTTACTACGGTTCAAATTGCAAAAATCAAATGTCTTACGTTTTCTTAGCGAAAACAGATATAAAATAAAACGAGTCGCAAAATTGATCAACTCACCATTAAATCCATTATCACAAAAAAACTACTTATACCCCTATACCCAAATAACACAGCATTATTCGTGAGCTCTTATAGCCCAGCAAATAGAGGAAGATAAAAGGGGGTTACGCTGCAAAAGGTCATGTAGTTCTGATTTCCGTTCTTCATCTACGTTCTATCTCTTTCTAATTCATGTTTGAAGCAGTGACGAGTGAAGGACGAGTACATAGTATTGATAACCTCAAGAAATTCGACAAAGATTATATTTGTCGTTTTTGAAAATATATTTTATAGCATTGACGGAAGGTAGTGCCAGAGGCAATGGTCGCAGAAAAAACTGTATGAGTTTTAATAAATTTTATCCTCAGAATTTTATTGTTTTTCTTAAAGTTAAAGTTTTTCTCAAAAATGTAAGAACACAAAGATATCAGTGAAAAATTAAAATAAATCCGCACAGGATGAGGGAGGTAGAAAACTTGGATTTTTAATTACACACTCAATATATAAAGCATATCAACAAATAAGAACTTTATGACCTTTGGCGAGGTAACCATCTTTTTCTACCTCTTTGTTTTCGAATTTTAGTGTCATTATTATTTAAGAGTAATACTTTTTACTCCAGGAGTCCGTGACAAAAAAAGTGACTCATTTAATACAAATGTTTGGGCATATAAAAAACAAATGTCCAAAGGCCCGACATGAAAATTGCACGTTCTGCCTACTTGTAGACACGGAAATACAAAATGGCGGCCAAAAAACTCGACATTTTAGGACTATGTTTGGTTTATCACCTATAATTCCCAAACGCTGCATTTTATCGAAAATGCTAGCGTATATTTAATTAAAGAATGTCAAATTCTACGTAACGAAAAATTATCACCATAAATGTTTTGGAAGGGAGTTATTTTGAAAAAAATGAAAAAAAAAAAAGTCTCTTCTTAGAGGCTTTTCAAGAAAAACGCACAATGAGGAGGAGGTCGAAAACTTTGATTTTTCACTAGAGGAGCAATATATTCAACATACCTGAAAATTAAAATTACTTCATTTTTTACAAACCAAACTGGGCTAAAATGTCAATTGCCGGAGATCGGGAGATTGCCAATTTCTAGTGGCGTACTTGACTAAAAACGACGATTTTGTCAAAAACAGTGGCAAAGTATATATATGAATCTGCAGTTTGGAAATGAGTACTCTGAATTTAAAAATTGTTGTTCTTAATGGACGCAGAATCTGATGGTGTTTTTATTTTATGAGTTTTTATCTTAGAGTACTCATTTTCACACTGCAGATTCATATATATATATATATATATATATATATATATATATATATATATATATATATATATATATATATATATATATATACTTTGCCACTGTTTTTGACAAAATCGTCGTTTTTAGTCAAGTACGTCACTAGAAATTGGCAATCTCCCGGTCTCCGGCAATTGACATTTTAGCCCAGTTTGGTTTGTAAAAAATGAAGTAATTTTAATTTTCAGGTATGTTGAATATAATGCGAAAAATCAAAGTTTTCGACTTCCTCCTTATTGTGCGTTTTTCTTCAAAAAGCCTCTAAGAAGAGACTTTTTTTTTCATTTTTTTCAAAATAACTCCCTTCCAAAACATTTATTGTGATAATTTTTCGTTACAAATTTTAAAAAAAGTTAAATTTTTTGCAAGTTTGTAAATAATATTGTTGAATATTCGGAAAATGTACTGAGGTACTGAGTGTTTTATTGTATTTTGGAAAAACACAAACATTTCCTTATTAGCGGATTTTAAAGATGACGAAAAACGCACAAGAAGGATGAGATCGAAAACTTTGATTTTTTTATAAGAAGGGCAATACATACAACATACCTGAAAATTAATATTACTCTAGTTTTTGCAAACCAAACTGGACTAAAATGCCAATTACCGGAGATCGGTAGATTGCAAATTTCGAGAGGTATACTTGACTGAATATAAAAATGTTTGTGTTTAATGGACTGAGAATTTGATGCTCTTTTTTTTTTTTTTTTTTTTTTTAATGAGTTTTTATCTTAGAGTACTCATTTCCAAGCTGCAGACTCAATTTTTGACAAAATCGTCATTTCAGCCGTAGTTTTTGACCACATCAGTTAACCGAATTATTATGTTGTGGTACTCTTTAGACATAGAATTTGACATTCTTTAATTAAATATACGATAGCATTTTCGATAAAATGCACCGTTTGGGAATTATAGGTGAAAAACCAAAAATAGTCCTAAAATGCCAATTTTTTTTGGCCGCCATTTTGTATTCCAGGGGCTATAAGTTAGCAGACATGCAATTTTCATATCGGGCCTTGGGACATGTTCATTTAATATGTTCAAACCTTTGTATGAAATAAGTCACTTTTTTTGTCACGGGCTCCTCGACTATTTGCTAATCATGATGAAAATGTTTTCATACGCAAATTTTAGGAAATTTCATCTTGCAACAATTTTCTGAAGAACATTTTTCTATATCAAGTAGTTGTTAAAATATATGAGGGAAGAAATAAAATGTATGATGTAAAAAAGCTTCTTTTTTTTTTCAAAATTGTGCACAACTTTGGCGCACCGTAGGGCCAGAGCCATGGTCATGGAATAAAACTGTAGATAACAAAGTTGTAGTAAATTTTATCCTCTACAAGTTTTATACCATAAGTATTTATTTTTTAATTTTATTTTTCTATTTTTACAAAGATGTGACCCAAAAAATAAAAAAATACTGAATATTATTGATGTTTTTTGCGCACCTCGGATTATTAACAACACGGAAAACTTGGATTATTAACAATATACCTGGTATATAAAGTATATTAAGAAAAAATTAGAACTACATGACATTTTGCAAGGGAAAACACCTCTATTCCCTGGACTATTATATGTAGAACCTGCTTGTTGTAATTTTCTAAAAAAAATTATTGCAGTAGTAAATACTTTAAAATATAGTTGCAAGTACAATATTTGAATATATCACTCCTTTTGAAGACAGCAAATCTAAGAAAAATTTGTATTTCCATAATTGGCTTACTGCAAGGACATATATAAATTTATTTTTTAAATTTTATTGTAATAACGGTTTTTTGGTGATTGTTTAAATATTACTTAATTTATTAAATTGCTAAATTTATACAAGATTATTATTATTATTATTTTTTCAGATTTTAACGTTTTTGCGGGCAATGTCTCCAATTGGGAACAAATGTTTGGAAATTTTTAAAAAATGTTCATCTAATAGAAAACACTCATTCAATATTTTTATTTGCTTAGATAAAGTCAAAACTTATTTTCGGATGCAAAAACTGAGCAAAGTTTTCAAATTTGAGTTCCTAAAGATTTTTCGAAATACATGAAATATGCATTTTTATATATTTTTCGTTTTAATGTATATATATGACAAAGTTTTAAATTCGATTAGTGCAGTAATATGTACATATATATATATATATATATATATATATATATATATATATATATATATATATATCTACATAGAGAGAGAGAGAGAGAGAGAGAGAGAGAGAGAGAGAGAGAGAGAGAGAGAGAGAGAGAGAGAGAGACTTTTTCTTTACTATTTTTCCCTGTAACACCTCTTCTATTTCCTAAGTTTAAAAAAATATATATGAAAATAAAAAGCTTAATCGGTAGCGGCCAATGTTCCCAATTGAGAACATACCGAAAATCCTACTAAATTTTTTTTTTACTAAAACTAAAATTTGACTTGGGTATGAATTCCATTGTTAAATGTTAATAAACAATTTTTTCATCATTGTCTGATAATGAGAGAAATAGAAGCCACAATGTTATAAAAATAAAGATTTGTTAAAACCACAGAGTTTTATTAAAAACCTGGAAACCGTAAGGAAATCATAAAGAAAATTCTTCATTTATCCATAATTAATTTATATTAAAAAATTAAAGAAAAATAAGACTAAATTCATTATTGAATTTAACATTCACACATCACAGCTATTTCTGAGACCCGTGCCGTTGCATGCACGATAGTTGTAAGGTTTAAAACTTAATCTGGTTAATGATGTGCACCTTCTGGCATTCCTTATCCCGATGAAAAATGAGAAAATATTCTAAGCCGTAAAGCTGATGAAAATATTTAATGACGTGTTTGGCCGACGATAAGCCGGGATTTTTATACTTGATCCCCTGCTAATGAAATTTGGCTGCTCGGAGAAGAGAGCAGCTGAGACCGAGTAAGTGCCCCCTCCTAATTGCATTCCCCGGACAAGCATTAAATCAAAGACAGATTCCCTGGCGATGATTTAGGAGATCATCATCATGGGCCACTTTGTCACGAGGTGTTGATGTTACGTCTTTGTTAATTTTTAGTGAGTAATTTTGTAGTAAATAGTATAAAGATTGCTAACCTAGTAGGATCAATCTCAACTAAACTGTCACTTTGGCTGTCCGGAGATTTCAAGAAGCTTTTTCATTTTTTTTTTTTTTCAACCCCTTAGTCAGCATTCGGTTCGTCTCAAAGAAGAGTACATTTTGAGATATTTAATGTTTACAAACGTTAAAAAATAAAAAGTTTGTAAACATTAATTTCTTGTGAAATGTGCGCGCGTCCATCGCACAACGGCAACTAGTCCTACATAGCAATAACACAAAACAAATTGGGAAACATCGAGAAAAGAAATTTTAGTATGTAATTCTCGTGACATTAAAGGTTCTATTTTAAAAGTACTTAGAAGATCGAAAAATCGTAAAACTCGCAAACCAAGTGAGATTTTGCACTCTTTGACACTGATATAACACTTTCTTAGGACCCAAGGTTACTTACCATAAACGCGAATTTTTTTAAATTTTTTTTTTTTGCTTTTTTACAGATTTCAAAAGTGCCAATTTATTTGAGAATGACCCAGCAACATATCCATGAATATATATTAAATTGCGAATGCTTTCAGGAATTATGCAAGGCTCTCCAACAACACCTCTTAATACCAACTACCAACATAACAACAACCTAAGGAATGCCTTGTCTTTTAAGGAACGATACTGATTAACTCATTTATTCAATAAAATTTCATACTCTTATTGTACGAAATTATCACAATGGCCTAAAAAAAAAAATTCACAAGGGAACATCTGCATGCCTGTACAAGCCATTTACATGAGGGCACCCCATTTTTAACACACACCGGTTTCAGGGAAAAGCCTGAAAAAAAAAAAAATCACCCTTAACACCGAGAGGGTCGAGGGATTTGAGGAGATAGGGGTGGCCTAATCCTAACATAAATTTGACTTGTTAAAATGCAAATTGATAAAACCACTATCACAGATGTAGGCCGGCTTGGTCCCCATTTCTTCTATATTGATTGCTGATTTTATAGATGGGGTGACCATGGTTTTTATGATTATTTTTTTCCATGAAACAGTATGCATTCACTGTGGATGTTTATTCATGAATAATGAGTTCCATCAATATTTTCGTATCTGAATTTAATTTTTTTTTTCAACTATCATTATTACAGGTATAGATGACTGTGATATTGCTATTAATTTTGTTTTATATATTAAGCCATAAACATAGAAATGTCATTTCAACATAACACAATATACTATGATATTACCAAAAATAATTTTTAAAAAACTTTAAATTATAAAGCTAACACAAAACATCAAGGCAAACATAACGCCAATATCATAAATAATAATAAATGTTTTTTTAAGAAATTTTTAAGCTACGAAATTACGTTTCATTTTGATGCTCTGTATCCCGTCTTCTCCGATTTTGATGTTCTTGGACTCGTTAGAAAGAGGGGAGTCTCTTCTTTCAATATATATATATATATATATATATATATATATATATATATATATATATATATATATATATAACAGCTATTGCATTATCTTACAAAGTCTGTGTAAAAAAAAAAAAAAAAAAAAAAATCTATAAATGATGAGAGGATTTATGACCAAACAATATGAAAGATTTTTATTATTCAATTAATGATTTCTCAATATGATGACAATAGTGAATAAAAAAACCCACAAAAAAACAAACAAACAAAACAATATAGCACCTGTGAACATATCTGATAATTAATAAAACTGAATATAATTGTAAATATTATAGAGATGAGACGAAGATGCGGAAACTATTAAATTAATTACAACAACGTTGATGAATGTCGGAAAATGAATTAGGTATGGAAATAAATACGGATATGCCTAGTAGCACAGTGGCGTGCCAAGTTCTTCGTGCGCCCAGGGCGGTCCACTTTTCTTACACCCCCTTTTCACTAAACTTACGCACCCAACCCTAAGAAGTAGAGAAGCTATATGAAAAAAATAGATGATAGGTGGAATTCATTCCCATAACGACGGGATTTGAATTTGTTAGTTCGCTGTTGGTTATTGATATACTAAAAGTCTAGCAAATTCTGAGCGTGCAAAATGGTTTGTTTTCTTTTGGCCGCCATCATAACTGAAAATGGGAATAGATATTTTTTTTGTAAACGTCTGATAACAGTTAATTTATGGTGAAGCAATATTTTCATATTACATTTAAAAAAAAAAATGATTTATCCTTTTAGATTTTATATTACAAAATTTAACATAAACTACAAATCAGAATAGCCTAAATATTAAAATTATATATTATGAGATCATAACAAGATCGTAAAATTTTATACACAAAAACATAAATAATGTTTGAAATAAACTTCCAATTTCAGTAATGCAATTTTTATTTATTCTCCACTTTTACGCCCCTCCTCTATGGTGCTCGGGACGGACAGCCCACTGTAGTAGCAGAAACGGCGATGATTTCGGTGAATAGGTATAACAGGGAATTTGCTTGAATGCGTAAAGAAAAAAACGAAGTCCAAGATGAAATAAAAGCAAGATTAAAGGCGAGGATTGTTTGTTATTTCGCAGTTAGAACATTGTTTAAGTTAGAATTTACAAAACTATTATATACCCTACCAGTATGTAATTAATTTGTAAGTATGAATTTGGAGGCCCCTGGCAGCCAAGTTTTAAGGCCCCTTCTGAAGATGTACCTGTGCATCATACATAAAACAATGTTAGTCATTAATTGTATTACTTCATATAATGTTCTAGTACTACATATAAATACAATTTGATGTTATATTTTATTGTTATAAAGGCCAAATCGAGGCCCTCCTTGGGTCGAGGCCTGTGGCAATTGCCACAATTGCAATTGCCACCTTGCCATCTAGTTACGCTCCTGCTACCGACAGTTCTTTACAGATACCATGACAGCTTAAATCGGGGGAAGAACAACGCCTTAAGGTTTTCGAAAATAAAGTATTTCCTAGAATATTTGGAGCGAAGAAGGATGAGTCAACCGGAGAATTTAGACGGCTGTACAAGGCCGTATTGAGTGAGCTACACCAGATAAATATAATTGGGGTGATAGTATAGCGGCGAATAAAATGGGCGATAAAGTGTTCTTGATGTCGGAGAACGAATCACTATAAGAATGATCAGCGTAGATAGAAGGATAATTTTTGATTGATAGGTCCGACCTTGAGGATGTAGGTTTGGATAGAATTCAGAGGAGGGAAATTTGAGGTAGGAATGAGAATGTCGAAAAAAAAACACAATATATATATATATATATATATATATATATATATATATATATATTTATAGTATTTGAATATGTATATTTTTTTAATATATCGAAACAGCAGTTCCATATATCGGTATTCAATATGTCGATATTTCGGCCCTCGATTTTTTTAATCTTTTAAAGGGACATTTGAGTGCCGATATAATTAAGATATAGTTTTTATAATATCGATTTTTCTCTGCCGATATTATTAAAATACTGTTTTTATGATTTCGATATTTCACTGCCAATATCATCAAGATATTATTATTGCAATATCGATATTACTGTGCCGATATCATTATGATATTGTTTTTATTATGTTAATTTACAACAGGATTTAAATAATAAGAAGCAGGTCATCTGTTAATCTCCTTCCGATTTGTTTAGTTTTTTTTTTAATTTGATAAAAGAATTAAAGAAATTTTGAAGTATCGATATTTCCCTGCAGATATCGTTAAGATATCGTTTTTATTAAGTTCATTTCCAGCAGAATATATATATATATATATATATATATATATATATATATATATATATATATATATATATATATATATATATATATATCGATATTTTTTCAACATCCCTAGTTTGAGGGCAAGGATCGTGGTGTTATCGGCATCAAGCCTTCGGATTCGCTTAGCCTTTTATTTATTTATCATCGAGGTGAACTTAAGATACTCCTGTCAAAGGTGATACGCGAATAAAAGACGTTTATTTATTTATTTTTGAATAACGAATAATAAAGTTAGTACAACTTTGTGTTGCGTGTCTGATGAGAAAAGTTTGAGAGGGTAAAAACTATTGTTTATCATTGAGAGTTACAAATGAACAACTTAACGAAATTATAAAATATTAGGGCTTAATAAATAAAGTATTTTATTGAAAATATTGTAAATATTAATTGATCTTTATTTTGTAATTTTATGGCCAGATATTGTTTCTGTTTTATTTGTTCGATTGTATTATTCTTAAGGGACCTAATACCAGAATGAAATTCTTCTTCTATTTTATTCTATTCTATATCGCGAGAGCCCAAATTTGAAGTATATTTTATGTTAAATCCAGCTGGGATAAATTATTTACAACCATTTTTCTCGAAAATCAAAACACATTTCGTGGGCAGAATTTACAATTTTTTGAACATTGGTTCTCCTTAAACTCAAAGGGGTTATTCTGAAGGACATAATAACCTTGTAATTGTTTTAGAACCAAGAGAAAATTATGAAGAAGATGAAGTATTTTAAAGCGGAAATAGAGATTTTAAGAAAGATGCTGTAATCCCAATAAATCTCAAAAAACCTTAAGCATGGGGAGGAGGGGGAGAGATCTATATTGTAATAAAAAATGCATGTTCTAATAGCAAGCGGTTGTGACACTTAAGAAAGGCTCAACACAATCATGAATGCCACAGTAGTCGACAAGAAAGAGACATTTGAAACCTAAACTCAGAGAGCATTATTTAGAAAATAATAATCTATTAGAGTGTGTGAAGCCAACGGAGGGAAATAATATTAATAAATGATAATAATAAGTAACCTTAAAAATGGCAACAACTATTTTCATTGCAGATTTTCTTCCACTTTTTTTGCAGTTGATTCATTTTACTGGTTCTTCCTTCTTTCGTGTTTCATTTTTTTTTGTTCCTGTTTTATCTTCTTTCTTCAGTCATCATCATCAAATCACGTATAGAAAATGTTTAACAATACTCAATAATTACTTTATAAGAATGTTTTCATTTGGTACAAACGAGACGTTAAAACTTCCATAATTAATCAAATAAATTTTTAAAACCTTTATTAAATGCTTTGGTACTCATTGCAATATATTTTATTTCATCAAGTGATCAACTAAATGTCCAAATAATTTATTAAGTACTTTTAAAACAACCAGTTTTCACAGGCCTCATCCTCTCAATAAACCTACAAACAATAAAACTATTTAGAGATCCTTATTTTGACATTCATAAATAAATTAATAAAATATGATTAAATAACTAGAATCTGATTAAATAGAACATAATGCTATCTCTGCGGTGCAACGTAGTGACAAACGATTTTAGGAAATGCTATAATAGAAAAGTAAGGGAGTTGGCGCACAGTGTGTCCGAGGCGAAATAATTCCCAAACGATGAAGATGAAACTTTTATAAATGTAAATAAAATGTTTGCTAATTATTAGCTGTAGAACGCTGATTGAATTTAATTTTCTTCATAGATTTTTTCCTTTCCAGTAAAAATAACTGTTTATGTGCACTTATGTTAATATCCCCCTATAGAGGTGAATTTTTTGAAAATGTATACCGTGACCTTACGTAAATAACTACGGCCATTTCAATTACCTTATCGAATATAAACTACTTGTAGTCAAATCGTATTGTAAAACTTTACACTATCTTATAGTATAACTACAGAGGTTTTAATAGACGATAAAAGTCTTTTAAAAAATCGAATAAAAATGCATAATAGAATTTGGACGTATTTAAAATTTTCATAAGCTTTACAAATATTCTCCGGTTTTCTCCTGTCTCTCGTTAATATTTTCTGTTAAATATGGTGATGGATTAGTGTTGGAGTAAATATCTCACTCGATCATGGCCGATCACGAGTTATATTCAGGTTTTTTGTGACGGTATAATATAGAGTGTAAAGGATTAGTTGTGAATGTTTGTTCATATATGATTCAGAATATCACTCTACCTAGGTGAAGAAGGAATACGGAGCAGTTTTACATTTGATTTAAATTTCAAGTTGAAATGAGTGATTTGACAATTACGACCCCTTACAGCGCGGTGTGTAAAGAGCTCTTTAAATGTGAACCTGATTTGAAACAATGTCTTCTGAGAAGATACCCAACTCTTGGAGACTAACTAGGGTTCCACATGATTCAAGAGATTGACAAGAGGTTTTTACTTCATTATAAACAGTTGCTCAATGTCGGGATTCATAGCAAAACTAGATTTTTGCAGAGGTATAGTGAGTGGCTGAAAGGGGAGTTTGTATTGCATCATGTGGTACCGTTAATACAGCCTTAAATGAAACTGCTTCCACTAAGCAAAGAAGCGTTATACTAACAAGAGAGCACGGTGTGTCCGTCGCCGATCCTGATCAAAATTTTTTGGATGATTCTACATTGAAAAAAGTTGGACCCACATCCTTCCGATTCATTCAGTGGGCCTTTGAATGAATAAAAGGAGATGAGGAAAAAAAAAATAAAACATGCTAAAAATGCTTTATTTTATATCTCGTGTTTGGAGAATTATATCGACATGATCTTTTTCAGCTGAACATTTGTTTTTTAGAGTAAATTAAAACGATATAAATATATAAACATTAAAAAATCATTGATTTTCGGTCAAATAAATTTATAAATGTGTTTAAATTATTAAGTAAACTAGCCCCATAGATTTTTTCGCCCCAAAAATGATTGCAGATTTGGATTCAGCACACCAGTAAACCTTAATGTTGAAAAAATCATCGTCCCGATTGTGCTCAAAATTTTTAAAAGCCACAAAGTCACGTTTGGGTTTGAAGCTCTGTATCTCCTTTTCAGTTTACCCGATATCGACGCTCTTGGACTTGTTAAAAAGAAGGGAGTTCCTTCTTTCCATAGATACAAACAACTATTGCATTATCTTATATGGTCTTGGTAAAAAAATGAGATTAGCATATAAAAACAAAATTGAAGTTTTTTTGCGGATAACGTTGGTTCGAAAATACGTAGGGACATTACTGTTAATGCAAATTGCGTAGTTCAAGAACCTTTACCGATGCCCCAAATTTGGTTTGAATTATTTAAAGGGTTTCTGATTTATGAGCGATTATTTAAATCTATAAAAACATTTTAAGGGTTTAGTAAAATTTTAAGTAAACTAGCCTCATAGATTTTTTCACGCCAAAAATGATTGCAGATTTGGATTCAGCACACCAATAAACCTTAATGTTGAAAAAAATCATCAAAAACAAAAAACATTTTTTTTTTCAGTCTCGAGTGTGCTAAAATGTATCCGATTTACCCGATGATAGTTTACCCAGACAATTGGCAAAAGTTTTAGGCCAAAAATTTTTATTTTTAAATTCGCTCGAAAATTTGAATATAGGGGTTTTTCAAATTGCTCGTGTGTGACCATCAAAGGGGTGGTAATTGCCAAGTCACTCATTTCAACTTAAAATTTAAATCAAATGTAAAACTGCTCCGTATCCAAACGAAAAATCATGGATATTAAAATATAGGTAGTTTTGCATGGTGAGGAAACTATACTCACCTAATTGGCAGACTTTTTTTTTTATGTGGTAGGGACTCCCGCTTTTCTTTGCCACTTATTAATTTGAACTAAGGCACATTTATTTGCTTAGGTCGAGGCTATTACTTTTAAAGAGAGCGGGAAAAAAATCGAATCGCAATATTTGAAAAATCGCCCAAATTTTGTGGTCTGGGTGGATAACAAATAAGATACAACCTTGTGATCAAAGGGGTTGGCCTTTGGAGGAAGAGGAGGGGGGGGGGGCAGGCGACACGACATGGCTACGCCCACCGCCGCTATTATCTCCCTCAACAGAACATAGAAACATCTCTCACGATTCACGTATGTTTTGCCACCGGCTGCAACTCTACTTATTATTCTTAACTTAGGCTTGGGTTGAGGCTAAATGAGCTGTGTGAACAATCATTCCTGGATTTACTTTTTCCACATTTCCCCTAAGTATCTCGGCATAAAACGAGACCAAGCTGGGGCACAGCATATGTTTCTAATATTAAAAAGAAAAAAAAACCCGGAGGCTAATGTCGACTGTCCAACTTAAGAGAGGGGGGATGGAATGGAGTTGACCGCTTAGGAGATTAATCTAATGATTCGAATAAACATGAATATCACAGATTACGTTAGCTAAAATGTTTGTAACGATTTACTTAAGTTGTTGCCCTTATACTGGAATATTACATCTAATATACAGCGCAGCTAAATTGTACTAAAGGCTGTTCAATATATTAAAATGCTGAATTGCAGTGAAATTACAAACCTTTCAATTACAACCTTTTATTTATCAAACAGACAACATTTCGGACTCACAATAATATTAAGTTTGGCGTGTACAATAATAGTAAATTAAATAAATCCATCAAAAACATTAAAAGTAAAATAAAAATAGACATTGCGAACAATGTCCAGACCAATATTATCAAGACGAAACTTCACAAAATTTAAAAACTAGAATTAACCTACATAAAATTAATGTAAAGAATCATAAAAATGTCAATTCAATAGCTCTGGCCATGCATAACATTGTCAATAATCTTAATTTTTATTTCAATAATGTAAACATTTTAAATAAGATGACAATAAAAGCAGATTTGTCGAATTAATATATATTATTAAAAACATAAAAAATAAATTGCGAATTTTAAGACCGCCGTAAAAGGCATTGGCCAACATTATTGATAAAATTAACATTTAGTAATCATTAAAAAGTGAAATAATAACATTTATTAGTAGAATTAGTTAAATCCATTTTGAAAAACAGTCCACAGTGTAGTCTAAAGCCCACCTTACACGGTAAATATTATTGAAGCCATACTTCTCACACGCATCAATAATATACCGTAAATATTATGTGAGTCAATACTAATACAATCATTATTCAATTTAAAACGAGATTTTTTTACAATCTAATATAGTTTTAACTTTATTTTATTTTCCAAAGCAATTTTTTGCAGGATTGTTGCATTATTAAAAAAGAAGCGGTTATAACCGGGCCAGAAACCGATTAACCGAAATAAATAAAATTGCTTTCGTTGACCCCGACCAGTTATTCCCGTATTCTATTGCCAATGACTGATGTATTATTGCTCAATATACCCCTTACAGAGGCAATAATATTGACACTCCTTCAATAATATTGACAGAGCTTCAATAAAATTCAAATAATTTTGATTTCAGCCTATTTTATTGACGTCAATATTGTTGTTACAATCTACCCCTCAGATGTTCAATATATTGACGAAATTCGATATTTAACGTCTGAGGAGTAAATTGTAACAATAATATTGACACGTGTGATATATACAATACGTTAAATAATATTGCTTCAAAAATATTCTTGAAATAGTGTAAAATTAACAAAGAACTTACAATTACAGGTCACATTAGTATTAATATTTTAAAAATCTGATATAATGATTATTACAGTTTATAATGTTATTATGACGATAATTCATGATTGGATAAGATGAATTAGCAATGAGACGAGCTTAGGAAGGTCAATATATACAATAAATTTTAATCACATAGTTTTATTTTGGCCATTTCTCTAATTTTACATTTAAATGATGTAACCAAGTTGTTGAAATTATTGAAATGAATTTTAATTTTCTTGTATAATTATTATCAGATAATGTAGACAATTTTATATTTTAGACTTTTGTTATGTTTTGTGTATTAATTGCTGATAATGTTTTATTAATTATGTTTTTTAGACTTTAGGATGGACCAATGAGTCCGAAATGTTGCCTTTTGATAAATAAAGGAAGAAGTTTGTTGTTTTCCTGCAATTCAACATTTAAATTTAAGCAATATATATGTTAGGACTCATATGAGATGAAAATTATAAAACGAAAAAGATGTTGGTTAAAAATCAAGAACCATTTTTCGTGCCTAAGAATGGTTAATATATAAATGTATATATTTGCAATGCAGACAATGTTACCTTCAGAGCATATGAATAATGAAAACAAATGGGGTTACAATATTTTAAAAAAACAAGAAAAGAAAAAATAGCCACTGCTAATGATTACACTTTGCTTTATTATTTCCAAATAATCATATATCCAAAAATAGAATTGAAAAATTATTTGTTTGAATTTTTTTGTCTTTGGTACCTTTAATGATTTCAAAAGACTTTACATTTTTCCCTCTGCCTTCATAAATTGCTGAGATATGGACGTACCTCAAACCTCAAATCGGCCGCCACTTTGGAACAAATCGGCTGATGGCGATGTGGAGTTCGGAGGATTATTCTAAGATGAGTTGACATCCACATGATGATGTAGAAGGATTAATCTAATCAGAAGGATCAATCTCACCGATTATTCTAAGATTATTTGGAACTTTGGTGCCATTTTTTCTTTTTATTTCGTTTTTTTGGATTCTACATATCTTTACACGTAAAACCTCAAATTTTGAGGGGAGGGGGTCAAATATATTTTTTTTTCTTGGTCAGTTACAAAGGTTCATTATTAAAAATAATAAATCAAAACAGCGCTATTTTTGGAAGATTACAAATTAAAAGCCTTAAATATCTCAAGTTAAAGTCTCAAGTCTAAAGTTAAATGTGAGTCAATACTAATACAATCATTATTCAATTTAAAACGAGATTTTTTTACTGATAGTATTGCTGATTGTATTAAATTAGTTGAAATGTACAAAAACCAAAATACGCCTCCTGTAAAATAGGCAAAACATTTTTTTTAAAGAAAAAGCATGCCAGATTCGTTCTTAGCGTCCGTTTAAATCCTTAAATTAGAGATTTCATGGAAATAAAAAAATAGAAATTTTTAGACTTGATTTTGCTGGAGGATTTTTTATTCCTGCCGATGTTCGCCGTTTACTTGTGTTATTTTATATTGTTATTTACCAATATTTTTATTTTAGGAAGACCGCTGCCGATCGATATTTTGAACTAAGCAAACTCACACCTCTCATTAATATCTAATAAGTACAAAAAAAAAGTATTTGTGTCGCTTTAAAAGGAACGGTACTTTTTATTTTAGTAACTAATCTGTTATCCTTAAGAGATTGATTGACTCTGTTCTAGATCTAAATTTTGGTACAGACAGTTCCAACGCAGAGCCTATTTTCAAGAAACGTATTTCATCGCATTCGCATTCCATCTTCCTAAAGTGGAGGATATCCACCAGAGGAAGAGAAGAGAACAATTTAGTCGGGTATTAAGATGCCAGAAGAAGGAAGGACAAAAAGGGGAAATAAGCGGTCCGCGTTGCTAGTTCCGTATTCAGTGATCTATGAGATAGAATGAGCCCCTGCTTCCTCAACTACGGCCTGTTGAGGGCACTGTTTAAGGGTCAGATAAAAGGGGAGGATTCCAGGCCTTTTATTAAACTCAACTCAAAGAGGAGGGGGGGCGCCAGACGGAAAAATTTTCAATCAGAGTGTCAACTGGAGCTTCTCAAATTGCCCATGTTTTCCACCGATGCACAAAAGATTCGTGGTCTCTTTATACCTGCCCATAATACCCAAATCTGTGTTTTTATTGGGCTTTTACGATAAAATTGTGAACTCTGGCGTAAAACATGAAAAATGCGGGAGAGGATATTGTAGGGAGAAACAATAGAACAACCACCGATATATATATATTTATTATTTAAAATAAATTGGATATCATCTCCGTACTAATAGATACACTAACTAATTCGTTTCTTTACTGTTCATTGGAAATTATTATTTTTATTTCATGAAAATTATCTCAGAACCAATAACTTAATCGGTAGTTCATATTTGAAACGAAACCATTTATCCTTCTTAATATAATAATATATAAATATATAAAAATATAATAAATGCTATATTTTAAGTAGGATATCCATATTAATTACTCTAGGTACATAAGCGAGAATGCTAAGCCCTCTGGTACATTAGTTTCAGCCCATTTGCCTTACAAATAGAACTAAGAGACTACAACTGGTTGAAATATGTGCATACCAATCCAAGTATATGGGCCTGTGCCTTGTCCATTACAGAATCTATATCGTGGTCAAGTACATTCATGGAGGGTTCCATTAGAGTTGACCCAAGTATATTACCATATTCATGTGTATGTCTGTCATAGATATGTTGATATAAACAGATATAATCTTTAATAGTATGCAAGACTCAACGAGAAACTAAACGATTCACGATTTCTTCTTAAATCTATTGTAGGGAATCTACCCTATTCGCTGCAAATGAAATACTTCATGATAATTTAAAATAGTCTTTAATGTTGTTTCCTTAGCGAAACATTAACTGAGGCGTCTGAAAAAAAATGACGAATGAGATAGTCAGTTACTTTATACCTTATATCCATGCCGCATTCTTACTTATGTCCACATCAAATTTAGGTATATTTATATAAATAACTAATGCATATACCTAATAATAATAATTAAGCTAATAATGATATGATATTGAGCATTTTATGCTTCCTCACTTCCGAATGTCGGTGAGCTTAAATTCATAAAGGAAGCGAAACAAAAACCATTAGTCCTCAGCATTGAAAATTTTCACTCAAGTTTTACATTTTAGAAATCAAAGATCAAGTTTGGTTTTGTGTCTGCCTGTCTGCATTAAAATCGATGTGACGGGAATAACACCGATTGCCGTTAATCCGATTTTGATGGAATTTTCAGGAATTATGCAGATTGGTACATTGATGTTCCGTATCAATTTTATCTAATTCT
This sequence comes from Rhaphigaster nebulosa, assembly GCA_948150685.1. NCBI lineage: Eukaryota > Metazoa > Arthropoda > Insecta > Hemiptera > Pentatomidae > Rhaphigaster > Rhaphigaster nebulosa. The sequence continues at coordinate 42,795,298 of OX411307.1, forward strand.
ATACACCATTTTCGCTTACGCAAGCGCAAGCGTATTTTCATTGACACACCTTTATTTGAAAAACAGCTCGTCCGGTCTGCACCAAAGTTAGAGGTAAGTTGAGCATTGGAGTAAAAATGGTTCAGTATCAATTTTATAGAATTCTTTTCGCTACTTTCGCTTGCGCAGGCCCATACGTATTTTCCATGACACGCATATGTATATATATATATATATATATATATATATATATATATATAAATATAATAACGGTTAATCTTGTACATTTAATTCTCAAATGAAAAATCAATGAACTTGAAATATAGGTAATAATGTACCCGATAGAAATGGTGAGGAAGCTATACTGACCTACTTGGCAGATGTTTTCCTTCCAGTTGGTTTTACAGATTTTGCAGATATTTTGCTACTTAACCAGCCAGCCACATAACTGTCCAACTTGCCCTACTGTTTTGCAGCTTTTTGCTCTGCTGCATCTTATTTTTTTTTCCAGCATATATGGCTAAGCATAAGATTTTCAATAGTCCTTGTTGTGTCTTGGCAACAACTGTAATGAACAATCTGAACAATAGCATTCAGCTGCAGATTGCCACCCACCATTTTAACCTCGATCTTCATATTAAACACTTAAAATTAACTTAGAATTACTTCAAATTAAGTAATTCTTCTTCTCTCTTTCTCCTTCATATTTTCAACCTCTGATCTGAGGTTGATCCGGTTAGCGTGCTTCTCTTCTAAATCTCTTGGTTCTCAGGGTGCTTGTCAGCGTCCAAGTCTCACAACAGTGTGTACAAGAAAAGGTTTTATTTAAAACGGTATTGTAGCGCTCCTCAGCTAACTTATTTCAGTATCCATGGGCTTTAGGATGCTAGGGTAACCAAGCGGAGACTTGGCTGGATTTCGGAGAGTCTTTAGAGCTTCTGTCATTTTGTCCTCGAGGTGGAGTGGACGAGCGCTAGCAGTAATCGCCGGAAGATAGAAAAATGAACCATGAACATGATAATGAGTTAAATCATGAAGTTAAAAGAACCCTTATATTATAAGGATAAGAGATGATTATATTTTTTATTTTTGCATTTGAGATATCAACAATTTGAGAAAAAAATAGTTGGTATTAGTTTACAATTAGAAGCGGCGCGGTGCTTCTAATTGTTACTTTTACTACGGTCTGACGATAAAAACAGAGGGAGTGAGAGAGAGGCGATCAAAGTTCTAGACACAAAGTGGGGACTATTAAAATAAGAGCTTTCCATCATTTGTAATTATATAATTTTGTTCACGTCAGTTGCGAAATGTGTGAGTAAAAAGAGTGGACACTGAATTTATTTAACTGATCAAAATCTCATATGCCAGACCATTACCTCTAAAAAAATTTACCTGTTTTAAAGAAGTATTGGAATTTATTCATATATCGAGGATCCAAGATAATATCAGCACTATAAGTAGCAACAGTGATTTCGAAAACGACTTGGACATATTCAGTTATATATCACTTTAATTTTTCTGTACATGCTTAGTTTTACTAAAGTGATTTATTAATTAATTACTTGGTTCAAATATTTAAATAACTTTTTTTTTATAGGAAAACGTGATTTTTTTTGCATATTTTTGAAAACGTTTTAGTTGCTGAGGTAAGATATCTTCTGAAATTCATCTTTTAATGGCGTACAAAAACAATGCTGAATTAAAATGATCATTTTACAAGTATGTGAAAATGATTTTGACCAAAAAAACAGATGAATTAATTTGTATTGATTTTTGTCCCACTAGATTGCTGAGACAGAACACTGCGTCAGGGCAAAGGAAATGGACTTCGACGAAGGATGTGAAGTCATTTTTAATTATTTTTTTAATAAGTATCCGCATTTAGAGATTTCTGACCGGAAAAAGAAGATCTGGCTTTTTTTTAAAAAAAGATTGCTAATTTTTTAAAACTCTAAGGGCTCATTGGAAAGAGAGCCTTTGCAATTTTCCGCACTACAAAACCAAACGATATGCTAAAAATGGGCATATTGCAGAACTCTCATCAGACCCGATTATCACCACCTTGAGACACCTCTCCTCTTAAAGAGGACAACAAAATGGACCAATCTGCATTCTCATAGCTTAAAACTTAAGATTTTATATAATTAAAAAAAATTTCGTTCAAATCTTTTTATATTTTTTACAGCAATATTTTTAAATAGATGGCAGAAGAACATTCCAATTATGTATTATGCGCAATTTTCGTTCTTAGATTTTCAACTTCAATAAAATTTTAATTCAGAATGATGCCCGTTAGATTATTACCTGTTTACCTCTTAAAATCCGCGTTACGGTTTAGTCTAGTTCAATTATGACTACAGCATCATATTCTGCGTAAAAAATCAATAAAAGCATGGATTGTTAACCCTAGGGTTTTTGGTCAGCTAGATTTGTGCTCTGAAATACCGAGCAGCATGCACATATTTTTCTTTAATGTTTACATGAATCTTTTAATAGAACTTCAACAATTAACAATGATGCGAAAACATCTCTATAGGACCCGCTCTGCTTATTTTGTTGGACAAATTACTAACGTTAAAATATCTTCAATTATCTTTAACGGCTCTGAACATAACTGGTATTTATTGCGCAACCATTAATATCAAAATATGTAATTATTTAAGCTCATCTTTGAAGAGTTGAGCGCATAACTGATTAATAATTGCTGAAGCAAATCGTCTAATGTAATAAATTGGTAAGGAAAACGGACCCTTATATAGGCAAGTAACAAATCACATTTGCAGAAGTCGAAAGCCTTACAGAAGAGTAGACAATTTTATCGCAAACTTAAGCCCGACATTAAGTCGAGACAAAAATAAATCATATAAAAAAAAAAGGAGAGAGAAAAGCTGCTCTAATTAGGCCGGGGTAAGGGCTGAGTGGTGAGTGGGTGATGAATGTGGGCTAAGCCAGGTCGGGGATACAAATGCGATAATCGGGATAGTGGGCTATCCGGGTGGTAATCCTGTCGGCTTTAGCTGGGCTTACCGCCCCCTGCCAATACGTGACTACCTCCCCCGTTCAAGGACCCAGTCGTCGATATAAAACTACTTCTATCTCTTTCACTCTTCTGATCTCTGACTTCTCATCCTTCTTCGCCAACGGTAGCGCAGTTACCGGTGTAAAATACAGGCTATGTCAACTGGCAGTAGACAATAAGATTCTTTAAAACAAGATGGAAGGAAATGATAAAAGGTGGCACTGTCCAAAATTAAAACCAATACGAAAATATAGCTATCCAAAAAATTGGATACACTGCACAGTACCGCTAAGTGGATCAAATCGGTCACAACTAATATTATGACATATGTTATGATAATAATCTAAATATCCTAAGAAATACACACATGCTTTCAAAAACTACATGGCCATTTCAACAAATTAATACTAATGCTATCTATGAGACAAAGCATGTCGAAGGCAGCGAAATGAAAGGACCGAATTTCGTATACCCTCGTGTTACAAGTTATAATAGGCTCTTTCACATTTCATACAACCGATTTGATGACTGCCATTTTTTTTTTTTTTTTTTTTATAGGTAGGTATAATAATATGAAAACAGAAATATTTTCAAGAATAAATAATTATCTAACGAAGATGCAGATATCCAAGCGTACAATACAAACTATTCTTTGTCACACAAATTCCTTCCATTGGCGGGCATCACCGAACCATCCTACTCTCTGCCTACTAACTTTTCTTGCCCTACGCTACTCCTCAATTGATCGAGAAATCGGGTGGTAATCACTAGAAGTGGAGAAGTTAGGAGTCTCATTAAGAGGGCGTACTGGGATTTCTTTCGGGATGAAGGGAAAATTCAATCAAGGGAAAAATTGTAAATACGTACTTAATAGGGCAGGTGGTAATAGGAACGTTCGTATTAACCTTGCTGGGATATTATCAGAACCATAGTCATTGTAGAGGGATTTAAGTAAAAATGTTATAGGAGCTCTTCAAGGGAAATACGGTTGAAAAAGAAGTGTCCAGGATCAAAATCAGTATGGAAAGGGTCTATATTGGAAACTAGTTTGGAAAAGATAGAAAGTGTAGGGTCGGTGCTTGAATTCTTTAGCTTTCATTAGGAACAATTTTTGGATAAATTTCAATTTCCAGTTTGAGCCTGGAACATTGGTTAAAGAATCATGAAAGTAGATGGAGTTATTCAGGTGAACTGAGGTTTGAGCGAGTTTACGTAGAGAACGTCGGTAGCCGAATCGCTCGACTTCTAAGTGGTCAATTGTTTATATTTAATTGATCTCATAGAAGTTAAGCAAATTTAATTCTTTTCCCAACAACAAAATTAGGCTAAACAATATTTGATCGCGTTTAGTATTAAAGAAATCAAAATTAAATTAACATCAGATAATCAAGGTTTTCCGTTATTACCTTCTTTGTAATAGCACTCCTCTAACCCTCGCCTGAGCCATCTCACCAGTTCCAGATTCTAATTCCGATATCTTCACGTGAAGGAAGATGAGATAAGGAAAGAAGAAAAGGAAATTAGATTAAAAAATGTAGGCGGGACAGAGGAACCGGTCCTTTGTACTTTTTATCTGAAATAAGGCAAGTTGGTTCCTCAGGGGCACCCTTCGTTGTAAAGAGTTCCCAAGTCGCCTAACTCACCAGGCCTAAAAAAAAGCTCATTTCTGACTTTTTCACCTTACCAGGGTAGATTACAGTATTTATTCATATCGTTAGGCTTCTATAATTGAACTAAGATGGAAAAGATGGCTAATGATTTTTTTTCTCTAGTTCATGAAAAATATTTATATAGAAGTTATATAATCATGTTTGAGAATTTCTACAGTGAGGAGACATTTCTAAACCATTTATTGACTCGATATTCAATTGATACACGTTCCTACCATTTCAAAACAGTAGAATGTGAAAACGCGATTCATCACTAGAAAACGGAGGTATTGTGCCGAATTCCTAAACTTGATGGGACACATGGAGCTCTTTGATGCCTAGAAATTCGAGACTTTACCACACTACGTGTCTCACCTAGAGCGTTTATGAGTGACGAATATGAAAATCACGTTATTTCACATTCGACAGTTTGGTATTGATGTAACATGAATTTTACAAAGAAATATTGATTTTAATTATCTTTCGCCTCTACCATAGCAGGTCATCGGCGTAATATGACAAGTTCTATTGAAAAGGTTTGCTGACTTCATGAACGAGAGTATCGTATTAGCTGTTTCCTCATCGTCTTTAAAAGAATTACACTAACAATAAGTGTCGGTCTATATTATGAACCTATTTACACATCAATATTGAGATAGATTTTCAATTTTTTAGTTAATACAAAAAATACGATTATTTACTAACTTATACGGTGTTGCTTTGGCTTCCGTATTTCTCTCATGAATACTGTATATGCGGAGTTATTTTCGTTTTAAATATTCAATTTTTCACTCTTGAATAACCTATACACGAGGCAATATGGCCTAATACACGCCATATCACTGAATAATCATTAATTTATAATATTACCTTTGCCAAAATTACGCTTCCACGGAGTAAGATGAGCCTATTTTTATTTTTTACGAAATTCGTATTAATTACTAAATTTCTAGGGCGTTGTTTCTTGTTTAGTATATCTAATCATTATATAACATGCACGCGCACACACACAATATATATATATATATATATATATATATATATATATATATATATATATATATATATATATATATATAATCAGTTAGTATCTCTCGATAAGAAGGAAAGGGATCTGAGATGGATTAGGGATGTAGCTCCAGGCGGTCTATCAGGCCGTTTCCACGCTACTACGAATACCTCAGTTGTTGGCAAGAGACTCCACGAAAGAACTAAATCCAGATAGCCAGGGACAAACTCAACAATTATAACAACAGGCTACATGTAAGAAATTGCAATACCCAAGATTCACAGAGGTGGAACAAACTACATAGTTACTGTCGAAATGATGTGTTTTACATTAAAACATATCTTGAAATTGTTTCAACAACTATATTAAGCATAAAATCAGGTGGTAGCTGAGTTTTTCTTTGAGTTCAACTGAAATTTTTCATATATCAACCCCATCCCTCTCCAATGCCAACCTAGGCATAGTCGCTTCTCCATATTTCTTTCTCATTTCTATATGCCAAGTTAGTTTGTGGCGACCTCTTCTTCGTTTCCATTATCTTGCTACCATATGTTAAGACCGGGAAAAGAGCATGTTCCTTAGCCTTCTCTTCAATTCAAGAGAACTATCTCCTTGTTTTTGAGAATGACCTTCCATCCCAATGTGCATCTTCTATTTATTTCAGCATCTTGCCCATCTTTGCTAATGAGATGCCTCAAATACATCATCCTATCTATCTGATTTATTTTCTTACCATCCAAATAAATATCACGTTTATTACTTATTAGCATGATGTAGCATATCTCAGCATTAATGTGCAGGACAATTCTCTGCATTTTGTTGGGATATCTATAAGTATTTCCTGGACTTTTACATTTTTAGCCATAATAACTAGAGCATCAGCAAATTCTTGATATGCGATATTATTAATTGGATATATATATATATATATATATATATATATATATATATATATATATATATATTTATCATATAGATATTAATGTTCATTGCTACATAATTTTATTTTACAAATAGAAATCCTATTTTTTTATTTACTTGCATAATTAAAAAAATGGCCTAAGAGTTGCTTATTTTTATTAATACATACGTGCCAGGCAAAATAGAACGTCACCTAGGAAAGACACTAAACACCAGCCAAACATCACACGTTGACCAAAGCGATCTGGCACAAAGGGAATTTTTTCCCTAAGGTAATTATTCCCATTTATTAAAAGATTATCTGTTTCAAAATTTGAAAGAGATCGGATGAAAGGGAGGCTGAATTAAGATTAAAATGATACATCATATATAGCCGTAACGGAAAAATGACGCAAATATTAGCCGAAATAAAATAAAAGATATTCATTCTGAAATAATTGCTATTTACTTATAAAAACTAAAAATTGATAAAACTTGACTATTTAAAAATGCTTAATACAAAAATTTAAATAATACTAAAAACAATGATACATTTAGTTGATTTGATAGTTAAATGTATTTGAAAATTGAAATTAAGATTTTATTTCGTTATTATATTTATATATTTTCTACTGCTTGTGATCTAAATGTCTTAAAACACATTTTATAAATTTAGTTCCTTTTTTATTACTAAACAAAATTAATCATATTTCCATTTTTAGCAAAAGTATCAATTTTACACAATATTTTTTACTAAAAGTAAGTTTGCATGTGACTCCCAAAACTTTTTATATAGAAAATCTTATTAGTCAGAAAGAGGGAGACAAATATTAACAATATATATATATATATATATATATATATATATATATATATATATATATATATGTATATATATATAGTTTACATATGTACACCTAGTATAAATAAGTGTAAATTTAATCAAGAAAGAATATGCGTTTTTTTTACCTTTTTGAAAAAAAAAATGTTTACTCACCTATTACAGGTGATTGTCAAAAAACGTTCAATTTTCAACTAGATTACATTAAAAAATACACGAATACATAAAAAATACATATTCGAAAAATTAGGTAAACAATTTTAAAATACTTTTGGATATCCAGGAGTAGACATTTCGATACTTTTTTGAGATCAATAATAACTTTTGAAGCGAATATAGGCATTTCAAATTTTAGTAAATACATGGAACTGAGATTTGTCTGTTTTATCACGTTCGATCAGTTCAATATGCTGGTGCACTTCAAAGTCATAATTTCAGACTCAAGTTGAAAAATATCTTCTAAAAATAGATAAACGTTGTCAAGAAAAAGTAAACAAATTAAACTAAATGTAATGCAATTAACTACTGAAATTATTTACAATATATATACAAATTCATTATTAAATCTGGCGTTAAAACAAGAATTCATTCAAAATGTAACTTCATAATAATTGCAAGAATTTTCAGTCCCATGGCTTGATTAGATTTTCGATTCATCCATGGGACCGAGATGAACAGGAACTGAGAAATCAGATTTGAAGCTCTATCTTAAAGCTATTGTAAACTTTAAACTGAAAACGAAATCATTTCAAGTTCAACCACCATTAAAACAAAAAATGTGAAAAAATAAACAAATTTTAGGACAATGCCAAACCCAAAAATACTAGCGGCATGGGATTGAGAAAGATTTTTATATGCTCCTGGTTTGAGTTGTTCACTCCGCGCTGATTAGGCGGTAACTAAGAAATCTTTCAGACCAACTTGGGTTACACACGCACAAGCTTGCCACTTATATATAAAGCCTTCCGGGGGGTACGTACCTACGGGATCACTGGGGGCTTATGTATCACTCATGGGAATGAGATTTTTTTTTTCAAATCACAAAACTCTTGACACTATTATTAATTCCAATATTATTAAAGTTATGAGAATCAATAACATAGAGTAAACATCTTGTTCTTAAAAGGTCATAAGACTTTTGAATTAACTTATAGTTTATAAGTTGAATTAGTTTATAAGTTGAAATAGTTTATAAGCTTGAATTAACTTATAGTTTACTGTTATAGTTTATAAACAAATTGTTAACTGGATAATACTCAGAAAACGAGATCGGTTTCATCCATGGTACTGAGAAATCAATCATTTCAACAGGTTAATACGGTGACTTGAAAATTAACGTTCTTTGAAAATCACCCTATACTAACTTCTCAAAATATAGGTCATCACTTGAACCTTAAGCAAACTATTCGAACCCCTCCCCAATTCGATGATTGAAGGCCGATTGAAGATCGATAATTACTTCTTTTCATTCCATTACTTGAGTCTTTCCATTACAAATAGCATTTGTATCCAATAATATAATGATAAGATATTAAAATTTCAAATTATCCTTATTATGGGTTTATTCAAAACTCATGCAATATCACACCAACGTTTCGGGGTTTTGTTCATCTTCAGGATTTAACTTATTATTTCAATTTATCCATTAACTTATCCACTCCTAATTTAGCAATAATAAATCTATATAACTGTTTCGTCATTATATTATTATGCTGTTATAACATTATACAAGTAGGAGTGTCTCTCGATAGATTTATAATATAATGGCGAAATACTTATGGATTTTGTATTGACAAATTATTATTGGATAAGTTAATGGATAAATTGAAATAATAAGTTAAAACAAGAATATGGGGCAAAACCCCGAAACGTTGGTCTGGTATTGTATGAGTTTAAATTAAAGATATAATAAGGAAGATTTGGAATTTTCACATCCTATACTATACACATCCTATCCTATGGAATTTCACATCCTCACATCCTAATATTGACAATTAATATTCTTCCAAATTTTAAAATAGATATATTATATAAAATAGAACCTATTTTAGAATGAAGGTGCAAAAACGCATTAATTTGAAGAATGCCGTTTTATAAATTAAAAAGAAAATAGCTTAAACCTGTCACTATACTGATATATATGCATAAACTAACTGTAAACTATATATCTAATCCATGGGGATAGAAAAAGTCTGTATATATCTACATTTATTTTTGTTTACGAAGTACTTTCAGAGATTAAAAGAAGAAAGTGCAGACTTATAAAATTAAAATATCTTTTTTTCTTTGCATGAGTGGTATTTCCTCCTCTTGCATTTATTGCGGCACATATTTAATACAAATGTATAAGTTCTTCAACCTAATAAACACACATATTTAAACTGCAACCGAGTGCTGGTGGTAGTGATGAAATGAAATGAGTTTTCGGTATAGCCTACTGTCAACCTTGTTATACAGACACTTGTGACATTTGCAGATGTCAAGTCAAATCCCTCCTGTTATACAGTTCCATTATGTGTCCTATTGATCCTGTCAAAGCGGTATTGTCCTCTTGACGCCTCTAGCCTTAAGGAGAAAACTCCATTGTTCTATATGTATATATTTAAAGTTACAATAACGAACCGATATAGGTTGTTCTATATTCTTTTTTCTAAGTTCTATGAATTTTCGTAACATTTATTTCTGGTTCAGCATAGTCACTGGTTTTATTAAAAGTAATAGTTTATGTGAGGTAATAGTAAGCCTATCAATTTGGAGCTAAAATTTCGGTGCTTTTAAAAACTTTCATACGTACTAGTGGGTATGCAAATAATAACATTCAATTAATTGTTATTTGAGTGTTTATCAAGTTATTATTTATATCCATAATCAATGTCTCCCTTCTTCGTGAACCAATGACATCCTATCCTATATTACCTATAAAAAAATCCGCTTATCCTCGATGAACGGATTCGCCTCCTAGGATACCATCCGAACGAGCGACTTACCTGACATTCTCATACAAAACTGATACGAAAAGAAACGGATCGTTGTTACTGAATACTTCAATATTGACTAGACTAAAGCTCTAAAATTCCAATTGTATAAAAAATAAAACATCTACTATAATTAAGCTTATTTGGATATAAGGTACTGACTTTAGTGCTCCTTTAAACCATCATATTCACCCCACATCCAATCCTTAGAATACAAAATCCTTAATTAATGCCTCAACGTTCCTTATTATGTCCGAAATTAAAGTAGCCATAACAACCTTAATATCCCAAATTTTGAAGAACTGGCCGAAACTAGGTATCTATACTTCCATTATAAACTCCACACCGGAATAAACCACAATAGTTTCTACCATTGCTTCCCAATTTATGGATAATCTTCAAAGGCCCAATCTAAGGATAAGTATAAGTCGAATATAAACAGAATGTTAGTAAAAACATATTTTACATAAAATAACAAACATAAAAGATTACGGGTTTCAACCGTGTAAATCCTCACAACCTCAATTGCGATATTTTTTATTTCAATTAGCTACTCATTAATCATCCCAAGGGTGGATGGACCCCGTTCCAAAACTATAGTAGCCGTCACGAAATTAGGAACTTGATGAACTTACATTGGCTTCCCAAATCATGCTCTGACATCCCTTGCAACCTTGGAGAATGTTTTTGTCTGAGAAGTGGTATCCATTGTCAAACAAACAATAAATAAATTGAGAAAGTTTATCATGCGATTCTGTATATAATCGTGCAGATCTCAAGTTCCTAATTTCGAGACGGCTATTATAAACTTATTGAGAACATTTATCAAACGAAATCGATCCTTGTCCCTAGGTTTTTTAAGTAGCTATACTAACAAAAATGTCACCTAGAACTTTTATTTTCAAAGAAAAACGTATTTACATTTTTCTACTATATTTACGTACTATATTTTTCTTTTAAAAATAAATAGACACATGCATTAGTGTTGCTGACATGAGCTGATTATCACCTGCGGCGAAGAACAATCGTATAACGGAACATTTCTGGTAAATTACTCAGCCTTCCAATTCAGTAGACCACGAAATGAGGAGCTAATATTTCAAGTCTGTGAAAGAAAACGAAGGGAATGGGATTTTCAAAAGACCCCTTTACGCAGCGAGTGGGCCTATTGTGAAAACGGATGTCGTTTAGGCGTTGTCATCCTTTACTTGAAAAGGGGGCTCGCTTTCATTAAACCAAGGGTGAAAAATCTGATAATTCTAAAGAAACTCTTTGATCTGGCAACTTGGATATAATAATACCAAAATGTGTCTATAAATCCTGTAAATATTGATTTACTTTTGTTCAACAGAATCTTGATTCTAAAAGTAAAGTAAACTGAGTATGTCATAGATGATATTTTATTAGGAAATCAGTAATTTGTTTATCATGCAAGCAAATGATTCGACCACGACATGTGGGCCATCTTCAGGGGTAAAATTAAATCAGAGATACCAGAGATAAAGATATGAACAAAGTAAAATAATACTTATATGCATTCGTACTACTGATATAGATATGGAAATAGTAAAATATATCACTAATTTTATATCTATTTTACTGTTATTTGCCTATATATTAGGTACTTTTATTATTTATCTATTTTCTTTTGTCATTTATTTAGTCATTTTACTTTTGTTATTTGACTTCGTTCACATCTATATCTCTTGTATGTCTGATTTAATTTTAGCCCCAAAGATGGCCCACATGTTTGGGTCGAAACGTCGACTTGTATAATAAAAAAATAATGACTGTTAGAAGTTTATAATTTTAATTTATGAAATATATAATAAATTAAGATTTACTTTGTTTAAAATAGATATATAAATTTTGTCGACGAGTTTAAGTATGAATGAATTATATTAAGAAAGCACTTTGAAAATACTTAAATCTCTAGTCCATAGAATACGTGGAAGATATATTAGATTTTTCCATCTGGACTAAACCTTTCACAACGTCCTAGAAAAAGGAATTTCCGACCATCAAAGATTTTATGTTATTTTTCATAGTTTGATATTAATATCTGAAAGTTAGTAAAAGCTCATCATACGGTCATATTTATTATTTTCAATTCGTTCTTCAACGTTTCGGACTCGATCTGTTCATCATCAAGCTTCTTTTATTCTTTTCAAATTTCCTATTGCCCTTTGATGCTTATATTTAGAAAAAAAATGAAATTATTTTTCAATCATTTCCTTTTAAAAATTGTTAACTGGCATTAGGGTTAAAAATCACAGGTGTTAAGTTAAAGTAGTAAGACTCCTTTTTTACAAGTTCGAAATAGGGATGTCAAAAATCGGTCGGTTATAATCGATAACCGGTTTTTTGTATAGAATACCCGGTTTTTATCGTGTTTTTTTTACTAATTAAATTGATCCTTCTATACCATCATGCAGACGTCAACCGTTTTTTTGTTTTTTTACAGTATCGGTTATAAACGTTTTTTTTAATAAAAAAAAATTTATCCTGTAAAAAAACAGATTGAAAATAAATTTCGGAAAAAAAGAAGAAAAACTATTGAGCAAAAAATACGAAATAAACATTCTATCTTTTACCCGTCTACCTCCTAGTGCTCAAACATCCTTGATAAAGTCAATTATATTGGCTACAACTAAACTTCCATTGTTTATTTCACGCTCACCAGTAACGAAGCTGTGGTTTTGAGGTTACAGATTTCTTTTTAGTTAATTTATAATTATTTTCTTTCTCTATCTCATTTTCAATTTTATTAATTTATTAATTAAGTTTATTAATTTTTGTAAATTCTACATGTCTCAATCCTTAAAGTGGAGGTTTTTTTACCAAAACAAGTAGCTCTGTGGTAGGCTATAATTCACAATGCAACCGCCTTATCAGTAGCGGTCGCTGCACTAGCGCTCTCTAACGCTATTTGAGCTAACTAACTGCTTTGTATTCAATTGTAAAATTCGTATTCAATGGAATTATTAAAATTATCAGAGCTATTGACAGCACTAATAATTTTAAATAATATTTAATTAAAACAGTAATAATTTTAATAATTCCAATGAATAGGAATTTTAAAATTGAATACAAAGCAATTAGTTAGCACAAATGGCGCTAGGGCGGCGACCGCTATTGTTAAGGCGGCTGCATTTTAAAATTGTACCATAAATAGTTTTTTTTTTAAATATGTATCTGTTTACACGTATAAAGGTTTTTTCAAAGGTTATTTCTCAAAGATCAATGTGTAATTTACTTGAATTAAAGGTCTTACAAACGACCAGTTATTTGTGACATCATCAACAAATGTTTTGATGGGAGCTTATTTAATTTAATATAACCTTTTTTTTTCCAAAAATCGGTGATTTGCATCGGTTGAAACCGATCGGTTATTATTGCAGGTAAATATTTTTCTTGCAGGTTTTTTTTTTTTTTTTACAAAAGCCGACACCCCTAGTTTGAAATAAAAAAAAATCGATTAAGTAAATTGTTGATCTATTTAAGATAATTATCAATTTGAACTGCTGACACAGTTCTAGATATGACCCGTTGTTGAGCTTGCTAGCCATCAGATATTCTTCATGTGCTATTGTGTTTAGCTGCTAACCTAGACAGCCAACTTAGCAGTCCTAGATACAGACTGCAATCTAGCATGTGTTATTTATCAACTGATATTTATGGACATCATGAAATCATATTAATGTTTCGTCCAACATTCAATTTAATTGTTCTCTTTTAATTCGTATAGGGAAGTCACTTCTCCTCATAATAAAAAAAACAAAAAAAAACAAATCCCCAATATGAGAAATTACAATATTAAATAAGATAACAGTAAATGTTATTTTCACTTATTACTTTTAACTGTTATTTAAATAAGCAATAACAATTTTAACTCTTAATTGAAAATAGCGTAACAATTTTCATTTCTTAATTTTTTTAATCTAATGCATGACGGCAATGGGTTTTTTTACTCAAGTCCCATTAAATAGAAATGATATAATAAAATATTTAAATAAGGTTTATTAAACTCCTTTATATATAATTATAAACATATACACTTTATTAATTTTGCACATTAGCTAAAGCATCAAAACTGCTTGGAAACAAAGTTACTGTTAAAACTGAATTATTATTATTTAATTATTATAGAAAATTAAATTAGAAAAAAAATCTTATTTCATTAAGGTTATTAATTAATAAAATGAATGTAAGTAATGTTTGTGTGATTTGAACAGATTTGGCAGTAACAAGTCGGGTACATGTCACTGGGTGATATATGACTTAGGGCCAAATCATTTTATCATTTACTAGCTGTCAACGGGCTTTACAGCTGTGCTAAGTATTCCTGCTTCAGGGAATAGCAACTGCAACAGACCGCCGGACCAGGACAGAGAGAGAAACGTAATAGTGATTAATTTATTTTTATAATAATATAATTTTCAAACTATATTATATTAAAATTTTTATAATATATATATATGTTTATGTATATAACCGTTGGTGCTTCAGTGTTTTGTGATCGTGCGACTTCTGAACAACTTGACTGATTAAGGTGCGGCTACACCACCACCGGACATGCTATGAGCCATCGCCTGAAATACGCAAATACGGTGTGTGAATATGACATTAAACGTGCGGCTACACCAAAACCGGATTTGACTTGACTTGACTGGCGTGGCTTTAGCGAACCCTTATCCTGTGCTTAATAGGAGGCGGCAGTCAAGTCCGCTAAAGTCCAGTCCGGACTCGGTGTCGCCGTCTCCTATTAAATATGATACAGGTTCAAGTCAAATCCGGTATTGGTGTAGCCTTACGTTTAATGTCATATTCACACAATCTATTTGCGTATATCAGACGATGGCTCATAGCTATGCTAGAGTCTGATAGGTAGCGCCAGTTGCAGAAGTGCCGAATATTTTGAAATGAGACAAACACAAACTATAAATTCTGAGTTCATGGCAGCGCAATGCATCAGGAAAGCAGTTTTTTTCGTTGCAGCATTACTATATTTTGACAATGTTTCAAGTGCCGTGGCTATTTGTACATAATGCTCTTTGAATACGGAGATACTCTAGTGTTTTTGAGACCAACGGGTCTCACGAAGTATTGGTATATTTGCAACGCATTTCCTACGAAGGGCTGATTCTTGTAAGAACTTTATTATTTATTTTATAGTGGCAATCGTATTTCTCATCACTGCAATTTTGTTTAAATCGTTCACAACTAAGATTAGTTTGTGACTAGCATCGTCGATTTTTCTGCATACCACCAGGGGCGGATTTGTTGTACTGCCGTTCATAGGCTTGGCAGTTAATGCTGCTCCCTTCGGCCTCTCCTGTCTCCAAACAAAAAATTATTTCTTCATAGGTAAAACCCAAGTGGAGATAATTTTTATATTTAGGTGTGCTTAATTGAGCTGTTTTTAATACTTTCAAATTCACTTGAATAGAAAAATATAATTTCAATCAAATTTTACCGTTCCCCGAAAATTGTTGCTTCATACAAGTGCGTAGTCTGCCTGTGCGCTAATTCGCTACAGTACACCACCATCTTTTCCTGCCACAGTGCAGCACTCTTCGTATCCTTGTCCAACATTCTTTCCTGGAACAAGGCCAGCGCTTACTACAAAATTGTCAATGACTATAGATTTCAAAGCCATAGCTGTCAGCTCTACAAATCCTTGAAATTCCTCACGACCCATGATCTTTTCTACGCCAAAACGAAGACCAATGGAATACTGCTCTTTCCCGGATATATCACTTATCGTGTCTGCCAGGATACTCTAGGTATAGGCGTTCATTATGTCATTAGTGATATTATTCCAAATGAAATCTTCACATACGTGGATTACCTCATTCATAATATGTATTGTAATGAATCCGGAAACATGTAAATGCCATTTTTTGTGTACTTTTCTATATGCTCTATCAAAATGTGGTCACTAAATTCAATTTTGAGTTTAACAAACAAATCGTCAAGAACACTGTCGTAATGATTTTCGCCCCTCCAAGGTATGTCGTGTGCACCACATGATAATAAATAATAATATAATAACCATAAATAAATTACTAAGGGAAAAAGTGTCTTGCATACGTTTCGTTGTCCTGAAAACTTCATCTATCTATGCTATTATATAAAACTAAAGATTTTGTTTGTATGAACACGCTAATATCAGGAACTACCAGTCCGATTTGAAAAATTATTTTTGCATCAGATAGACCGTTTATTGAGGGAAGTATGTACTTATGTATAAGTATGTATGGAATGAAGCCGCGGCACATAGCTAGTATGAATGTTTTACAGATGATTTATTTTATTTTTACTTAACTTAAATTTTGTTTTTATCTTGGTTGTATACTTAGTTTGTTATTATTTAGTTTATCTATCTATTTATTATCAATTGTAATGTATATATCGGTATAGGAGTAAACGCCATTTAGCAAATTTTACAGGAAACACATGAGACGTTTTTTCCCCAAATAACAATATTTTTTATTTTATTCTATATTGTGTGCAGTAGGAGCAAAACTTTTATAATTACAATATATTTTAAGGGTTCAAGGCAAGAGTGACTACTGAGAGTCGTCAGTATTTGTTGCTTACGTCATCAATCGTAGATTTTATATCATCAATAGTAGACCATTTCCAATTTTTTTTTCTCGATATATAGTGGGCGAGAACCGATTGAAGTGATGTTTAGGTCCCATAATAAATTTAAACCTAAATTTACAATTTTTGGCGATTAAGCCTTTTTCAAAAAATGACGTATATATATATATATATATATATATATATATATATATATATATATATATATATATATATATAAAATTTTATTATTTTAATTTTTTTTCTGTACTATGCATATATGGATGGATACTTGTAACCTTAATACCTATTGCCCTTGAGTGTGGCAGCTTATTAAGTATTATTATATACAGTATTATTTTTCAATAAAAACTTTATTCAAATCAAATAACTTTCTACTACTCTCACCAAAGTAGTTCTTAGTTTCAGATTAATAAATAATTTTAAAACGATTTTTTTTTTTTTTGTCTTTATTCATCAAAATTCTGGTTTAAAGTGGAAGAGCGGCAACAATGTTGCGAACTATGGATATTAAATGTGCAAAGCACGAGGAAGAATAAGCGGTAAAGAAGTTAGGGACATTCGGCTTAATTAGACTTGCAGGTCCTGAGAGAAGACATTTAGAGCCGTCAGAGAAAGTAATAACGGAGATAAGTGAAGTTTGCAGAACAGCTTGTACAAGTTTGGTTAGTTAAGGCAAGCTGGTGTCAAACCATCGTTCAACAGATGCCTCAGATCTCCCCTTCCTCTTTTATTCTGCGGATGAAGGAGGGACCAGACAGCCCCTTAACAACTTCAGAAGCCCATTAAATCAACTAGAAGTTACTTCAATGTTTAGTTTTCGTTAGAGGATAAAAGTTAATCGTTTTCTTTCTCGGCGGAAGATCAACTGTTTGCTTTACATAGGCAGCAAAGAAATTATGAGATTTGCAATATACTCGCAATATATAGACATATATCGCCGCTTCAGAGCAGAAAGAAGTAGCTGAACTCCTAAAATTAAATTTTACAGTTTTTTTTTTACTTTTTATTATTTTTTTTTATTATTTTTTTATTTTAGTTTTTGTTTTATGGTTTCATGATATGAATGTATAAACCAATTTGTTTTACTTTCTAGCTCAGCCCTACACTTGAAGGAACATTTTTGTGAATTTTTTAAAAATATTTTTTTTACAAACTTTTTAAACTAAATATTTTTTACAATTATTATTATTATGGACACATTGCTAAGTTTAGGGTTAAATATTATAGATACAGATAGGCTACTTCTGTGTTAAAACCACAGTAGTCTGAACTATCTTAAGTGATACAAAAAAGAAGTAGTCAAACTTGAAGATAGGATAGTTCTACTCTGAAGAGACATATATTATGACGAAAAAATTGGTTGAGGTAGAATCTAAATGTTTTAGTCAAGTAGAAATTCATTTAATATTGCGCAAAGTGAAAACATATAAAAATAATCAAGATGCGGTAGTTTATTTTTTAAAATAAATTTCTAATGAATTTTCTCAATGTGATAATTAGAAGAAATAGTATAAACAAATTGTATATGTTTTAGATAAAATCTGTATGTAGCAATCTGGTGAAAAAAATTCATAAACGTGCCAAAAAGTTGTTTTTCACGTTGAAGATTTTTTGTTTGTGAAAAATATAAAATAGTACGTAATAGCGTTTAAAAAGACGAAAAAAAAAATGAGTTGTAAGCAATTGAAATCGGTCAAAAACTTTTCACAAAAAAAAAATTTAAGTCGAAACTACAAGGTAAGCCCCGAAACATGTTCCTATTATCCCTGTTTCAATTCAATTTCCAAAAATGGACATATTTCACGGTTTTTAATTATTTATGGAAAAATAAAAAATAGCATGTGATAGAGGTTAAACAGGTGAAAAAAATAAACTCGGGACAAATGAAATAGCTCAACAACTGTTCGTAAAAAAAATTAAAAACCGTGAAATATGTCCTTTTTTGGACAACTTTTCGGAGTGTTATCATTTTGTTTCACTAGGTGGCTACTCATCGATTTCAACTAAAACATATACAATTTGTTTCTACTATTTTTCTCTAAATTATCACGTTGAGAAAGCCCATTAGAAATTTATTTTAAAAAATGAATATTTTTTTTCCTATCGCGCCTGGACTAAATCGACTAAAATCCTAAACATGAATTTTTCAGGTCGCGCTTACATTCATGATAAAACTTTTTTTTTTTTGCGAGGAATTATAGTAAGGAATATAAATTAAAAAAAATCAATGTTAGGATGTAATTGGAGGATTCCAAAAGCAAAACCTCTAGTCTCTCTAGAACCAGTATAACCAAGAACCAGTATAACCAACCATTTAACGTTTCGCCAGGCATCATCAAGACTGAAAATGACAAGATCCCATGAATGCACGCCTCATATCAACAGTCCAAAAAAGACCCATCCATTAGAGACAGCACAACATTCCATACATACTGAAAAGAAATATTGGTTTAATTAAATAATAAATAAATACAACTTGCCGGCTTTTTATCGACTTTAATTTTATAACAAGAAGCGTTCATTTATTCGAAAATATTCGATTCTTTATCAAATGGAATACTTTAATTCGAAAATCTTGTGGTTCTGTTATTTCAATTGTTGTCACTATGGAACAACTGCATACAGTATTATAACCATGCAGGTTATTACTTTAAGACTTTTTGACAACTAATTAATCTTAATCTTATATATTGACAGTCTGAGATTGACTGAGATTGAATCACTGTAATGCTTTAAGAACATTAGAAATATAAAAGAATTTACATGGACGAAGAGTGTTAGTACTGTACATTCCTGTAATCTAAGATCAGATTGAATACTAAGTCATGAGTTAAATTAAATCTTTCCCGATTTCTCGTTAAGTATGTGAAGGATATAGACACATCTAAAAATAAAACAGGAAAAGGCTAAATAGGAGCTTCATGAGAGATCTTGTTTTTTGTTTTTTTAATTTTTATAAATCAAAATAGTAATTACCGCAGCGTACTGCTTGATATGGTATAATTATTATTATATTTTTAATCCGGTGCAAGCCAGTGAGGAGACAAAGGGATATTTACAGCATGATCAAATTTGCAAGAGGATATAGAAGGAACTATGGAACTAGTGAGCCACCCCCATTTTTCAGAGGAATTTGGTCACCAAGTAAGTTAGACCAGAACCAAAAATAAGGGGAAAGGTCTGTGGAATAGTTCTTGCCATGAGCAGGAATATATCACTGTAAGAATAGAATTACCTGTACTCCTGGATTGTATTAGTGAATCCGAAAGCCCCTTTCTCAATCCTGATTGACCATAAAATTCAAGAAAGCACTGCCGAACTATAAAAACGTTTGTTTGATCAAGCTATAGTTACAGACTGAAGCAGAAGTCAATTTTAAACTCCATACTATTCGCATCAGCCAAAAGGTACCGATCCGCCCAACCCCAACACTCCTGCTTCGGCGTTTATTGTAAGTCTCCTAAGAGATAAAAGTTATATTGGAGTATAAAAAAGAAGTCTGCCAAGTAGGTAAGTACAGCATCTCGCCATTTCTATAGCGTTCATGAGGAAAAACAAATGCATAAGTAAACAAAAGTAGTTATGAAATTTCTATGATGGAATTTCATAAAATTAATACTGGACCATTTTTGCATAAATCCCCAACTTTCCTCCAATTTTAGAATGAGCCGTTTTATAAGTATAGGTGTCTCCAGCAAAATTCTTTGCCCATGCGTAAGCGAAAGTAGTCGATGGAATTTGATAGAACTGATAGGGGACCATGTAGGTACCGATCCGCTCAATCTTTGGAAATTTCGTAAAAGTATCGCCTAGCAGGATGAGCAATGCTTTCAATTTAAAATGAACGAGCTAAAGAAATGGAGTTTTATAAGCCCCAAGTCATTTAAGTAATCTATTTCTTTTTTCTAATTGGGCTAAACGCTTTCGCAATTCCAGAAATTTAGTAATTATAATACTCAGCAAGTTTGTATAATTAATTATTCATAAGCAATACATGTTTACATGACTTCTATAAAGGAGTTATATAAAATAACTATTAGATTTCTGTTTCTTTCATTGTCCTAATAATTTTCACGACCTTATCAGATATAAGATTGTGCTTCTGATATTTCACATTTCAAGGCCCTAAGATGTTTATCTACTGGCAGCCAAATCATAAAGTATAAGAGGATGATTGAAACCAAGAAATATAATCAAATTCCAATGTAAGAAAAATTTATTAAGTGAAGATATTCCCAATTTTGGAGAAAATCCATATAGCGTATGTGGGGGTAAAATTATGCAGTGGTGTTTTGAAAACATAAACATAGGTTCATGAGCCCGCAACCAGTATGTGTATATGTTGAATCAGTGCTAGTTGTAAATTTCCTCATTTAAAAAAATGAGGTAAATCAGTTTTTAACAGTTTTCGTATAATATATTCAATAATTCATCTTACTATTTCGTGAAACAGACTAGAACTTTAGTTCAACATTTTATTCTATTGATAGTGATGCATTTGATATTTAAATTCGTTAAACAAACTCCAACGTTTGCATAATTCACTAACCTATTGAGCCATGAAAAAGGAAATGAACAGAAGGGGATAAAAGTTCGCAAAGCCTGTGAGGCTTCTGTAAAGAACGCCTAGAAGCAGGAGCAGATGATTGGTTTTCTCGAAAAAAACAAGAGGTAATTGGTTCCTTCCAAACCAAAAAGAAACTTCAAGTTCTGAGTCAGACATAAATATGACGCTGCGCAACAGCAGATCCGACCTTAATACGCGCTTCTCCGAATTAGATCAGGATGGTAAAGAGGATGGTGATGGCTCTCCCTTGCTCCAGAAAGGTAACATTTTTGATACAAGGGAAAATGAAGGAATTTTTTTTCGGTTTTATGTTTTTAAAAAATAATTATGTAACATGATGACTACGATGGAGTGTTTTATAAACGAGTACCTGACACATAACGATTTTAAGAGACTAAAGGAAAAAATTATGCTGATAAAGGCATAATTTAAACGAAGTGCGTACTTTTGCCCAATCGTATGGGGTAAAGAAGGGATTACAAAAATTGCCATTCCTCTGGTGATAATTCTCCAATGTAGGCTGCTCTTGGACATAATTTAGTAAAGATCACAATGTATAAAATCCATCACAATATTGGGAAAATTGATGACTAATTTTTCTAGATATCAAAAAATAATATAATTGCGTACTTTTACCTCCACCTATCCTATATATGTATATATATATATATATATATATATATATATATATATATATATATATATATATATATATATATATATATTAAAATACCAATGTCATTAAAAATGTAATTAATTAACTTTAGACCAATCAGCATTTGTAAGTACGAGAAATTCTATTTTTCAACCGTAAAAATAAGCTTCAGTCCAAAGTATTAAATACAGACAAATTTAAGGGTAGATTTAAGTGTTGTTTGAGCGAACTGCCCAGAAGGCAAATTCATATTGTCCGAACCCTTTGGCTAACAACTGTGTAAAAAAAAAGTTGTCACATAGCCCCATTAATCTTCTTTTGAAATTATCTTGAAAAGATGAAAAAAAAATCCTCTCATGGCAGGTCTAGGGGTAGTCGCCCTAACCCTCAGCTATTTACCCCCCCCCCCCCTCTCCCCCCTCCCGCTTGTAATATCCCCTTGAATTTATGTTCCACAAATATTAGCAGGAACCCCATCGTGCCCTGTTATTAAAATCACGACGAGATTGATGTCATCTCTATTGATAAAGTATTCGGTATGTTGTCCACTGGTCTTTCACCACTATCGCATTCTGTTCTTACTATAGAAGGGTACATCACTGCTATAATAAGTTTCTTGGACGGTGGTGTGGTTGCTAGAGTGATCGAAGATCATTTTTGTGCAATAATTAGAAAGGGATTTAGCAGATAAATATTGGGCTGGTCAATATAACTGCTCGCAGCTATATCATGATTAACGTTATTGCGAGTAACGTTATCATGCGTTGAAAGACACCTAAAAATAAACCCTTATTACAAGTTCAAAAAAGTTATAATCCGATATCGATCAAATTATTATAACATTGTTTATATGGATTAATCCATTCTTCTGATATCTCAAAAACTAACACAATTTAGTAGTGAATAATGAATAAATATATAAAATACTTAGCGAACCCGGAGGCTCGATGGCGATACCACCAATCGTTGCTTATACCTCCCTCCACCGATCCCGTCACAACACAATTTCGCATGGTCAACCTTAACACAATCCTTAGACCTACGCCTCGGACGTTTACCCGTCGGTTCAGCGATTATCAACTTTCGATAATCGGGGATTCGTTCCTTGCTAAATCCCATAACTTTACTAGTCCATTTCAACCGCCACCATGCTATTACTTCAATAATATTACCAGGGAGCATTTCCGCGTTGTGTAGATTTCTGGATTCTCTATTGGATTCATCCTTCTACAGGCCAAATATCCTACTTAACCCTACTTTATTTAAAAAAAGAACTTAAGACGGTGTAATAAAAGACCATAAGACCTTCTTCCTTCAAGGTAAGCGGCCAAGTTTTGCACCCATAAAAAACAGTAGGAAGGATAATAGTTTCGTAAATTCTAACTTCCAGGTTCTGGAAAGTTTGCACGAATTAAATAATTGAGAGAGTGTGTAATAATTAATATTATCCGCCTTTATTTCCTTCGTAATTTCGTTTTTTCTGTTATTATAGACCCAAAATACTTTAATTCCTCTACGTATTCCAAATGTGTTCCCTGATATTTCAATATTCCCATAATCGTCGTCGTTTTTACTGCTCGATTCTGTTTTTTATTTAGAGATCCAATTCTTTACCGGGTATTTAAATTTGAAATAAACATTGTTGTATTTAATTTAATAGTTTTATATCTTCACCTGACAGTACCGAATCATCTGCATGCCCAAACACCGGTATTTTACCACCCAGATTTAAACCTTTTTCAGTACAAGTTACCCTTCTAAATAACTGGGGATAGAGAACTGCTTTGTTTTGAACCTGAATGAACCTCGAAATTCTCGAAAAATACTTATCGATTCGAGTAGTGAATAAGTTTTTATAACCATATTTTCGTGTAATATTTTAGCAATTTATGATGTACATATCTGTGATTTTTAAGAATAAATAGATAAGAAGAAAAAAAACAAACATATTTTCGGATTTTTTTAATATCATAAAATCGTCTGTTACTATGTACGAATGCACCCAAAGTTAAATTAAATGAAAGCCCACCAAATCCTATAAGGATATTTATCTCTTTTAGACTTTAATTTGACTTAGCCACTCATTCCCTATCACTGAACTCCCTACTTACTATAACTAAAGCGTAACTTTCGGGCCCTTGTGATTTATTTGTGTTTTATAGCAGTATTCCTTACTGGTTTCGTATAATTCCTTTTTCTATCAGAGATTGAATCGCGCTTAAGTCAATAAAAACAGTAAATCTTTTTTACAGCCTAGAACTGTTGCTTTAAAGGCTGATAAATCCAGTCAAAGAAATCTATATACGAGAGAGGAGTCGAATTAAATTTGTATTAAGGGGACGTCAGGAGGTTTCTTCATGGCGTTTAAAAATACAATTACTCCGACATACGTCTTCAGTATAAGATTTAAAACCAATTCAAATTTAATTAATTGCCAGATTGTTCTCCAAAAAACATGAATATTTGGATTTTGGTAGAAAGGAATTTTAGAATTAATAAAAGCCAATTTTACTAGATTGATGATGTCTATTTAAATAAGAGTTAAAAGGACAGTTTAAATTAAATGTAGGCTGTTAATTAGCAGTGCTACAAAATTATTATTATTATTTTAAGCTGTTAAATTTTATTTAGACTGAAAAAGAATGGATGTAAAAAAAAAAAAAAACAATTCAAGAGATGAGCTAGTTGCTATGAAGGTCAGCAACCAGTTATTTTTCACCAGTTTCGTTTAGCTGATAACGCAGCAGCCCAAGTGGTGGACTGGCTTACATTTAACCAATCAAATAAAAGAATCTTAATGGAACCGAAAAAAAAAAACTCAGATCCACGGAATAAGAGTACTCCGGAGATGTTCATTATACTCAGTATATATCCAATCCATGAAATCAATAGACTCATTTACAAATAGGATCTCAATTTAAAGAATTGCTGAGCTTTAAACGTAAACGCCAACTCGGAAGTTTTTAAGTTCAGGGGCGCTTATAATTTTAAAGTAGACTGATGAACTTGAAGGGGTTGGTTAACCACTTCTGAATTTATCCTGATTTCAATAATCCTGTTATCAATTCCCCTCCCAACTTTCTGCATGGCTGAGGTTACTTGGTGTTTTTCTTTGCGTTTCGGTTGTGACAACGGTGTCCGTCTTGACTTTTTTAATTTTAATCCTATTTATTATAATTATTTTTCTTTTTTTAGTTTTCTTTTGGAATAGAAATTGTGACAAAAAATTAGGAGTCGTTTATAGAAAAGGTAAATCAGTTACTTTTTAATAACTACAGTAACCGCTACCAAATATCTTATGATTAAAAAAATATAGTTATAGGTTATTGCAACATTTATTTTATTTACAAATTCCAAAACGAGAAACATTTATAATAAATAATATTAAAGGGGTGTTACTCTGGAGGCCAAAATTTCTTTTTGAACATCTCCATTTGTCGATTGTATCACAAAATTTGATTATCTGTCCTAATAGATCGAACAATTCATATTTCTGACTTACGGTTATATTTATGTATAATGTATGTGATAACTGAATCTCATCATTAATTGCTAACGGTCAATGTAATTACAGAAAAGTAACTGGTGTACCTATTCTATAAAAAATTCAAACGAAGATTGGTATAATATTTAATGAAATGCTATGTAGAAACAATGATTTTTCACTATTTATTCTGAACAAAATTGATATAATACATTTTATAAGTTTATGAAACCAACATATTATCTTCTATTTATTTTAAATATATACAAATTGAAAACATCTAAATACGTCTCCAGCTTTAGTGGACAAATAAGAAATAAGGACTCAGAGGTCAAATGGCGGAAAAGCTTCCATATATATACATATATATATATATATATATATATATATATATATATATATATATGACATCTTTATTGTATTGATATTGGGATGTCGTTAACTATTTAAATTAAATAATTACCTATGGTTACCGGATAGTACATTAGTAATAGAGCCAAGATGCATAAAGACTTCACACATTGGTTGATGTTAAATTTAAGTTATTAGTGAAAAAAATCAACTGAATAAACGTTATCTTGTTTTTCCTAGTAAAATATATTTCTTGTTTTAAAAATCCCCAGATAAATAATGTAAACCTATTTTTTGTTGAAACGGAAAACTTTTTCCAACCACCGACATGCGGTTTTTCAAACTTTTTCCCCACTCCGGCAAACCTGAGTAAGGGTGAGATATAAATTCTTAACGCCATCTCTCATCACGGCGGGAAGCGATCCAATCGGAACGGATTCTATGGATGTATTTAATTGTTGATACAAATTCCGATCATGAATAACTCATCATATGAGTTATTTATGATGAGGTCATATTGGCCTCTATCACGACTAGGATGGCAAAAACATCTATCTATTTTAAACAACCATGGTTTTCATTAAAACCATTGATGTTGAAAACACAGGCTGTGAATATTACTTTTTATTTGTAATTATTAATATTGTTATTTAAGTTTAAAAAATAATTAGATTTTAATGTGCAGTCATATAAATAAAATGTGTTCAATTCAGGAATTTTTTTCTTTATTGCATCTCATCGTTGACAAAAGAAATA
This sequence comes from Rhaphigaster nebulosa, assembly GCA_948150685.1. Classification (NCBI taxonomy): domain Eukaryota; kingdom Metazoa; phylum Arthropoda; class Insecta; order Hemiptera; family Pentatomidae; genus Rhaphigaster; species Rhaphigaster nebulosa. Next base: position 42,822,098 of record OX411307.1, read on the forward strand.
GAATTGTAGTCTGTGGATGCAGCTTTCAATGAAAGGAAAATTTCCATCACCTAAATTATCAAAGTCGTGAGTAGGTAGGTGTTTGTAAGCTCATCTTAGGGTTTGAGAAAAAAAAATCAATCATTTTTAAAATTGGGGATAGTTAGGGATATTGTTAAAAACGAAAATTCTCTAATATGTATTTAGAGAACTATTAATAAAGGATTTTTTAAATAATAAGACTGCTGGATGAACCAAAATTAAATTGATGATTTAATTTTTAAAAATCAATATTAGAAAGTTCCAGAATTAATTTAATAAAAAATAAAGACAAATTATCGACTTTTTTAAAAGTCTCTAATCAGGGCTGTGCAAATACTGCTAACGCATTGCTTTGTGAATAATTAACAAAGCTTCATATTGGCAGACTTGCTCGTTCAATATCAATATGAATATTTGGGTCTGGAAAGTCAAAGGGGCCGAAGAGAATAACGTTTCGTGGTTAGTCGGATTTAGTCATCTAGAAAATATTACTAGTGTAATTACGACTGAGGAGACGGAGGGGGAGCTGTTCCCACTCAGCAGGGTGGCATTCTTTCTCTGGAATGGTCGTAATAAAAGATAAGAAGAGATAAATGATATTTTGATTGCTTTAAAGGTTCATCAAGTAGCTGATGAGGGCTCTTTGATTGACAAGGTTTATTGCTCTGATTACATTCTCCTGAAAAGAATTTTCTCAGTATGCTAAGATATTTCTCATATATTATTCATTAATAGAGTAATTATAAAAGCTCTACAGTAAGTATTGGATAATATACATCGATCTATTTTAAAGAACCATGTTTTTCATTAAAACCATTGATACTGAAAACACAGGCTGTGAATATTACTTTTTATTTTTACTATTTTTATTAATAAATATTGTTACGAATATTAATACAGTTTATTTCTGGTTACTAAACCCTTTGACTTATGTAGTAATAAGTATGACTTTAAACGTCAATTCAATTGCTCATTAGGCATCCATAAAGTGGAGTATCCATCATTATGACTAACCACATAAGCTCTCTAAGATAGAATTTGTTTTCGAGAGCCATTGACAAATAAACTGTCGCTTTCGAAATCTGGAAAAAGAAATTAAAAAAAATATTCACGTTCACACAAAGTAGCCTTGGGCCGTATATAAGTGTTACATCCGTGTCAAAGAGTGCCAAAAGATTGGTTTGCGAGTATTATGATTTTTCGATACTCTAAAAATAGAAAATCGTTTTATGTAACGAAAGTTACGCATTAAAAAAAGAATTCATTGGATTTTTTTTTTTGCGTTAGTACCTAGTAGGCCTGGTATATATTTTCCGATAGACTCCCAGTTATCAAAATATACTTTTTTGATTTAAAATATTCATAATTCACGTCAGACAGAATGCACTTTTCAAAAGAAATTTCTTTATGAACTTTTTTATATTAAACTGTTTCAACATTAATTATCTCAAAATGTACTCTGCTTTGAGACGAACTGAATGGTTATTGAGGAGTTGAAAAAAAATAAATACCGAAAAAATGAAAAATGGCGTGCTTCAAAACTTGAGGACAGCCAAAGTGACAGTTTATTTGAGAATGACTCCTGAACCTTTCCCTCAATGTCCAGTTGTATGATTTAAAAAATATTTATTTAATATATTCTTATCATTTAGCAAATAAATTTAGAAATAGTTCTTAAAAAAAAATCTTTCAGTAACACCACAATAAGAAGCAATATCGGAGTAAAGCCAGCTGAAAATATAATAGAAGAAAACAGGTTACGCTGGTTTGGCCATGTCAAAAGAATGCGGGAGGAAAGATCAGTCAGAGTAGTGTATGAGGCAAGAGTGGAAGGAAGAAGAACAAGAGGAAGTCCAAGAAACACATGGACTTATTAAACATAGACGCACAGAACCGTGGCTAAAAATACTTTTTTTGGGGCAGGGAGGGCTATGAAACTTATACCAAAAATTAGGCCAGATTATAATACCTTTCTTACCTTGGTGGTTAAAAAGGTTAAAAAAATTCAGAAATTTGCCATAGATCTAAAAATCTAGCTGTATCTTATTAATAACCGATGGAGGATACGACAAAAAGTCATAGGAGCAATGCTGTAAATCTTTTCGACTTCGATATACCTACCAAATTTGAAGACTGTCGGTGTCAAATGAGTTTAGAAAATAATTGTAAAATAGGAGAAAAAAAGTGCAAACAATGTTTTTCACGAACAACCCCTAAATAGCCCTAATGGTTCAGTGGAAACGATTGAATAGAACGAATGGTCCTTCGAAATAGGTCGTGAAGATGACATTTTTTACACATCACTTTTTTTTTAGCTCAGGAATACTCTAATTGATTACTAGGATATTAATAGTGCCTTTCTGTAGCAAAATATTATGTAATTTAATATTGATTAAAAAAAATAGTGTACATTTTAAGAATTTTATAAATTATAAACACACTAAAAAAAAATATTTCCTTCTAATAAATATTTATATTTGCTAAACATAATTAACACAAAAAATAAATAAATTTTTATGTTATTCATTTATATATTTTTGTACCATATTTTATACAATTAAGATCGTAAATTTTTAAATTGCATTAGTTTACTATTCCATATTTACTGAAAAACATTTTTTGATTTTGTTGCTATATTTCACGTTGTAGTAATCATTAATACAATTAATTATTACATTATAACAAAGATGTTACTTCTGAGCAACTAGCACTACAATTATTTAACCTTAACCATATCGAAATTATGCCTAAAGCTCTTCCACATTTTAAATTGTAATAATTCTGAAGTCAATTTCAATATTTTAATAATTCAATATAAAATAATGAGGTATTATAAATAATCAATTATTAATTAGGATTAATTAATTATAAATAATTATAAAGATCGCCACTGACAAACGCCCCATCGTTTCATTCCATTAGGTTTACACACTCGCGGTCAGTTGGCGTGATTTGATATTGGAGTAGCCTCATTGAGTTTAGGACTGTTGGACCGTTAGGCGCTTCTCATCACTCCACCAAATCCACACAGGTTTCCACACTCACGGTCGTTCCACGCTCCATTTGGCAGGGAACGGTCTTCAGTGGCCTGCCTAAAAAGTGTAAAGTGAGACTTACACATTTTTTTTCGACCGGTTGCCACATGCAGTTAAAGCAAAATTATTATTTTCAATCATTATTAATTATTTTTAATAATAAATTTTAAAACATGTATGTTTTCTCTTAAATAATTTTGGAGACAAGGTGGGGAAATCTAAGGGCAGTCATCCCGCTTTACTGTCCATGCAGACTTCTTTGTTCATCATAGTTACTCTCTAAGGCGTTTTTACACGAACCGCCATCCGATTTCTGGAGGAGGCGTCTCATTGCAGTAAATGTAGATCCGACTACGATATTTATCGGACCGTGTGAAAACGCACTAAGAGTCTTGCACCATATCTAATCGAAGAAACACCATGCCAGCAATTAAACCCCTTTCTCTATAGTTCCTATTGAGGACCACAGGCACTATATCATATCGGACGTCAAGAGTTAGCTTTGATAATAATGTTAAATGTTTTGAATAATTTAAATATTAAAGAATTATTATTATATTATATGAAGAATTATTATATAATTTTTTTTAAAAAAATATATGAAGAAGCTTCCTTCGGTATAATTAGCTGGATACTCCTGGTTGACCCTCTTATTCCACCCTGAGGGTGTAGCTACACCGGGTGCCTCTTGGTTAGCACGGAACCACACACTCCCCTCGTCCGTAACTCATCCCATAGCCCTCCTAACTTAATGAACAGAGGGTTTAGAAAATAAGCTGTGCTTATCGAGGAGCGATATGCCTTACCTTATATAAACGAAGGGACACATAAAGTTGCTTGTTGGGCACCACGAACGTTATCCAAAGTTATTTAAAAAAGATGAATAATATGAAAATCATACTGAGGCTTCTCTAAAATTGGAAATATTTTAAATATTAAATGAAAATTATACTTTACTCATCCTAGAACATGTAAAATGGACCAAATGGTTTAGAATTTTTATGATGTATATAAATAAAACCGATATTTTCATAATCAAAAACAACAATGATTCTCAATTTTCAAGCTTAAAATAAAAATTAATAGAAAATGGAAAATTTGATAAAAAGAAAATTAGAGTATACTTATTTTTTACATAGTTAAAGAGCTTTAGATAGACCTTGCACCAGTATGTCTGCGGCTTCCATTCGCTTCGCTCGCTTAAGACAGACAAACAACGAAGGAAATACTTGCCCCATCTGGTCAGTACCCATCTATTACCAACTAGGGGTATTTGTCAATGCAGGTCAAATAGACAACAGATGTTCCTAAATCAGCGATTTTAATTAAATAGTGCCAAATATAATATCTAGAACTGGAAATGGCTAGTTATAATTAATTTCATAGTTTGATTGTATTCATGCAATGCTTAATAAACATATAACATACATAGCGTAACGTATGCACGGTTAAATGACCTGTTAGTTTGCATCGGAGAACTACAAATAGTAAGTGATAAACACCCTACGTGTTCTAGGAACTGCAAGTATGAAAGCTATCAATGCAGGTGTTGACCAAGACGTTGACAGAAGCATAGAGATAACATTAGTTTTTTAATATGGTGTTATTGACATCAATCCTCTACGCTCACCAAGCCGAGTCATTATTCTTTTGTCTTGCTAAAATCACAAGTGAGCCTCCAAACTTTACCAATTGAAAACAAAAGGTCATAAGAAGAAAAAAAAAAGGAAAAAGAGAAAGCGGAGACACTTTCAAGAGGGTAGATTAAATAAGGAGGTGGGTTGTTTGGAAGCCTGTTTTTATCTGAGAGTCACCCTAATTATACACAGTACCGTCCGTAATTCGCTGTAATGAAATTCTCTCCTTTTCGAGAAAGAGGGGGGTAAGAGGACTGCTCACCTTTTCCAGGAGGATGGGCATAAACAGACAGAGCTTTTAATTTCATTAAACGCCCCTTCACAGATTTAGCTATAAAGCCGGAAACCGGGGGCGAGGGAGGGTATTAAAAAGGTTGATATTAAAGGAAGTGACAAGGGTTGGGGGGGGGGAAGGGGGGAGATATCACCGCCTTACCCCCACAATCTCTAACCCTCCCGAGGACAAAGTTTCTTAATTGCGAAAACACCCTCTTTTTAAATAGTCTCCGTCCTGAACGCAATAATTTTTCAGTTATTGCCGCCCTTAAGGTTGGAGATAATTTAATAATAGCCTCCCTTAAAGGCCCTACTTATCTGCTGCTAAGATGTCACTTCCAGGGCCCATCTTTGGGGATTATGTGGTTCTCCTCAGGGAATGTTTGAAAATTTTAATAAATATACCTGCGGAAATAACTTTAGGGGGTATCTCAGCATCATGCTCTTGAAGAACTTTTGAAAAGATAAGTTAAAGTGTAGAGCCATTTAAGATTTAATTTAACGTTTCTGTTCTCTGAGATGGGATAGAAATGAATGGATTTTTGAAATTAATACGATGTCGAAGTCCAGCAAGGACCTTATTCCAACTACAGATTGACATACATCGTGACCGTGACTTCTATAAGATGTAAGGCTGTTAATGCAATATAATAGAATTCATAACAGTAAAAAGAATATTGAGTAAACTTAACGGGATTTTAACCGTATAATAAGTCACAGTAATGAAGAAATTAAAAAAAGCGAACATGAAATATCTACCAACGACATCTATACCAGTACACTATGGACCATAAATCAAATATAGCGGGAAAAAACTATGCAGAATATATTCATTTGGGACTACAGTGCTAAATATAAATTTGAATTGATATTTTATCACGCATTTCAAGTACCTGCACTATATTTCAGTATCTGCGCACTTTCTGAGTATAAGATATTCTAATTTCATAGTAACTAATATATAACAAGAATGTTTAAAGAACAGTATTTTTTCAAAAAGCTCTCGTCTCTTGACAACCAAACGTCTGCACCACTTTTCGGATGTGACGTCTATAAATATTTATTTTATTTTATAATTAACTTATTAATATAATATAATTAACTTATTTTCAAAAAAAAGAGGTAAAAATGGGCAAAGGGCCTAAAATGCAAATAAAAGCATACAATTCAACTAATAGATAGAACCAGGAAGAAAAACTGATTTGACATGATTTTTTTAAAACGTTTATTCGAATTTTAATGAAATTAAAGTCGCTATTACTTTTGCATACATTGTAATAAGCTTTTTGTAATTATGGAAAGAGTTGTGAGCGAGTAAGTATAAATATCAAGCATGATAACAATTATTCACTGCTACAATTTGATACCAGGATGAAGAGAATTGGCTTCTCCTGTAACGATTAATTCTAACTTCGCAGATGTTTTCATCTTTCCATGCGAGGTTTGGAATGAAAATAAACAGAGACTGCTAGCCTGGACGTGTGCTTGACAAAGTAAACATAAACTTAAAGTATTCGGTCAACTTATAATTCCGACTTTTTTCCAAAAAGATTTGATTTTTAGTCCATAGTACAGGTTAGGCTTTATCTTTTTTTTTTTAAAGAAAAAAATATTTTCCCGGAAATAAAAATACAGGTATGATAAAAACAACAACAAGACAAGTTTCTTTAACAATATTCGTCAAAAAATGATGGACATACAATTAATTAATGTAAATACTTGTTTTATTAACAAATGTATAGATAACGTTTCCTACCCAGATTACAAATTCGGTGAGTTACAAATAGCTTCATGACACAAGAGGTCAGTGGGTTACCTCTACTGGGTTACCCCTAACAAAGCCAAAGAGAGAGAGAAAGTCTGGAATTAATTCTCTCTTTCAGTCATAATACTCGTATATTGTTACCTTCTCAACACGATTTCAATCAATTTGCTTAATTATTAAGCATAATAATTAGAAAGATCAAATAAACAATAAATTAAAAATCATATATAATCAAGAAACAGAAGAAAAAAGTAGATTTTTTTATTAGTTAACTTGCGCATTTCGTGTTATAAGATTTATATTCATACTTATTTTATTTATTATGTATATTGGAGTTCTGGCAATGGCCAGATTCTCCACTCAAGTTCTGTATTTCTGCGGCTATAGCGCTCTCGCCCAGTCTCCATTGGCTTTCAATGCCAGTGACGCGACTGAGTGAGAAGCGCTAGGATATCCTGGAGTCATGCTTTTTCATCCATAAGTGGGGGGACAAGCCTGGCTCGGGGAGTCCCAGGCTGATTGTAAATAGTGTGCCTGTGTTTAAGATTTAGCGTTTATTTTATTTTTTATAAGTTTATTTATTATTTCTTGTATTAAGTTTATTTTGTTGTTGTTATTATTTCATTTTTTGTAAATATTGTATGAATGATTTATTTTATCACTATTATCATTGTCCCTGCTGAGACAGAATGTAATATTGCTCAATAAATAAATAGCCAATCAAATCTATATTATTTATTATTATTTTGCGATAATCGCCAACTAAGGGCCGTGGGTATATCATTTTTCGGCTTTCTTAATAAGAAGGCTAATAACCCATATTCTCTTCATTTTCTCATTCATCTCTCTCTTTCGCTCGTCTGTCCAGTTTTTCCCTTCTCTCCTCCTCTTTTCCACTACAAGAACCTTAATGTATTTTCTGAATTTTTCTCTGTCCCGATATTCTTTTTCTGTAATACCAAGACTTGTTATTTCCTCTTTCATCTGACTGGGGTATCATGTTTCTTAGTCCCATCACCTTGTCGAATATCTGTTTGTTCAACCTGGTTTTTTTCATTCTTTTCATGTGCCCGAAAAATGTTTAGTCTCCTTTTCCTTATTGCTGGCTCCAAGTCTTCAGTTTCCGCATACAGGCCTCTGTTTTTTTTTAGGCCAGTATTCTTCTCCTACTTGTCTTGGTTCGTGGATACGTCTTAAGATTTGTATGTCTATTTTTAGTAATTTCTCCAAACAAGTAAACACCATTGTTTCCGGCCCGTATAGAATCACCGGTCTCACTACTGTTTCATAGTGTCTGATTTTAGCTTTTTATTTTAAATATATACAAAATAATTTTCATGTAAATTAATTTCATCTACAGCTTATAAAAATTAAAAAAAATACCTGATTTGTAATATAAGAAAATATAAATTCAGTTATATTATAAGTGTTTAAATGAATTATTAAATAACTCAGTTATAACGGTAATCCTTCTTTGCTTCCCCTTAGCTGGGGATGGGGAACTGCTTGGCTCGGAGGTCTTCAGGCTGAGAGTAAATAATGGACAGAGGTACGGCTGTGATAATGATGGTTTTTTTGTATCATAACTATTTATTTTTATCAAAATTTTCCAGTAAATATGGTATGAATTGGTATATTTATTTCCCTTGAATACTGGAAGCTAAAAAATAGTTTAAAGATCAAAATAAAAAAAAATAAATAAATAAATCAGTAAGTAAGGGAAGACCTAAATATTTGATTAAATATTTAGGCGTTTATGTTCCTTGTTAATTTGATGAAATTTCAAAAGCCAATGGTGTATTTATCATGTATAATATATATTCCGTACTTATAATTTTCTTATAGAATTTATTATCCTCTATGTAAATAAACAAGTTAGGTACAATTAACAATTGATGCCGTTTTAAATTCATGGGATCCGAAGAATCAGGCGCGCTCTGGTCAGATCAGCTAGTCGGCGATCGAAAGGGCCCCTAGAGTAATTGATATATATTTTTTAATACTCATGTATTTTTTCAACTACTCTACTTTATAATTAGTTGTATTAGAGTCATTTTAATTTTTCCCAGGAATCTTAAGCGTCTAAAATCAATTTTAAGCTGTTTTTGAACGCCAGTTAATGTTCACTCTTAACACAGCAGTGACAGTTACTCTCCATACAAATTGGCAAGAAAGAAAAAGAAAATCTTTAGAATTTTAAAAAAGTTCCAAAAGTTTAAAAAGTTTAACTAGTTAATTGAGCAGTGGAAGAAATCTAATACGAATTAAAGTAGAGACCTTTGTGAAGTTTATGGTGCATCTTGAACGTTTATTTCTGCTTTCCAACACGTTTTCTTATTTTCTTCGAGAAAAAATAACGCTAAACGTTTCTCAAAAACTTTTGATTTGCCTGTTTAACTTTTGTTTTGGTGATTAGACTATAAATTTGATCGAAAATTGGAAAAGGAAACTATTCTATATGACTGATGAAGAAAAATTCGTAGAAAATAGTCATCCCATTTAATTCGGCTTTACCAAGTGTTCTGCTTCTGATTTATGATCTTTGGAGATAATGATAATGGACATTCTACATTTATTACCGGACGTAACGTTTCTTCTAAGCATATTTATAAATCCTGATTCATGAACTCTTGATAAGCGGCTATGGTAGCTTTTCAAAGCCAAAAAAAAAGATCATGATATTTCAACTTTTCTGACTAGTAACAAAACCGAAATGCGAGAAAGAGAAGTCCACACCAGAAAATTGGTTGTTCAACGTCTAATTGATATAGATTTATCTATTGGGAATCAAGGCATTTACCAACTGAGACGATAAAGCAAAAGTGGTTTATTCAATGAACTCCATAAAAAATCAGGACCGTCCTGAGATATTCTGCGCCCGTGGGCTACTAAAAATAATGCGCTGCTCTCCATAAGATATATAATGCATACATACATATAATATTTTTTATTTCAGATAGAACAGATTCTTTGGTTAGTTTTATAACTAAATTATTGGTGAAGCTAAAGAAAACATATTGCAAATGAAAAATTGCACAGGTTGTAAAAAATAGAAACGACGAGTTGGTGGAGGAAAAAAAATCTTTTCTTTTTCTTCGATGATAGACCGAGAGTTTTAAGGAGTGAGGAAAGTGTAAATCCAGGGACTATTAAATTTTTTTACAGTTTTAAAAGAAATCATTTAATGGTCCAAATTAGAAAACTTCTTAATGCCTATTGCTTTACTAGATTTATTTCTGGTTACATATTCTGTTTTTACAAAGTAAAACCATCGACTTTCATAGCAAAGAAATTTAAAAAGATTCTTTTTGGCTAGACCCAAAGAGATTTAATGAAATTGTAAGGCTTGAGAGTTTTTTTATACATATCCTTTGCAGCATTTCTGAGCATTGTAAAATTGAAAGAAGTCGGTTATCAATATTGCTGAAACAATTTGTAAATTAGTTCGAAACTTTTATATGGTAGAAAAATTGAGAATGAAAATGAAAAAAAAACAAAAACAAGACAAGCTGGATGAAACTGGAGAAAACTGTGAAGAGGACGATTTAGAATCTGAATCTGAAGAAGAAAAAAATCTGTATGGTTACTGCTCTGACAGGAAACAATGTTTTCAGTGTTTAACATACGCCTTTTTTGTTGTTTTTCTACTCTCAAAATCTGGACTGTGTATCAACCTGTAAGTAGCTTAGAAATGTGTACTAACTTGTACGAATCTTTTACACAAATAACCTGTGAAAGATTGTTATCCTAACCTAAAATAGTTAATATTCGACTTAAGTCAACTTTATGTCAATGGCTATCTTATGTCTAATCTCCTTTATTAATGTAGGAAGAAACTTATTTTATGACTTGGATAAAAATGTAATTATAGCTGAAGTAGCCTGGATTAGTCAAGAGCTGGGCAAAAATCTGTTAGGTTAGGTTACTTCTTGATTTAAATTGTAAGTTACCAATTCATTTGGACATTTTTCTTTTTATTGCAAAACAGTAATCTAACACATGCTTAGCTTACTCATTAGCTTTTTACATAATTATTTATTTTAAATTGAGGTATTCTAGTAGGTTTTAGAAGATGGCTTTAGCATTGGTTAATAGATAGCATAGGTTAATAGGTTTACCATACGTTAATTCTTAATTCTAAAAATGTTTCTCACTCTCATTTTCTAGTAATAAACCACTTGTTATTGATTAATATTTTTTCTAGTGTCTACCAAGTTTAGATATAATAAAATGATACAAAAAATGTATCGTAAACGTGAGTAAACTACAACAGTAAAGCTCAATTTTCGATAAAGATCTTCGCTTTACTCAAATACTTTTCAAGTACCAAAATAGTGGAAAATGTGGTTTTAAGGCATGGAATTTTCAAAAAATTTCCAGCTGAGGACTCCTGGTAAGAGGGTCCCACTTTAGTCTCTAGCCGAGGGCCCTCTCCCCCCGCAAGTCAGACCGGGCCTGCAAAGAATTTTCATCAATTCTATACTCTATATTGCTGAAATGTTTTGTATAATCTTAAAATTGATACAAAATAAAAAGTAACAAGTAGTTCTGTGAACAGTAGATCTCGCTGACCTATTTAGGGATTTTTATTTTATTTTGCATCCGTTAATTCCAATCACTACGCAAATCTGCTGAATGTGACTTTTCAAAAATTCCTTTGCGTTAGTTCACATTGTCCTCTTGTAATATCGACGGCATAAGTGATATAGTTAGTTGCAGATCAAAAAATTGACAGGATTCGACAATATTCGAACTAGAGATATCAAAGAAACTTCAAAAATAACCACAGAACCCATTACACCATTGATACATTTTTTTCATTAAATTAATAATTCAATATCCTCACAATTATTTTAATTAGCTGATTTTGTTTCCCCTTCACCATCCGTGGAGTGGAACATTCCTACCAAATTTGTGTCGAATTTGTAGAAAACTGAACGACGCGTTGGGTCGTAATCGCATAACAGACAGACGGACAGAATATCCTGATGAAGCCTACAATGGCGAAATGTAGACTGGTAAGTTATTTACTGCTATTTGAGAAACTTCAGGCTTTGATTATGAAATTTTCGTATTATATACTAATATAATTTTACTATAAATAAAAAACAACGTTTTTTTTCATATAAGTCACTTTGATTGATTTCCTCATTATCTCTAATCAAAATATTAAAAAATAAATGAAACATACAAAGAGAAAAATAAGGCAAAAGCATACATTAATTGGATATATGAAATCGAAAATGAGATCCCATTTAAAGTTTTAACATGTAACAGCCATAAACGAGGAAAGTCTAATTAGAATTCCATTCGGAAAGGAATGACTTATGAATTGTAAAAGCTAATAACCCAGCCCTCACGTGAACAACTGAATGCAGATGATGTGATTACCGATCGTAAAGCTCTTCTGGGAAAAAATTTTCACTAAACTGCTAAAGCCTGGGAAACTGTTGGTTAGTCCCGTCTGTGTCGGGGGGAGGGAGGAGGGAGGGAGTGGAATTAAATCATTATTGATTGCTCATTAATCACGGCTCTTGTAATACTCGATAAAAGCCAGTTAAAAAACTGCTATAAATGGATTGAGTGGGGCAAAAAGTAACCTCGATATTGCCATCAGGTTTGACTGTAGCTGGAATATGTACTACAGTACTTAGCAACGATGCACATCTATGGCATCGCCTAAAACGGTTTTAGAGCGTCAGACAGCCCCTCCTTCCTTATTTTGTCAGAAAAATGATCCACATTAAAAAATTTAAATTTTCTTTGAAGATACAAAAACTTATTCTTTTATTAATTATAAAATCATTAATATCAAATACAAGAATTTTAGGAATCGATCCGTTGGAAGCGCTCTTCAGATCTACATTGTTGCCGGGAAATAGCAGGATTGTGATTGTATAATTATTCCTGACAAACTTTCTACTGACAAAATTCCATTAAAGAATATGATAAATTACTGTTTTAAATTATGAATATCTACATAAATGCGTAACAATCACAGCACAGGTAAAATGAATTGAGAGAGCTTCACCAAAAGAACTTGCAACATAGAGTAAATTAAATTGATAGTTGTTGATACTTTATTTATTTATTACATTTACGTTTACTTACCTATAGAAAAGGAAAGTATTGCGATCGGGAAAATTTTCAAATCTGACTTTACAACGGAAATATACGTTTTAAGGTCTCCTGACTCCAAATAACCAAGTATCGCAAAAGGGGTATGTGTCTGTAAGTGGACAGCCTAGCTCAAAAACAAAAAGTTTTAATAAACTAAAATTACGTTTTTAAGGTAGGTATATGCCTGGGATGCTACAGCAACTTTTTCGCTAAAATCAACTTACCGGAAGTGCCACTTTATATCATAGATTTTACAATTATTTACAATTTTCTCGAAAACGGTTCTAACGATTTTGATTAAACTCAATATATCAATGCGCAGTTTAATGATCTTTAACACCAGCTAGGTCTTATCCTCATTGAAATAATCTGGCAAGGCTTAAATGCCAAATTTTCAAAATGGTTTCTTCTAAAGTACCTTTAATTTTGTTTATTTGAAATTATTTACCGTGATATTAACCGCAGTAATAAAAAATGGGTAAATATAAACTACGAAGGAATTTAATAATTAACTAAAGTAGGAAAAACGAGAAATATTTCTATAACAGAGATATGCCGTCGGGATACTAAAGATTTTAGAAAAATTAATATCTAACATATAATGTCGTAGATAGTAATGGAGAGTGACGAAAAACGTATACATTTAAGTGTTTGTTCTGGTTGATAATTTATACTTTTATAATATTTAATAGAAACTAAATGGTTCCATGGAAACTAAAAAAAAAGACTTTTAAAATTTCAGTCCTACTGGAGCAGAAATTATTTTCTACTCAAAGTACCGTGGTAAGTACCGCACAAGATGTTTTTAATGTGTGCTCAGCTTCATGACAAGTTTAAAGGAAAATTTGAAGCTATCCTAACGATAAAAATACGATGTGAAATTTCATACATCTTTTATAATTGAAATTTTTAAACTATCGGTAGGATTGAAACTGACACCTGAAGTTGAACTGTTAGAAAGTTATTCGAAGAGAGGTCGCTGTATAATCAGCTCTGGTGACAGAGTAATCTGGACGGTGCCAATCATATGCAGGCATATATACGGGCCGGCAAACAACACCCTTCTCGGTAAACCCAACACCCTCACATGGGCAAATGATTTCTGAACACTTCGAACAAACCCTCTCTGGATATGACAAGAAATTTAAGTAAATGAAGGAGTGAAATAAATAAAAGAATAATATAATATTGTTTTAGAATACTGAAAAGTTTTACACACACCTGACCATCCCTCTATGAAAAACATGATGTGGTGAAAGACATCAGTATCAACAGAAACGATATTGGAAACTAGAACATAGTTCAGTATTTATTTAAGTTCAACAGTTGGAATTAAAGTGATAACAATAATATCGAGTTGACTTATGGCTTAATTCTTGAAGTTTATATCAACAAACGGTGATAAATGTTATTAATCATATATTCGGCGGAAAATGTATAAAGAAAAAAATAAAATGCAAAGCTCAGGTAATATTTAACAAAATAATATAAAAATATGTTGCTAGTATAAGGCTGATTCTCAAATTACTGGCAAGTTTTATAATAAAATTTTAATGATTTTTACTGGATTTAAATTAAAAAAAAAATTAAGTCTCTACATCTTCTATTGACACTCAGCTGTTAATCTTAACAAGTGGCAAAGAGCAAGTTTTTCTTTGGGGAGGGAGATTTAAAAATTTCAGAAGTGCGGTAATGGCAATTAGCTTGAACTTAATACTTTCTTTATGATCTATGGGTAAGGAAATAAGTACGATTGGGAATAAGTGCGATTGGGAAGAAATTATAAATGGCCATCTAGACTAAAATTTTATATTTACAATTTTTACACAATCAAAATAAAAATGATTATTGGTATTTATAAAAATTTGCAACAGCAACAGCATTTTTTTGAAAGACAAGATTAAGATTCTTAATTATACAAATATAAACGTACAAAAACACAAAAATTGGCAAGTAGCAATAGCAATTTGGGCGCGGTAAAAATCCAAGTTTTCAACATGATAATGTCAATTCCAAGAATTTCACTCGGCCAAAACCGTTGTAACCAACATTAAAAAATATTGTTTCTGCCAACTGCCTTACAACATACGACAGTCAAACTTAAATTACAATGAATGAAATAATTTTAAAAGGTAACGTGATAATAAAGGCGGTGGTAATGACAATAATAAAGATACGCGACTTATCTTACGACATGAACGCCTGAAGATAGGCTCCCCGACTGAAATCCGTTCTCCGCTGGTGGCTGGTCCGTGGCTTCAACTCCGGGCTAACACTACGATCAAAATTTTTTTTGCCACTGTTCCCTTTTTTCCAATCCTTTATCTCTGACGTTTTGTTTTTGCTTGGCAATTACGGCAAAATGAGGGGACAAAGTTTGGAAATTACATAAACATATTTCATTGTTAACAAAAATTGAAAAAATATATATGATTCAGAATCCTTAAGTTATCTTTTATGAGTGAGAATAAATTTCACAACCATTTAAAGTAGGTTTGAAAGAAAAAAACAAAACAAAGCATATTTAGTAGAAAACCGAGAGCGGTGCACTGCGTGGTAATGACTTTTTAATAGCATAAGAAATTATAAAATTAAATCACCCTTTAGAATTTTCATTTTTTATATTTTATTATGAAGAAATTTTTCATCGTATAGCAGTGGGAGAAAATTTAGGTTAGACTTAACTAATTGAGTAAAAGTTTTAATGGACTAAAACTTGCCCTTAAAATGAGAATCACACTCAATATAAGTATTTTGAAGTCCTCTATAATTAAAAACAAATTGAAATTAGATAACTTATCACAATTTTACAATGTACATTTAAGAAATTATATATTTATAATTGTATACCTTTGAATATAAATAAGCAACAATTAATGAGTATGAAATTTAAAAATTCATCTGGGTCGTTATTTACTGGCATTTGAGAGATTTAAGACTTTGTTTTTGGAACCCTCCAATTATATTCTAACAATAATTGTAATATAGAGATTACATTTTTGCTTTTTTTTTATTATTACATTCATGTAAAAATGTTCTTTTTTTTTATTGGTGAGGGTTCCGGTTTTAGTTTTTTCGTAATGGATAACCAAAAAATAATTTGAGGTTGAATGACAGGGTAAAAAAATATAACAAAAAAAAATTAAGAACATTGACACCAGCACTATGGATATATATAAAAGTTCAATTTGGTATGGTTTACAAAACTGTCTCCAATGTCCAGAAACATATTTGAATATAGATCCCATAATTTTGATAAAGACAGGATAAAGCTTTTTCATAGAGAGAAGATTCATTTAAACGAAAAAGAATAGGGAGCAATGAGGAATGAAATGTGGAACATTGATAAATGAAAATTATGCAGTGGCCCAACAAACTTTTAAGATGAACACTCCAATTTTTTTTATTGATTATTGCAAAGTTTGTATGTGACTTTTTTAAAATAAAATAAAATAATAACTTTAACAAGTATTTCTCCTGTTGATAACCCAAAGTTGCTCAGCAAATAAATTCTCTAATCTGGAATGCCCCTACATCTTAAAGTGCCATGGGCTCCCTCTTGGTTAAAGGCAACCCTGCTACCCCACGGACGTTTACCGGTTGCTTCAGCACTGATTACCTTCTAATGATTCGTTCTTTATTCAGCCCAACAACTTTAAATGCCGATTTCAATCTGGCAATACTATGTGCTTACTTCATTTACGGGTGCAAGTGACATAATACCGCGTTGAGTACCTTTCTAAATTCTTTAGTCGACATCTTTCTTTGAACTAAATAACTAATTTTCAAATAAGTTAAGGCTTAATTCTTCTCAAAACGGCAGTAGCCACGTTTCGCACCGTCGATAGTCTTCTAAATTCTAACTTTCAGGTTTCTGTACAGAAATCGCAAGGAAAGAAATGTTACAGGAAATAATAATAATAACACTTATTTCCCATTCTTATCTTGATTTTATTTCCTCTAGAATTTCGTATATTTTAGTTATTTTAGTCCTCAAATACTTAAAGTAAAAGACGTATTCCCTTTCATATCCTAATCATCGAAATCTACCCAGTTTCTAATAAGTCCATCGTTCATTTGAAAGAAGAGTGCCACAATACGAGAAAAAAAAAATTCTCGGAAAGCGTCCATTGAATTTTATTTCTTATTGTTAAAGAAAAAATGTCAGACTTTTAGTTTCAATATTTACCGCAATCAAAAATGATAGTTATGTTAAATATTGTAACTTTAAATTAAATTACTCTTTACATTAAAGAGTAATTTAATAATACAGAATAACTTTATAAAGAATGTCTTGATAAAGATAATAATAAATTATTTTAACATAATAATAATAATAATACTATTTTTATGTTATTAAATGATCAAAAAATGAAGAATACCTTCTTTTTTTTTTTTCTCAAGAAAACGTCCGATTTGATTTTTCATCAGTAAGTGACAGCGATGAACCTAAATAGGCAAACTTCAACCGCTTCTCCAGTAAAATTCCACTTTTTCGTCTTGTGGCATTCTTCTTCGAAATGAACGATATACTTTTATCTACATTCGTTGCCAGGCTTAATTCTTTACCAATATCCATCAATCCCAATCAAATCTTTTCCCGTACGAATCACTTACTGATAGATAAAGTATTCCCATCCAAAATTAAATAAAATTGAGGAAAGGACATAGTCTCGTTTTAAACCTGAACGTAGATATATTATATATATATATATATATATATATATATATATATATATATATATATATATATATATATACACACACAATAAAATATATTTCATTCTATAATATATAACCATAACATGATCTATCGAATATAATCAATTATATTAAATAGTTTAACATGCCCAAGCTTATATTTTATTGTAGAAACAAATTTAAAATGACAAAAATAACCTTAACGTGACGACGATATAAATTTAATGTTTTTCGAGACATGCTTTTCTGGGTCTCAACTTTCCCTTTTCAGAAATTAAAAGAAAAATCTTTCATATTTTTCGATCATAAAAAATCACGTATAATTTTTGTGGTGGGACAAAGACAGATGGTTGATTTAAATCGGGGAACAAGTACGGTCTGTGGGGGAGGTTTTCGGGATAAGCCTGGCAGAAAAATGGAAGAAGGGTGTCGACTACCCCTTGACAGGTAGGATCCAGAATGAAACAAAGTGAGGCGTTTGTCAGGCTTTTTCCGAGACCGAGGGATATTGAATCAGCCTGACAAATACTTACAATAAAACGGTTCACCGGGAGACCTGGGACCATATTTCCAGGCCATGGCCTACGTCTAAATTGCCCTTGGTTTGAAGTGGGAACAATATGGTACCCACTAAACAGGTCACGGAACATATAACCATGGCTTTATGAGCTGTAATAAATAACCTCAATGGGATTTTGTCCTTTTGTAGGTCCCCCTCCCTCGCTCCGCGTCTCCTTCCTTATTTAGCTGTTTCTCTCGACAAGCGCTAATATGAACCATAACCGTAATTTGAATGGATTGCATATGAAATCTATGGCAAATCAAATACAAAAAAAAAATTAATTGGCAAGATAAGATAAACAAATATAACTATACGATGAAATGGTATCGATAACTAGACATTTGGGTGCCACATAAAGCGAAAGCAAAAAAAAAATTAAGATATCAATGTTACCAACACTTCGCTCAAAAAATATTGATGACTTTAATGAAAACATCGATGTATTTAAAATATTGACGTGTGCTTGCAATCCCTAATCATTTCTCAAATGCTACTATTTTATTTTTATC
The DNA here is from genome assembly GCA_948150685.1 of Rhaphigaster nebulosa. Classification (NCBI taxonomy): domain Eukaryota; kingdom Metazoa; phylum Arthropoda; class Insecta; order Hemiptera; family Pentatomidae; genus Rhaphigaster; species Rhaphigaster nebulosa. The sequence goes on from OX411307.1 coordinate 42,840,724, forward strand.
ATTTCGTCTTTATCACGAAAAAATACCTATGTGATTGATTTTTTTTCAGTTATATTCCTTGACTGAAGTTAAACAAAAAATAAAATTAATACTCTTGATAAATTATATGGTAATATTATATTGGTGTTCAGGAAGATAATTAGCTAATTTATTGATTTTAAATAAACAAAAATAGAGCTCTCGTAAAACTCTGAACAATTAACAATCGTATTTTTTTTTTAAACTTTACTTTATTTATTTTTTAAAGATCTGTATATAAACAATTAATATCAATATCTTCTCAGAAATAAGATGTTGGTAAAAAAAAAAATACCTTCTTAAAAAGTAAAAACCTATAATATTAAAAAGTAATTAATGTAACAGTGAAAATTAAAATCCATATTGAATTTAAAAATTAACATTCAATAATAAATTAAAAAGATTAAAGGTGAATACTTCTCCTGAAATTAAAAATGAAATGAAAAAAATATTTCATTAAGTTCACTATAACTAATTACATTATCATTTATAATTACCATTAATATTTTTTATCATTTACAATAAAAATATATAAACTAAATTAACAATTTATCATTCTAAAAATTAAAAATTAATAAACAGTAAATATGTGATTATTGCCAGATCAGTTAATATGTGATGTTTATTTTTTTAATTTTCAGACTAATGAATCGTATCCGGTTTTTAATTTTTTTTTTAAATTTCAAAATATACAAACAAAATTTAAATAATTTTTCTTATTACCTATTTATTTTTCTACTTAAATAATAACATTTGTAAATAACAATTATTGTGATATTATTTGCTAAATGTTTATAATTGTCTCTATCTCTATTTATGAATACCAATTAATAGATTTTTTTTTCTTCGATTCAGTAAAATCTTTCAATAACGCAATAAAAATGAATATAAGGCAAAATGGTAGGATATGCTACTAATTTTATAGGCAACTAAGAATGAACAATTATTCGAAAGACATGCATACTAATTAGGTATTTGAAAAACAAATTTCTGAGAGCCGATTCATTTTGTATAATTGATAAAAAAAATTACATATGGATATGATTAAACGTTTACCACAACACTTTATAAATTGAGACGGTAGCTGGAAAAAGGGCGTTCGCGGTGAAACGCCCATTTTTCGGAGATTGGAATTTTGGAATCCTTGATATCAATTTTTCTTCTAAAAGTTTCAATGTCGTATCATAATTTATAAGGTTAATATAACCGTTTTACATACAACCGTTAATGAGACAAGTTTACACACCCTTTCTTCATAGAACTGTTCAGTGTGGATGATGGCTGAGTGTGGATTTTCTTTCTTGTTTTTTCTGATTTTTTGAAGAAAAGTGTTGACAAACCGATCGTCTGTGTTGCCTAATTTTCAAAAAAGTGACTAATTTGAGTGTTACTGGAGGTATTTTGTTCTTTATAGATTTACTTCTTCTTGATTTGAATGGTGGCTTGTTCGCTTAGTTAGAAAAAAATAAAAAAAAATATTATCATAAAAATTTATATTGGTATCGGAATAAAATAGAGTTTGTTTTAGGTTTTTTTGTTGCCTTTTATCTTTTTTTTTTTTTTTTTTTTTACATTATATTGAAAATTTAAGGAGATGGGAGGCGGTCAAGAATAACAAAATAGTGGTAATTATTTATTAAATGCCCAAGTTTCGACCCATATTGTAATTCTGCATCAGGGCTCAACCTCAGACAAGTAGTCGCTGACTGAGTCGGTATTTAATAAATACTTGCCACTACTCAATGTTGTTCTTTACCGCCACTCGGACTATTTCCATCTTGGTTTACCGTACAGTCAACCATCTATTAATAAAATAATATTGAAAATTTATTTTCTTTATTTTGTGAGATCTATGGAAAAAGGGCTATCTATGAAAGGGCGTATGACCACTTACTCTTTTTTGGTACCTATTTTACAATCTACAATCTGTGAACTGAAAGTAAGTGTTTTATTATTCATTGATACCCAGTATCGGAAATCAATACCAAAATAAACCAGAACTCATTTCATATATTGCTATATCATTTACAAAACTTCAAATGATGATTCCTAGGAACATGGTTTTCGGACATACGTCTTTTTTCCAGCTACCGCCTCAGTTTTAATAGTTTTCAGATCAACTGATTTTTTATCAGGAACGGAAGGATTAATAAATATATTGAACAGCGTGTATTTAATGTTTATAATACAAAATATATAAACATAAATTAATTTATCATTTGACTATGCAGCTCACATTTGTATTTAAACTGCTAAGAATTTTATCATGCGAAACAATATTTTGAGTCTAAGGATATCAAATTCCAAGATATAAATTTATAAATTGTACTGGTGAAGGCAGCACAAAATTGACGTTGACATCAGGGGTCTCCAAACTTTTTGGCCTAAGGGGCACACTGCCTCCTTCACTAAATACAAAGGGTCAATTTTAAATTTTATAATACAATTAAAATAAACGTTGACCCGCCACAGTTTATGTTGATTACTTTTAGCTTAAAATCTTCAATCTTTGTTCAAAATAAAATTATTCGGCAGTACCATCAGAGGGAATGAATGCTTATTACGTAATGATTATTACGGTAACTTTAACGATCCATTATTGTTAGAAAAATAAAAAAAAACTGAATAACCGCTCTTATGTAACTTAAATATATACCGTCAATAATCTGTAAATAAAAAAGCCTTAAATAAGGTTTAAATGGGCATGTCGTATCTAAAAATAATTGTACAGAAACTATAAAAATATGGTAATTTATGGCCTAAGGGGGAGGGCATTTGTTTACTTAACAATTATTATCATCAACGCAAGTTTCAGACATAGTTGTTCCAGCAGTTTGGGGTGAACTAACTGATGTCCGTCATTTAAATTCAGCATTAGAAGGCTAGGGAAGGGTTAAGAAGAGGCGGCAACACGTGGGATATATTAATAGGGGTGAGTTCTTGTGACTGAAACACGTGCTGATGCCCATTACACTGCCCTAATCTCCTCCCCAACCACTCCTATCTTTTCCGCATTAGCCTCCAACAGACACGGACTTTAATTGGTTCCATCAAGAGTTTAATTTGTCTCCGAGTCACTCCGCACGGAATACATATCTCATGTTTGGGTCCCTTCCCCATTTTGGCTAAGATTCCAGTCACTTCACTTAGACATGATGGCTCACCGCTTCCAGACCATCTGTTCCAGTATCTATCACATTCAGATTATACTAATAGACGTGTAAAACGAATTATTCGAATAGGACCACTTAATCTAGCAATAGGTAATTAGTAACATCCATGATTTAGTGTAAAATAATAAATACTGTAGTTGCGGAACGGTTTTAAATTCAATGCTATTTTATTGCCTACAATTAATTAAAATTACGACATGGGATCTCCTGGATTACAGTTCTAACCGCGAACCATAGAGAATGGGCTCAAGACAAACATATATACCGTGCCAAATAAAATACCATCCGTCAATCAAGTAACTTAAAACAAATCATAATCACTGCTATGGACAAACATAATTTTTGTTTTAGATATATGTTAAGAATTAGCAGTTAATTTTTTTTTTTAATTTTTTTTATTCTTCTTCTATCTAAGTAAATTCACATTTAAAGACTTCAGATGTAGTAACTTGATAAAATCAAACGGATAGTTATACTCAAATTTACTTTACAGAAGTAAAACGTTCGCTTACTCTTGGAAGAACAACGAAAAGTAGTGATGAGGAGAAGACCGAGAGATTAATAAAAAGGTAGCGTAAAGATCTAATCTATTTACTCAGTGTTGGTTTGGAGGGGATACCTGCAGGGTTCCCTCTTTGTTGGTATCGGTTTCAATGTTTTGAGTTGATAATAAGTCACATTCATTAGGGAAAACGTTTTATGAGTATTTCTGGTTAGACAGGATTGTAAGAATATATCAGCATTTGAAGGATCAAAATCAATGACTGAATGCACTGAATTCTCAAAATATATTTCAATAGATCTCAACAATTTTTTATGTTTTGTCGTAACGGAATGGGAATGAGAACGCGCCTAAACGGGCGAATAAAACCACCTAAATACACACAAGGTTTCTTATGCTTTCTGTCAAAGAGGGACAGTAGTGATTGATGAGGGACAACAGATATGTGTAGCCAAGGAGGAAAGGAATTCATTTCTTAGTCGGATAAGGGAAGTTGGCGAAGGGGAAGAGGAAGTGGTTAGGACGGGATTAGGGTTGACAGAGCTGGCTAGTGATCCATCTCCAACCCTCCCCCCTTCCTATTATCACTGAGATAGTTTTTAGGGGGAGAATTTTCCCTATCTTTACGAAAATTCTATTCAACATTTAGTTGAAGGTTTCAAATAAATAAATCAGAGACTTAGCGAACCGTAAGGTTCGATGCCGATACCAAAAATCGCAGCTTACATAGCTCCATCGACCTCTCTCGTCAAAACTCAATGTCGCAAAACAATCCTTCTATATGCCCCGCGGTCTGCCCTTTGGACGTTTACTCGTCGGATCATTGCTAATTAACTACTGAAAGGTTTAAATAATAGAATAACAGGCAACAACAAAAAAAAATAAACTTGGACAACAGGGATTAACTAATGGTTGGGGAAAGTTGAGTAGGCATATAAGATATATACTTTTTTATATAAATTGAGAAAATAACTAGAGTCCGGATTCCCATGCTATTGGACATTTTATTCGCTTGTTATGTAACACCTTTAAAACCGATTATCTATTCGATTCATAATCTATGAAAATAATATATTAAAATTTAATATCGCACAAAATTGTATTTTTTATACTATTTGTGCTAAATGATATGATTTCGATTTTAACAGTATAAAATTGAACGTTTTAACCAAATTTCCCATATTATATATCGCATATCCAGAATGAATGACGGACAAATCAAACTTTCTAACGTCAGAAAGAGCAGCCAGACCTCAAATATTAGGCCAAATCAATAGACACAATAGGTAAACTATCAGCAACATGTGTTAGAGGAAACACCTTGGGGGCTTCTATGTAGAACTTAACCTGTGTTTAATGTTCGTTCCAACAAATAGACATTTTTTGAGTTGCGCCTCTTTAATTCCGGACTTGTGATAAGAAGTTTTAAAGAAATTTGAATCTTGAAGTATCTAATTGAAAGTTAAGGATCTCTCTCCAGCAAAGTAAAACGACACAATATATAGGTATGCATTTTTTTCTTTCAAAATTATCCTTTGAAAGGACCGTTTATGGTACATTCGATACATGTGTATACTATGTCAATATCATAAGTTACAAATTTGATAACAAAAGCATGAAACATTTCTGAAAAAATAATAATATAACATGTATTTGCCAACTTTTAAATTTGTCAAAGACTATCAATTTTTTGTCAACTTTTCAAAATCTAAACTGTTGACAAATTTCATGAAATCAGGACTAAATTTATTGTACAGGACGAATTCTGTCTTTAGCCAATTTTCTCCTTTCAAAATTATAGACATAATTAATTTTGATCTTTGCCTCTCTTACAACTGGCAGTCATAAATCATATGTTGAAAGGTTTGTTCTTGCATGCCAAGAGAACAAGTACTGTCAATAATTATATTGAATATATTTAGGTATGATTTGGTCTATCCATGTTCAGGTAAAATCTGCGTTAGTTTGTAATTTGTTGATTTGTTTACATTGTAATTGTTAGTTGTCAATCTTAGAATAAATCTATGTAAACTGGATGATTTATCGGTGTGAGACCAGCTCAAAATTGACTTTTCTCTAACATCTTATACTAGGTATATATACAAAAAGACTCCAGGAGGACTTGGATCGAATAAGTCACTGGGCTGTTGCTTACAAGCTGAAGTTGAATGCAGAGAAGACAAAGGCAATTGTAATAGGTTCCCATCACCTCCTTAAAACTGTTCCTCATATTCCAACCTTGCTCCTAAATAATAATACCATTAAGTTCCATCCAACCATAAAAAATCTTGGAATCACTTTTGACCAAACTCTTTCCTGGAAAAACCATGTCTCTGATATTTCTCGTCGTACCTTTTCCACCTTAATGCGACTATTTAGTGACGAAGGTAATTTTACCTTCGTCACTTATTCCCATTTAAAACCCGAAAACTCTTAGTTACCTCCTTAATACTCCCCCACTTTGATTACTGTTGTACGGTGTACGGGGGCGTCTCTGGAGATCTCGAGGCAAAAATAAAACGATTGATAAACTGCTTTGTAAGATTTATCTTCTGGATCCCGAGAGACGCCTCTGTCTCCGATTTTAAGTGCTGAAGTGGCTGTACCCTTCCTACCGTCGTAAGTACTTCCTGGCATCCTTCCTCTACCAAGTCATCCAATCACGCAAATCATACATCTTCGACCTCCTTCAATTCAAATCCTCTGTTCATTCCCGCCAAACCCGTTCTCGGTCTTCAGTTTTATATATAACGGCCCACCGATCCGCAGGTTTTGAGAGATCTTTTCTTATCCAATCCTCATCCTTATGGAATTCCATTCCTTCTTCCATCCGTTGCTCCAATACTCTTCCCACCTTCAAATCCCGTCTATTCAGTCACTTTATGTCCATGCAGTTCCAAAAGATTTGTAAATAGGTACTCCTTATTTTCAACTAAAATTTGCACCCAATTATGTATTAATGCATTAGTTTTACTTTTATTATTAATATAAATTCATTCTCTTTCACTGTATTTATTTATTTTTTATTTTTGGTCGTTATTTTTTAATGTATTAATATTGCAAGATTATTTTTCCTTAAAGGTTTAAAAGTTATGTCATTATTATTTATTATAATTTTTTTCCCTTATTTGTTTATTTATGCTATTATTAACTCAATATCAGATTCTTTTTTGTTCTACTCTAAGGCTCTAAAGCTCTACTGATTTTCCATATAATATTATTCTAAAGGTATATGTCCCGGAATAAATAAATAATTTATTATTATTATTATTATACGACAATGGGGTTTCATAAAATGATGGGGAATCAATATTTGCTGAGTGAAACGCCTAGACCAATATGTAAGTGCGCAGTGCAACGTACCCACGACTGTTAAACACTACTGTTATTTTTTTTTATTCATTATTATTATTTTAATTTATTTATATTTTTGTTATATATATATATATATATATATATATATATATATATATATATATATTTTTTTTAAACTTATCTGCCAACTGTATTAGCATTGCAGTATGAACTGATATCGGTGAATCATTGAAAGTCGACATAGTTGAGCGTAGGCAGACACCACCTTGTCGTGGATTGCCTTTATTAATAATTATAATGATAATTCAATTAATAATTATAAAAATTATTGGGATAGGTCACTTTGTGCAGCCTCATTAGCAAATTTGTCAGCTATCTTTAATAATAAATAAATAAATTAAAATATAAAATAAATTTCCCTCAATGCCGGAGCAACCTTTAAACCATTTTTTTTTTATTGTAAAATTTAAAAGTCTAAGTTTTTAAAAGTTCCCTCTGATATTTTCAGTGAGCTTGTCGAGTAGGTGCGGGCTGAGAACTGATTGAACTAGGATCATGTTGTCTGTATGTATGAAGACGTCTTGAAGTCTTGATGTATGTCAGTTGGTAGTTCAAGAATGTATTCTGTGGCTATTACGACTGCGTACTTTTCGCCTTGGTTGTTGGAAAATGTAGCGCCGAGTTTGTACTTAGCAGTTACCATTTTCCCATTTCCCATTTTGCCATTTACCATTTTACCATTTTCCCATTTCCCATTCATGTTCCAGAGTAGCCTAAGCGCAGTAGCCTAAGCGCAGTCTACATTATTTCCTTCTTTGCTTCTGTCTGTGTATTAATTTAGTAGTAGGTAATTAATTTTGAGTCCGTTGGTAAGTCAAGGTATGCATGTAAATTTTTATAGTTATTGCTTTAATTTTGTTTTCGTTTCCTTATTAAATCTATTATTAAATTTATAGGTTCAATTTCTCTTTAATCTAGATTTAGGTTAATCACAATTTATTGTTGTATTAGAATTAGGTTTTTCTTACGTTACGTGTAATTTTAAATCAGAGCCTGTAACTCTAACAGAAGGTTAGATAGGCTGTTAATGTATTTTTATTATAAATTAAATAAAATCGATGAATTTTGCATGTTTAAGGTGTTGTATAATCGATTTTATACATTTTAAATTCATACTGTTCACATTATAAAACCAAATACTAAAAGTTTTTTCATTTTTTACTGCACGTTTTTCGGTTTTTTTAAATCCGGTCTCTAATCATAACTAAATGAAAACTTTCCATCAATCCTATTTGAAAATAATAATGTTAAGAAATCTACATAAAAAAAGCAAAACACAAAAACCTCTATGGTCCGACTTCAGTGTTTAGAGGTGACATTAATAATCCATTCGTTATTAGACTAGACATTAACACATTTTAAAGAGTAAGCATCGGCCGATTCTCAATTCTAATAGTGAGATAATTATCCATTTCGAGTCAGACCATGTAAACCAGACACCTCCGAATCATAGCAAGAGATGTTCTTCACTAGTCACTAGCCAAATTAGAGGAAAAAATATATTGACACCCCACTCTCATCTAAAAATAAAAGTAATCAACAAATTTATTAATTATAACTCACATATATAATAGTATGTGATTGGATGTCTTGGAGTGATATGCTGTCTTTGGTTGATGCGTCTTTCTGGACGATTGATGAGAAATGTGCTGTATTTGATCTACTTAGATGTCTTTTTTGGTGTATGTCCTGATGATGCCTGAATTGGCGGAACATTGACTGGTTAGTTGTTTACCGGTATTTTAGAGACTTGAGGCTTTGTGTTTTAGAATCTTCCAATTGTCTTCTAGCAATAAAAATATCGTTATTTTTAACCGTTAAAAGAAGGGGAAAATGATTTTTATTGAATTGAAGGTTAGGCAGGGATGTTGTTACAATTTGTTGGATATGACAAAATCTAAAATTTCCCAACTATGTTAAATATTTTAATTTTTCCAAATATATTATAAAATATTATAATTTTCCCCAACCTTTTTGGATTTGAACTTTTCAGTTACCTGTTGCGAATCTTACATTAATTTTTTTTCCTATTCAAATACAGCATTATATCAATAAAATCTCAATTTCTAAAGTTGAAAGATAGGAGGGATGTGAATATCGAAAAAAATATATTGATGTATAACATATCGAAAGCTTTTGAATTTATCGGAGTAGTAGTTCGAAATATCGAAAGGACCTCGATGTTTTTAATCTTTTAAAGGATTTCTTAAAGGGACATACACACATCGATATTTTTGTGCCAATATAATTAAGATATTGTGTTTATAATATCGATAATTTTTGGAAAACATAAGTAAGGTATTGTTTGAATAACATCGATATTTCTGTACCGATATAATTATGATATTGGTTTTGCAATATCGATATTTCTGGGTCGAGATAATTAAAATACCGATAGTGCCAATATTATCAGGATATCGATATTTTGTTTTTGACATCCCATTCCTAAAACACAGCCACTATAGATAGTAACTCGAACATACTACACCACAAATTTTTATGGTTCTTTGCTTGTCGAACCCGGCGTCCTCGTAGATTTTTTAAAATATTTATATGTATTTCTTTCTCCTTTTTTTTTTTTTTAAATATCGGTTTTCGATACTCAAAGTTTAATATCGATATATCTTACAAAAATATCGATACACTTTTCTCAAATATCTATATATCGATATTTTTTCAACATTCCTAAGCAGTGTTATGGAAACGGGTATAAAGGTCTGTCTGAAGAGCGGGAGCGTGCAAGGGGATTCAACTGCAGATATGAACTGAATCATTTGCAGGGCATAAGGATGGTGATGACAATGGATTAAATCAAGAAAGCAAGAAAGTACTTACAGCGGGGATTAGGATTATGCACTTCAATTTGTAGTAATGGATGGTTTTCTGTGTAGATGAAGTGCATACTTGGATGAACGCAGTACTGGCTTCCCGAATGCGTTCTCTGACATCTTCGTCGGTCCCTCCTTTCTGTGAGACGAGGCTACCAAGGTAAGGGAAGACTTGCACTCCTTCAATAATTTCCTCACCTATCTGGAGACTGTCCTCCACACTCGGGTTTACACGCATCTCCTTCGTCTTTCTAATGTTTATTGAGAGACCAGCCTCTCCTGCTTCCTCCAGGAGTTTTTGGAATTTAGCTTTGATGTCCAAATGAGAGCCTTTGGGCCATAATGCAGACATCATCCGCAAACTCCAAGTCCTCCAGCCTTTGGCTTAGTGTCCACTGGATTCTCCGCTTCCGTCGATCCAGTGCTCTTCTCATTATGGCGTCGAGCACGATGATAAATAGAGTTGGGGACAGTACGCACCCCTGCCGCACACCTGAATCTGAATCTGGCCTGACTGCTAACGTAGAATGCTGATTTGCATTTTACTTGAGCCGCTCTAAAGAGGGACTGCTGTCTGCTTGCTTTGCTTTCTATCATTTTTCAGATATTATTTCGTTTAGCTGCTGACCTTTACTGGTAACTTAGTAAGCTTATGTTCTGACTGTTGTTTAACTGTTTGTAATTTTTCAAATATGACTTATTTTAGCTGCCAACTCAGTTGCTCTAGAGATAAAATGCTGCTAATAAGTGATCTGTTATTTTTTCATCTATAATTTATTAATCATATGAAATTTTATCCATGTTTTGTTCTTTATTCAATCTATTTTTTTAAATATATTGTTTTTTCTTAAGTTAATTTTTATGGAGAAGTTGCATTGCTCTCTAATAATGTCTGCCATGCAGGTCAGTGAGTATAGCTTCCTCACAATTTCTATTGGGTGAAACAAACAGAAAAACGAATATAAAAATATAAAAACAAACTTGTAAGGAAAAACATTTAATGCTTTAATTGTTTATTTCGACATGTTTCGGATAATTACTAACTATATATATATATATATATATATATATATATATATATATATATATATATTTATCCATGGTATTTAATAAAATTGATAAGAAACCGTTTTTTCAATAATCCTCTAATGTTCGCCAACATTAGGCAAAATCAGACGAGTCGTTTTGGAAATATAGGTACGCCAAGGAAAATTCGTTTGAGCATGCGCAAGCGAAAGTACTGTATGAACTTTGATTAAATTGATATGGGGAAAAAAATAAATAAATAAAATCTATATAGTATATACCAGCCGGCACAATCTCTAAATATTTCATCAAAATCGAATTAACGGTAGTGGGTGTTATACCCGTCACATGGATTTGACTATAGATAGAAACGAGACCATTGATATCTGAAACGTAAAACGCAAGAGGAAATATTTGATTCTGAGCACATAAAATGTTTTTGTAAGGAGGAAGTAAAAATATGTTAGTTTTAAATTTATTCATTTATTGCTTCCTCACTACTGATGGTAGCGAAGTTTTGTATTTAGATTTGCAACAATATTAAAAAAAAAATCAGTAAACATATATGCAATCTGACAATAACAAAATATGCATCCGCAGCACGGGAAATGGCAAGTTTTGAATTCATTAATCGAAATGAAAATTTTTGCCAGTTTTCATTGAATATGAAATATTTATAAAACTAAAACATTAATATATTTTATAACCCGCCTTAGTCGCATTAATAATAAATGTCGCCTCCAATAATGACATGTCATGCGATACAATGGAATACTATATAATAAATTAAATATATGTTTTACAATATTATTAAAATATATTGTTTATATTAGGCTTCCTTCGTTGAAATAAATTTTGTTAATTAAAAGAATCAACCATTATACCCAGTCTCAGTTTCTTTATTGTATTATAACAAGAAGTAGCTTTCAGCGCATTGCGCCATATTCATCTGAAATTTACAGTCATTGTATAGAAAAATATATAATTAAAATAGAATTACTACTTCTTGTCGTAAAATAATAAAGAAACTGAGACTGGGTATAATGGTTGATTCTTTTAAATAATTAATAAAAAAACAGTCTATTATAACATAAATTTTGTTTTTTTATAATATTTTATACATTGCTATCCTTTAACAAATGGCGTTTCGTGACCGCAACATCCCTTCTTCATTCTTGCTCACGACAATTCTGCTCCTAACTGTGCCACCACGCCAGGCCCGGACTGGCTAGGGGGCCCAATAAAAAAGTTGTTTATATTTTTTATTATTAAGGAATTTTTTAGAAAGGGGATATTTTTTTCAAACTTAAAATAGTTAAAAATCTACTCAGGTCTACTTTATGCCAATACCTTATGTCTAATCTTCTTTTTATGAATTTTATAACATGAATAATAATGTAATTATAAATGAAGTAGACAGGACTAGTGAACAACTGGTCAAAACGTTGTAAGTTGAGGTTACTTCTAGCTTTAAATTCTGAATAATTAATTAGGAGCGTTTTATCTTTTGATTGTAAAAACCTAATTGTAGTAAAAGACAGCTTATTTCTTTATATGTGCTTGGCTTACTGATTTGTATTTTCTCTAATTATTTTTTTTTTTTTAAATTGGGTGTAGGAGTAGAATTTAGATGATGACTATAACACAGGTTAAATAGCCTAAATGACTTGTAATTTATTACTATTTTTTCTAGTGTGTACCAAGTTTAAATATGATAAAGATTTATTGTAAACAATAACAAAAAAGCTTAATTTTTGATAAAGTTTTCCTTAATTCAAATACTTTCAGTAGTTTTCAGGCATGTCATTTTCAAACATTTTCCGTGGGTTGACCCCCAGACCTCCCTTTTGGTTTTGTGGTGTTCCCAGTTGCCCATTTCTAATAATATAAACTACTATGTCATACATTTAAATATTTTTCCAGGGATATAAAAAATGAAAAAAATGTATGGGTGATTCTAAAAAAAAAACATTTATTTTTAACAAACTTTCTTTTAAAAATACACGATTTAATAAAATTCTCTAAAAATAATTTATTTTTGGATATCTAAAGAAGACATTTCGATACTATTTTGAGATGGAGAAAAAGAAGAAAAAAATCTTTCAGGCCAACTGAAGTTACACAAGCACAGGCTTATCCCTTACCTACAAAAGCTTTCCCGCACAAATTATCCATCCACATACCGGAACTCGGCGGGCTTATGTTTAGTCCATGGGACTGAGGTTTTCTAAGTACAAAACTCTTGACACTACTAATAATTTCAAGATGCCTCTAAAATTATGAGAATCAATAAAATAGATTAAACACCTTGTTCTAAAACGGTTATAAGTCTTTTGCATTAAATTATCATCGTCTAAACAAATGTTTAACTGGATAATACTCATAAAACTAGATCGGATACAGCCATGGTACTGATGAATCAAACATTCAAAGTTAAATATGGAATTAAAATATACGTTAAAATCCATTTTATTTTTACTTAAATAGAAGATAGGCTATGTAAACTCATGAAGAAAAGAAAATAACAATATGAAACAATTTAAACCTTTAAATGGGGTGGTGACTCGAAAATTAACATTTGTTTAAAATCACCCGTATAATGTATAAAATAAAATAATAATAATAATAAAAAAGAAGATTTCAACAAAAGCAGCATAATTTGCCCTAACCATATATAAAATCAATTGATGACATCCAAGAAATTTGAAAAAGTATAAAATATATATTGTTTATGTATTCAATTGGGAAGCCTACGGATGAATATTAACACATTGATTACCTTGATATAGTCCGTCACATTTTTTAAATAATATATAGTACGAAAGAGCAAGGAAAAAAAATATCCTTTAATACGAACGAAAACCTTTTTCATTTGGAATTCGAGTTACACCCGATAAAAGTCCAAGCAGTCATAACCGATGATAAATGCTTCGATCGTGAAGGATGCGGTAACTGTTTTCGTTACAAAAGGGTTTCAATTTATTTTCAGCAACAGCCAACCTCGCACATTAAGAGGGAGACAAATTTATCCGATCCCGAACAAAAGAGTATATTTCAATAAATCAAAACTGGGAACTCATAAGGGCCGACCCCACTGCATTCCTTTCTGCCACAGCTCACTTTAATAATTGCAACTTTCAGAATTATTGCCGAGCCAGGCCGAAACAATGTTTCCTATTCTCCGTGCAACTCTCAGATATAACATTTCTGAGCTAATGGCTAATAGCTAGTCAGTTATTTTGATCATTGGAGGTTAAAGATTAAGATAATATCAATATAATATAAAGAGACTGAGATTATTGTGTTGTAACGTATGCCCGTTGCATTGACATTGAAAAGATTCTAAATATTAAAAGATATTTCCATAGTGTTGAATTATACAAGAACTCTTTTGGAGCAAAGCTTGGATTGGGTCACCGTCTTCAGAGGAATAAAACCGAAGGAACACAATATTTTTATTTTAAGTTGACTACTTAACCAAGCCAACATTTTACGGACGGTAAACTTTTGTATTGCCTGTTATTCACTGGTTATTGTACCAGCTATTATAAAGTGATACAATCAACAATAAATAAAAAAAAATCACGATCGCGAATATTTCACTAATATAAATAAAAGTATATTTTTCTTTTATATGAATTTATATTATTTCTTATAAATTAATAAGTATGCTTTAAAAAGTATTTGGGCTGCATATCTTGGAAATAAAATACTTATCTCCCTAATATTTATCGCTTTATATAAGAGAGTTGGTTATGTGAATATGAATGTGTGAGTATGAATGTATATATTAATCCTTTTTTATTTTATAAACTGCACCATTATAAAATTTTCAGATATAATATAAATTTTATTTTATTACCATTTATTTACTTATCTTGCATAATTATCATATATAAAAATTATTTTTTACTCTCCATCAATGTCCAAGCACAATTGTTTCTTATGTGTTTAATTATTTATAAATATTTTTTTATTTAAATTTTATTATATTTATATTTTTTTTTCATTTCTTTTCAATATTATTTGTAAATGGGTAATTATGATGAGTTGAGGTAATTAACTTTATTTGTATGGGGTCTTCCTTAGGACAAATATATAATTCTTGTAATACGCTACTATACCTCATGGGTTCAAAACTTATTTTACCGCACGTAAGTAGGTACTGCTTTCTTACCAATTAAAAACCAATAAATATATTAAATAGAAACCAAATTAACTAATTGAATGATAAACATACTGTATTTTAATGAAGTAAAAAATTACGAAATTTAGTAAAAATCATTTGTTTTAAGGCACTGCCGTTTTTATTTAAGTACTCCAATTTTGTCTGCGTTTATTACAGTCTGCAATCGTTTTTACCAATAACATACTATTTATAACCCGTATTTATATTGTATAAAATAATAATATGAATGACTATTATCAGTTATGTGTTATATATATAACCTAGGGAGACCTAAATTCATACGTTGTTGCGAGCTAACATCATGGTTACTGAGCACTAAAGGGGAAGACAGAAATGGGGGAGTATAGGAGTAATCTCTGAGCCGCACCTGGGTCTCTTTTTCACTCCAACCACGTCTTCTCGATCAGTTGTTTTTTCTTCCCTGATAGTCAGGATTGCCAAGATTACACCCAACTTCCTACATTTTTCTTATATCGCAAACTTTGTCTACTATAGAGATCACAAAAAAACAGAAAGGATAAACGAAACTTTTCATCACGAGCGAGGAAAAACCACGAACAACGTTTTTTCCCATTAAATAAAGCGGGACAAAAGTTATATATCTTACATAGGTCATAGCAGTATCGAGCCAAAAATTGAGATTTTTCAGTTAATATTTTATACCAATTTTATAAACGAAGTTGCATGAGTCAAAAAACCAGATTTATATAGTAAATGTATCGATACCCAAGATACAGAGAACTCATGATATAGATAAATCTCTTAGTTTATTCAACTTCCTTAGTAGAATCCAAATAAATGATTAACCAAAAAAACTCAATTTGATCGAGTTATGCGATACAAAAAAAAACAAAAAAAAACAGATTTTCAATAGTTTGTTTTGAAATATGATAAAATTGTATTTATTATTTATCTGAATCAGAGAAAAGTGCGCTTCAAGAAAGCTCAAATGTATAAAAATGGATGCGAATCCTTGGGAGACCTCAAGTCGCAGCACCTGAAGAGAGGAAGTGGTTCTGGTCCGACCAAGGATTGGGAAATCCAAGAATCTCAATGTGATGAAGGACCCCTTAGCTACCACCAAGACTGTAACAAGAGCTTTACAATAGCCTACATTTATAAGCAATTCAACCAAATAGGGATACCAAACAACCTCGCAATAACCTTAACGAATAATAAGGATGCTTTATTCTTCAGCTTATTTTCCAGACTGAAAACTTAAAAACATATATAATGGAACAACGATGGACTATTACTGAAATAATTCCTCCTATGAATGCATTATTTAATTTAATTATGTCTTCTCTTACATATCCATTTTCCCCTCTTCATTCCTTGTTATAAAAGTTAGCTAATAAACTTGTTTTGGTAATTTTTAATTCCCAAAGATACCCAAATAATTAATAATTAAATAAATGGGTTAATGCAGTTTTATAAATAGAAATGGGTACTGACGACTTCGATATTTTGTGTCCAAATGACATAGCTATCAATCAAACAGGGTCTAAAAATTACTGTCGAAAAATGCAGAGGTAAGAGATGCGGGCAACCGAATCTTAGAGGATCGGAAACTGAACTAGTTTATCCATGTTTTATTGACCGTGACGATTATTTTCCTCATGCAAAAAGCTCCAAGATCTTGATGACGGAGTTCTCATGGCTAGCCAATGCTTTATAGAGCATTTGAATAATATCTAAGACAGACATTGAAAATCGAAAACTCAACACTTCTAGGAAATCCAATTAACGGTCATTTCCCTGCAAGCCTTGTTAAAGGTGTGCTACCTTTATGGGACAAGGGAAAGATTAGTTAGATTAACTAAAATCAGAGAGGATTTCGGGAATGGTGGCGGTAGACCATAATCCTTGTTAAGACTTGAGGATTAGAGGAATGGCAAGGGGGAGATTTAGTGCTACTGGAGAGTCGAGGAGCGGGTGTAATGAAACGGCCAGGAGGAGGGCAATATTTTAAACAGTGTAATCTGTCCGCAGTAAAGCTAAAAGGGAGGAGGTACTCGCCGTAAAGGGTGTACGACCTATAAAGAGAATCCTGCACTTTTCTTTCCGGCCCTCTCTCCCTCTGCTAATCGCCTATCTCCTTTATCTCCTTTCTTCACATATCCCAGTATCCTTGTTTATCGTATAATTTGATGGTCGGAATCAATTGAATTCGAGCGAGTCGAATGAGTTACTGAAAATAAGGGGGAGAGGAATGGGCGTTATCAGACAAAGGGATGAAAGTTGCATCTGAGGCTTCGGGAACCAATAGCTATTGGAGAGTGCTATTCCGACCTTTCTGTATTATTTATTGAATTATTTATCACAATAAAATTATGATATAAAAAAGATTAAAACTCAAATTAGAGACAAATATATGGTTACTTCTGAAAACTTCCGATACAAAAGTCTCAGTCTCTTTAGTCTAAGTCATTAACCTCTCAACGTTTTGCTAAACTCTTGTATTGTAAATTCATCTTATTATTTTTTTTAAATATAATATAAAAACGTGAAGGATGAGCCGACTGTAGAATACAGACAGCTACACAACGCGAAATTACGCGACCTGCACCCCGTAAATATAATTGAAGCAGTAGCATCGCAGTAACAGAAACGGTGGTGTAAAGCTGTTGATCAGGATGGCGAAAAAACTCTAAAAAGATAACGAGCGCTGAACCGAGGACTAGGCTGAGAGATAGATGGAAGGATTCTGCTAGGGCTGATATTGTAGAGTTAGTTATCTGTAGAGGAAGTAACGTAGGCAGAGATTGCTGGTGTTGTAAGCATCGAACCTCAGGGGCGTTTGACCTTATTATTATTAATACTATAAAAATAGTTTTATTTTGATTACATATTATTTATTTTAATGTATTTTTAACCGATCATTAGCACATTAAGAAAATTTGATGTTATAATAATAAGTGTGTGAAATAAGACAAGAGACATGAGTGGACAAAGATGCTACGTATCAAATTTTCAGATTGTGATTTGTTTTATGAATGAAGGCGTTATGTGCATGCATACCTTGCCTTGTAACATTAACAATCCAAGACTCAAGTCTAACATCGATGTTTCCGATACATCCTTATAAACATATCAATGGTTTTAAATTCACTTATTACAGCATTGTAACAGCGTAAGTACACAGGGTGTAAAGCATAAGGAAACTAAACTTCAGGGGTTGATTTTGCACCTCAAGAGCAACAAAAACGTTCATGAGAAAAAAAAAAGTCAATGGTCCGCTACAGAAAAGCAGGAAATTTGTTTTGTATTATTTTACGTAAGTCGCGTTTTTGGTTGAATAGGAAGCGATTACTCTAAAACTATTCAAGATAATTAAGATCCAATAGCACCATTGTAAAGAAGACAAATCCTTATAAGAAAAACAATTTGGTTTAACTAAATTCATTGTATGAGGGATTTCGGGAGAACCAATAGTGATAAGTTTATTTTATTTTCAAAATCATATTTTACTTGTGGATATTTTCCTTAGTCCCCAGCTGCGCTACAGTTATCCCACTTTCAGGAAAACCTCCTTTTATTTCGTTTGAATGAAGTTTAGATTTCTTCTGGGATTGGTCTAGAATTGGCACCCGATTCGCCAAAAAGTGAGGTGTGGAGTTTAGGTTTCCTCGACAAAGAAGTGTTTTGAGAATAAAATTTATTTTGTTCCTAGTCAATAAAATACAGAATAAAAAGCTTCTTTATGAAATAAAACAAAACTTTACCGAAAATATATCAGTTAATTAAACAAAATAATTTTACCACCACACTAACAATAAAAATACAAAACATACTTAAAATAAAGCTATCCTTGTTGAAATAAATTTTCAAAAATACCAGAGAGGACAGACACTACACCTTATTGCCCTCATTAAAACAGCTTCTGCCGTTGCTGTATTCTCTTGCTCATATTTTAATTTGTATTATGTTATGCATTTTTTTTTTGTTAATGCTATGGTAAAATAATTGTTTTCTTTAAATATTTAAGCATTGTTCATTTTAATTTGTCGATGTTTATTTTATTTTTATTGTCAGGGACAATTTCATTTCATATTTAATTTCTGAATTGTTTGGTTAACAGATATTTTTTCGGTAAAGTTTTGTTTTATTTTATAAAGAAACATTTAATTCTGTATTTATGTATTGTTTTATTCACTAGAAATAAAGTGAATTTAGTAAATTTTACTCTCAACTTCACTTCTTTATCGGAGAAACGTAAATTCCACACCACACGGTGTGGCAAATTAAGAACCACAGGAGCAAATCCTAGACTAATCCCAAAAGAAACTCCAACTTCATTTATACGAAATAAAAGCTTAATAAATGAAAAAGTTTTTCTGAGAGTGGGATAACAGTAGCCCAGCAGGAGGCTAAGAAAATATTCACAAGTAAATTACAATTTTAAAAATAAAATAAAACTTTTCGCTATCGGTACTCCCAAAAGTTCCCAACAATGAATTTAGTTAAACCAACTATATTTCCTTAAGGGGATTTTTTCTACTTTACGATAGTGTAATTGGAACTTAATTACCTTGAATAGTTTTTGAAAGATCGCTTCCTATTCAACAAAAAATGTGACTTACTTAAAATAACGCAAAACCTAAATTTTCTGATTTTCTGTTGGGGATCAGATCATGGTTTATAGGATTTTTTTTGTTGCCCTTGAGATGAAGAATCAGCCTCTGAAGTTTCCTGGTTCTTATGCTGTATCCCCTGTATAGTAAGGGAAAGTATTAAGACCGTGAAAAATTTCGAATCCGAGTTTTCAACAGAAATACACGTTTTAAGGTTCCCATTAAGTCCAAAAAATAAAGTCTCGCAAAATGGTCTGTGTGTATGTGTGTGGCAAATCTAGCACCAAAACTAAAAGTTGTATGAAACTGAAATTGCGTATTTAAGATAGATATAAGACTGTCATGTTAACCCAACTTTTTCGATAAAATCGATTTACCGGAAATGCCACTTTATATAATCGATTTTACAATTTTCTCGAAATAGGCTCTAACGATTTCGATCAAACTGGCTATCTCCTCATTGAAATAGTCAGGCATGGCTTAAATGCCGAATTTTCAAAATTGGCTTCCTCTACAGTATTGGTACTGGCATTGGTGGGGGGAACTAGTTCGGTAAGTGGGCCTTGTGGTCTTTTTTGCCAATCCCTGACGACTACCTTTACGTCACCGCCGCGTTTTAACCAGAATGGGAGTGTAAAGATTCATTTCCCGGGATCACCGCGAAATAAATATTGACTGACCAAGTTGGGAATCGAACCCACAACGTTCCGAACCGGGTACTCTAGGACCCTCGTCCCAACGTGCTCGGCCGTCACGTTCTCCTTTCTCTATAGTACCTTTAATTTAGTTTATTTGAAATAATTAACCTTCTCTCAGTGTTAGTAGTAATAAAAAATGGATAAATATAGCCTATAAAGGAATTAGATAATTAACTAAAGGAGAAATATTTGTCCACGTTGAAAAACTATTTCCGAAAATTAGAGTAATAATATAGATGTATAATACCCCGTTGGAAAGCTAAAGATTTTAGAAATTCCCTGGTTCGATTTTGATAATTCCTGTGTTTTTTTTTTTTGTAGATGATTTAATTATCTTTCATTTAATTCACTACATAATTTACCATAAAATGCATACTTTTTAAAATAAAATATTCTTTTCATCATAAATTTTTTCCCTGCATTTCTTCGGTGATGTACTACATGAATGAAAAGTTAAAGGGCTTTAAGGAGAAAACTTTCAGCAAGTTTTATCAAAATCGTTGGAGCCGTTTTCGAGAAAATTATAAAAAAGTGTAAAATCGATTATATAAAGTGGGACTTTCGTCAGTCGATTTTGACGAAAAAGTTGCTGTAACATCCCCTGAATATACCTACCTTAAATACGTGGTTTCAGTTTTGTAAGACTTTTCGTTATTGAGCTAGGCTGTTCACATACACACAGACCATTTTGCGAGGCGTGGTTATTTGGACTCAGTGGACCTTAAAACGCGTATTTCCGTTGAAAACTCGAATTCGAAAATTTTCACGATCGCAATTTTTCCCCTTACTATATACTTCATATATCGGTAAGGGAAAGTAAAAATAAATATATAAACAATTTGTCTGATTCCTTAATAAAAATCAATATCAATGCTTACACTACAGAAAAGGTAACATTTAACAGAATTGTTGCGCGATTAATGTTGTTTTTCGCTCTTGGATCTCAAAGCACTCACATTTTAAGTACAGTGCCTTACACACTTAGTTACCATACTCTGATTGCAAATAGTACATATATCCAAAGCCAGTGCTATTTAATAATAAATACGATACGTATTGCAAAAATACTGTATTTATTTTAGAATCATAGTAGTAGGAATAATTTCGAACTTTTAAATTTCGTACCGATACCTTTAGTTTCTGAAACAAAATCTGTTTGGCAGTTTCTGATCTATCTTAATTATCCTATCTCCAATAAAACGCCATTACGTCATTTGTCCACAGGTTCACTAGTTTTTAGTTATCTATTGAGCTCAATACGATATTAGAAGTGCATAGTGAATGGTTCACGGGAGTGCCACAACCAATTCAGCAAAGTCGGATCCAAAAGTCACATCGAGTAAAATAGTGAAAAATCAGAATTCACTATCTTACAAAATATTAAAAAAATATCATCTTCAAAAGTAATGAAAATACAAAAAATGAGTTATTTAAACAGCAAATAACAAATAGGGCGGTTAAAGAAATGATTAATGGCAGGTAGAATAACAAGGTGATTAGCGACTCGACGTTCGACCAGCAGATGGCGTGTAAACTAAAACCATTACAAGCACTCGCTGTTCTGTCAACTGAGAACCCATCTTCCTAACGATTCACATTAAATTTACAAATATCCTAATCGAAATATTTGAATTTAAATTGGACTTACATTAATTTATTAAAAATTAAGTTTAGATAATAGCCATTGATAACTAAAAACTTCCGTGTCACTACTATCTTTCATTAAAAAAAAAAACAAATAAATTTTTCTTGAGTGACATACCAAATGAAGATTTTTTTTTTTTTCATTTTATCAGACTATCTTGTACTATTCCAGTCAACGAAGTATAAATATGGCCTTCACTTGGAAAACGAATCAAATAGTTTTCGAAACTTCACAGACTCAGTAGGTGTCTAGATGAATTAAAGTGATGAATACTCTAAAAACCCTGATTAATCAGGACAGAAAACACGTCAATTTATTTATTATTTCGGTTAATATATACCTACACTGCAATAAAATGGTTTCGTGGAAAATTGCCAGTTCAACCATTTATAAAACAGTATACTTTAAGCATACCAGAAAAATAATTGCATACATTTAATTTTGTAGCATATTTTATAACCTTTCAGTTTGTGTGTATATATATATATATATATATATATATATATATATATATATATATATATATATATATATATATATATATATATACATATATACATATACACGATAACATTTAAAATATTTATATTAAAAAAAAAAAATTATTATCTAATGACGATAAGTAACTTGTAACCTCTCAGCAGGAACCTTTCCACTTGTACTTTTCTCATTTGTACATGTACTTTATTATGAAATAGGGCCCTGGTGGCAGTGTCCGAATGTATGTTACTTTTTTTATTTTTTGTTAATCTTAACCTCTATATGTCAATGCTAAAATGTATATATATATATATATATATATATATATATATATATATATATATATATATATATAGAGAGAGAGAGAGAGAGAGAGAGAAAGAGAGAGAGATCAGAACATCAGAACTAGTTTGTCGTTCACACCGGTTTGATTTTTCGTATTAATCTGACGTTTATGTACTTGTTGTAGGATTTAATCAATAGATCGTAAACACAGAATATAGAATAGAATAGAAGCGCCCTAGAGACTTGAAGGGTGCGTCACCGTCCATCGCTCTCACTTCATCCCCACTCCAACCACCTCACACCGCCTTCCAGTCCGAGCCAATTTTCTCATTTTTCTTGTGTTTTGTGATAATATTGCAATTGCAGATGCAATTCTTTTACTGATATATTTATTTACTTATTTTTTTCCAAGGGTTCATCGTAGGAAAATTAGTTTCTCAACTGAAATGCGAAGGCTGCCTGGGAGTATTGAGAGAAGCATAAAATATCATCTCATTATTCTTAATTTCTGTTAATGATCGTGGAGAGTTGATAACTCCGCCCAAAGATGTTGCAATTTGCAAAATTTGTGAACTAATTTTCAGGACGAATGAAAACGCTAAACTAATAAGTAAGGAAGGGTACAAACATATGTTGAGAATATTAATTAAAGAGTGCGTAAGTAAAAATTTGTTTTGTGATTCGGAACATTTTTTAAAAGAAGATCACTATTTCTTTGCTATAGGCACACTCTTTTTTAAAACGAGAATTCATCATTATTTAAAAACGTTTAATGAAAAAATTCATAAACAAAAATTTTGAACAATGTCTAACAAAATTGTACTATTTAAACGACAATAAATATGTTTAGAATTAGAGTAATTAGTTCTTTAGTTATACTTGTTAAACTGTATGCAAATGCATATTTATAATATCAATTAAATAGAAATTTGTATATGATATGGTATATTTATTCCTCAATTACCCTTAAAAAAAAAAAAAGTAAGATGAGGATTATGTTCTTATCCATCGCATTAACTGATGGATTTGCTAAAGTACGTTCAACTCGTAAAAACAACGCTTCATTAAATTTTTTTAAATTACATAAAGTAAATTAATTTTAATTGAAGTGTTTAGCTTGTAATAGCTGCATGCTTCATATGTAATAATAAGATAAGTAATAAGAAAAATAATACGTATTGAAAAGAGACCCAAGAGCATGGCTAAGGATTCGTGCTATTTGTTTAAATTGGTGTGGAAGGATAGATCTCCCCGTGAATATTATATAAATAACATAAGAACATTTAGCTGGATCCAAGTTGAACGCAACGTTTTCCTAAGTATGGCTCAAAATGTCGAAATTCATCAATAAAATTGTTGAAAAATAAGAGGGAAGAATGGAAAGCATGAGGTTGAAGGAGTGGGGGGAAGGTCGTCGATGTTTGTTCCATGTTTTGTGATCATAACAATGGATGCAGAAAAATTAACTAGTCATGTATTTGAAAATAAGTTTATGTGAGATATGCAAGAAAAAAAATTACCACTACAGAGATTTTTAACGTGATATAATTACTGGAGAAATTTACACAAGTAGTGAGTACATTTTTATTGATCTATTAGGTATACATTTATCTTTATGATTTATTATTTCTATTTAGTAGTTGGCATTTATTTAACTAATAATCGTGGTTTTCAATAATCGTGTCGATTATGTTGTTTATTCTACATTTATTATTTATTACTCTTTATTATTATTTATCTTTATTATTCATTACCCTCCTTTATTGTATCTTGCAGCCAACAATCCGTTAACATATTATGTTTATTCTGTATGCAGTGTAATGTAAACACTTCCATTTCATCCTCATTGTTTGAATGCTATGACGAAAAATATCCATCCACTGCAACTGGAACGTTAAGCGGAGCATTAACTAAAGATACTTAGGATCATTTGTAATTCGATTGTATATAATAGATAAATACGGATAGGAATTGAACTCATCAAAGTAGATAGTTCATAACTAATTTACAAAGTTTTAATGGGTGGGTAAATTAGAATTTTCGAAACGACATAAGGAAATAGCCTACTACAAGGTTTACTTCTTTCTTTTTTTCTATTTGTTACTAATTCTTCTAATATACTTTTTGTTTATGTAGTATTTATCATTCTGGTTATATTTGTTAACTGTGTATTCTTTATTTCCTAAACTATTTCATGCTAACCTGTCTTTATTCCTTTCATAAGTTTGATTATCTCATATTATTTGTTGTTTAAAAACTTGTATCTTCATTTTGTTCAATTCTGTTTACATCCATTCTATTTTAATTTCTTCTATAATCAAATTTACTAAAAAAAATACTGCAAAATCAATTATAAATGTGTTATCAAATACAAGCACTCTTCATAACATAAGATAGAAGATGTAGTGAATAAATGTACCAATATCAAGGACAGATATTTGGGGAGTGGAGTGTTATCTTTTCTGCTCTGATTTATGTTTTTTGTTTTTTTAAAATGCAACTTAATAATTAAGAAGTGCCAAAATATATGTAAAACGATTCCAAAATACTACAAATGGACTTTGAAGGTACTTACGACGAAGCGTGTGGGAGCCATCATCAGAAATTTCAGAGCCTGGAGTCGGGTCGTCGGCACTTTCCTCTGGAGAAGGTGAGACGGAGACACTGATCGGGGACAAGATCTGCTCCAATTTGAGACTCTTCAGCGGCGGCGGGGCGAAGGCCGAAGGGAACGGACTCGGAAAGGGAGGTCCGAAGAGCTGCTGCTGCAAGAAGTGGGAAGGAAGTCCAGGGTAACTCTCGATCAGACGGAAGCCACGACCACCGACAAGGTCTTTGGCCTCTTGCACCTGAAAAAAGACAAAGGATGAGTCATTTCGAGAGCATATTTCAACTTCAATTGAAAAGATACTGAAGGGACCATGTGAAAAGAATCAGAAGAATACATAATTTTTTTTTTATTTTTTTATAAATAAATCACAGCGGATACACTTTTCAAGGACCTGTCGAAACCATTTTTGAAAGAAATTTTAGACCCCCGGATCTTTGGGTCGTTACTTTTTATTTTTATTTTCCGCTAATTTTTTCAAAACCTCAAGTTATTCTTTTTTAGAACCTTGTTCAGTATCCGAAATATCACTTTACCACTAAAACTTAATTTTTATTATCAATATGACTTTGTTAATTTTGATTGAAAAAATTGGAGGTATTATTTGATCATACTGATATAAAATGTTTTTTTTTTTCCAAAAAATAAAGTAAACATTACAAAGTCTTATTTCTAGGACAGACACTATAGGGGCAGTTATAACGGTCTAAAATAAAACTTTTGAATACTGTGAAGAGACTTTTGTCTGGTTCGCACCATCCTCTATTTATATACATTCGATTCAGATAAAATTTTGACATTATTACGTAAGGGATTCGAGGAATAACGAAAATAATTCGAGTAACACAAGTTCTACTGTATGCAATTGAAATTGAGATCTGAAGATATCGTTCATCGAATAAAATAAGGTCAAAACCACCCGAAAAAAAAAACAAATTGATATAATTTTGATAACCATTC
This sequence comes from Rhaphigaster nebulosa, assembly GCA_948150685.1. Lineage (NCBI taxonomy): Eukaryota > Metazoa > Arthropoda > Insecta > Hemiptera > Pentatomidae > Rhaphigaster > Rhaphigaster nebulosa. Next base: position 42,867,085 of record OX411307.1, read on the forward strand.
AGATATAAAATATCTAAAATCAACTGTATAAATAAATGTTGGTATAAATAATTTACTATGTGTAAAGCATTAAAAAATTACCTTACTAAAGGAATAACAATTAAATCCGAATTATGGCGTGGTTCCTTATAAGCTTATATTAATTTTTGTGAAATTACCATAGCAAGAAATAATGTATTTAAAATATCTACTGTTAAATACAAAAACGCCATGAGGTAAATCGAGGTAAGTGCATATTCGGAGCAAGTGCATATATGGGGATTTATTTCAGATATATTTTGTAGGGAGGATCTACCTTCTATGGGAATTTGAAGTAAATAGTAAAATCCCTATAAACGGTAGCTCTCCCAACAAAATAATGTGAAATAAATCCTCACGAATGCACTAACCCCAATTTACCTTACATTTGTTCAAAAACTTTAATCGTGTACCATTTCTTGCGTAAAATATTTCACTTCAAGACCAAATGACACGGCTATCAAATTTTGAGTGAAGTAAAATAAAATCTTTATTTAAAAGCAATAATGTTCTAATATGCGATAATACAGAATTGCTTTAAATAATAAATTCAATGTCCGACTGGAATTATACAAGTCTATATGTTTATTATCAATATGACTTTGTTAATTTTGATTGAAAAAGCTGTAGGTATTACTATTATCATACTGATATAATTTTTTTTTTTTTTTCAAAAATAAAGTAAACATTTCAAACTCATGTATAAGTTACATTACATTATGTATGAGAATTTCAAGTTTTTATTTATTTTGTTTTGAGTAATGACGTTATTTTATTATATGAACGATTTATTATCTTCTTTTTTTTACAGTCAATAAATTAGAGTTCTTATAAATCTAAATCTAATAATATTATACAAAATAGGATTAAATTATTAAAATAAACATTAAATTGCCTGTGCAAAAGAGTCATGTATTTTGGATAATAGTTTGCATCTTAAAGTATACCGATTCCATAAAATATAAGTTTCATTAATATCTCTACCGATTTTTTTTTATTCCCAAAATGTAGTTTTCCTGAATTTACACCAATAAAATAAGAAGCAAAGAAAATATGGCAAGAATTTAGTTTGAACGAATACAAATTTTTCCTAATTGTAAGACCTTTGACATTTAATAATTTAATGTGATTTTTTTTTTTTTCACCTGTCATATTGATCTCTAAGAAAAACGTTTATATTTTTTTATCAATTCACTAATTTCAGATTACAACTTTTAAGCATACGTGATGCCACTCTCAAAGTTCTCATGTATAGAGAACATAAATTAACGCAAATAATTTGTAGGTTAATCCCAGACATAATTAAAAATATTTTGCTTCCTCACTGAAGTGGAAGATTTGTATTCATCTAGAAATTGAAAACAATTTACCTCCTCAGAATCAAAACTTTCCACCCGCATTTTACGTTTTAGACATCAAGGAACAAATTTGGTCTCGCATCTGTCTCTCGACCTGTAGTAAAATCCATTTGACGGGCATAACACAAACTACCGTTAATCTGATTTTTATGAAATTTTCAGGGATTGTGCAGGTTTGTACCTATATGGTCCCATATCAACTTTATCAAATTCTATTCAGCACTTTCTATTACGATTGCGTAAACGTATTATCCATAACACACCTCTATTTCAAAAACGGCTCGAACGATTTGACCAGAAATTAGTGGGAAGTTGCACACGGGGCTAGTGTGCAAATGAACCAGTGCATATTTTTTTTCTTTTTGTAATTTTCCGAAATAAACAATTAAAACATGAAATGTTTTTCCTTACACATTAGTTGTTTGCATTTGTTTTCCGTATGTAACCAATATGTAGATAGGATGAGGAAGCTATACTGACCTACTTGGCAGACGTTTTTCATACATAATTTTATTGCTACTATACTAAGCAATCTTTAGAAAACATCAATATAACAATAAAATATAACTTAGAAGTATATTAGTACAGTTGTTCAAGATAATAAATATACACTCGTTATCAGTTATTGTATTAGCCAATAAAAATTTTATATTAACACCATTAACACTTCAAAAACAAATAAAATGCTTTTTACGGCACTTGAGAATGGTATATGAGTTGAAACGCTGAGCATACCTAAAAGCTGTGTACTGTAATTGATTAATTGATAAATAACTTATTTTTGTCTTGATTTTCAGAATGTATTTCATTGGGGAGCAATAAATAAAATTCTAGTAAAGGGATGTAAGGATTTAGTTCAATATTTGAAAAAAAAAACTACTTGCTTATCTTAGCTATTAAAGAAAGGACCCGAAATTGAACTATAATATTTCTTAAGCCGGCGCTACATGATGCTTTCGCCGAATATTTGTCCGAATGTTCGTCTGTGAGTATGTGAGACGAATTTTCGAATGAGAGACAAATGGTTCGTCAACTGTAAGGCGAACATACGCATTTTTAATGTTTCAGTTATATATATATATATATATATATATATATATATATATATATATATATATATATATATATATATATATATATATATATATATATATATTGATTCTATATATTATCTATTTTTATTATTTTCAGCTATATTCAAATTTTTTAGCTTAATTAACTTCAAAATTATAATTATTTGTGATCGCATGTTTGGCCAATGCTGTTGCATTTAATTTGTTTTTGTTTTTTACAATTATTTATTTGTTTATCAATTCTTGTTTTTAAGTTTTATGATGTTCTCCTGCATAAAATTTGTTTGTGCATTGTTTCCAATCAATTTTATAAATCATATTTTGTCTATTGCTAATTTCTATTTTATCCTTAATATTTGCTATATATATGTATATGTATAGCAAATATTAAGGATAAAATAGAAATTAGCAATAGACAAAATATGATTTATAAAATTGATTGGAAACAATGCACAAACAAATTTTATGCAGGAGAACAACATATATATGTATATATATGTATATATATGTATATATATATATATATATATATATATATATATATATATATATATATATATATAGCTATTTATTATTATTTTACATTCCTAATTTTATTTGGTTATGTTCATAATTTTTAAATGATCTTTTAATTCGGTTAGTTATTCTGGGAATGTATTATTATTAATAAATTTTATTGTAATTTTTTGTTTTAATTATTTAATTTTGATTATTTTCTTCTTCATTGTTATTATCTTAATTTATTATTTAAAAATAATCCATGATGACAAATTGTTTCAAACGACCACTAGATTTATTTTTATGCATGTTCTTTTAGCATATTTGTTCATTAAAAAAAAAACAATGTACCGTATGAAATAGGATATAACATAAAAAACATATAACATAAAAATTGCTAAGTAGCTGCCTAAGTCTTTCAATGACATGGCACAACCACCAAATAACTGTTGAGGAAAAGGAAGATTAAATTCAACCCCTAAATAAAATCTTTACTTCTTTTAATGAAAACCTACCTTACATTACATATACATGCATCTACAACTACCCCGTTAACTTCATCCAGATAAATATCTTACTTGGAACACAAAACCACACTTGAAACCACACTAATTGAAGGAAGCAACCTGAATCTTCTTGACCATACGAATAGTTTCTCATAAACAGCTCGTGTTATGCAAATTATAGTATCAACTGCCAAGTTCGTCAGGTTGGACTTCACTATGAAAAGTGACTTACTTAAAATCATTTTTTTTCACTTCTTAATGCATGGAAACTGTATGGAATGAAGAATTATTATTTTTCTTTAGGGTTGGGAGACAGAAAATTGGGACACATTTTATTCATTTGTTTTGTTCTTTTTTGCATCCGATAGTATTGCGGTAGTAATTAATGGTTGAACTAAATAGAGATAAAAATATATAGGAAGACCCAAAAATATGAAAAGTACCGCTTGTACAGTAAGCCTGTGGAAGCATATTTTGTGCAAGAGTTTCGCAAGGATATGAATTCTATAATATGGTTTACGGTAGCATAAATAAATAATAAATTAACCCTCGAGACTGTCTTGAATACTTACAAATATGATAGTTCACCGTTATACATTTTTGTTTTATTACTTTTAATAATGAACCTTTGCAATCAACCAAGAAAAAAACAAACAAAAATTTAATCTTCATCCAAATTTAAGTTATTTTAGGATACGTGGGATCCAAAAATCGATTAAAAAAAATTCGTCCATCCGCCCTCCTCGGTTTTTCTGTGAGATTAGTGTGCCGATTTCCTTCAGATTTGGCAACCGAGTCACAGGTCATGCCAGGATGGTCCTCGGAGCAGTAAATTACAATCCGCCATTATTAAAGCTAGAGGAACAATATAAATTTCTTTGGAACCATCATACCAAAGCCTTAAAAATAATAATAATAAATAAATAAAATAAAACTTCTCGCAGCATCTATCGATTTGGAGACAATAAACCATTTTGTAATACTATGCGTTTTTTTTTTTTTTTTTTTTTTTTTTTACAGGGATCCAATGATCACAAGGTATATATATATTATGCTATAAAACTCATATTTCATACCTTCTTCTCCTCACTCCGGTAATCCATACTGCTAAATTTGTTGTGATATCTCAACAGATAAAGTAACTTTCCTTAGACACGAGGTTTCCGATGAACTTCATCACGTTTTCCAGTTAGATATCTTCAATTTTATAGAAGGTGAATTCTATACAAGAAGGTCCAAGCGATTTCTAAGTTCAACAGAGAAGCTCTGAAGTCATGCAGCTTTATTGAATTTGTTTCCTAAATTTTCAAATAAAAAATAGCCTCGTTCTGATTTGTCTATGATGTATTATTCAACTTGGCATCACTACAGTTTTTTAGCTGTAGAAGGTGTTAAAACGACCTGAAACCGTGTATTTTACTCTTTATTAGAACCCTCTGCAGTACAATATATGTTTAAAATAGAATCAAATAAATATAAAAAATAAATGAAAAACATAATAAAACAATAAATAAAATAATTGAAAATACTGAATTAATTTCAAAATTTCATATTCTTCTAGAACTATATCAGAATAAAATGCAATGCCAAATTTAAGTTCACTATAACTAAAAAAGTACATAAATACAAATATATCGATGAATTGTACGGTACTGTTGACAATGAATGAATAAAGTATCCCTTGATTAATTAATAAACAGAAATTGAAAAATACGAGGTGTGGCTATTAAATAACGAGACTGACGTTGCAATAAAATTTATTTTTATTTTATACATAATTACTTACTATCACCTTCAATATACTCCCTTTCTCTATCCCTACAACGCTCCATGCGAATTTTCCATTGTTGGAAACAGTGCTGGAAGTCATCTTCTGTCAGCTCCTTCAGGACGCGCGCCGCTTTCTGTTTACAGCTTCCACGGACTCAAATCTCGTCTCTTTTAATGAAGATTTCACCTTAGGGAACAGATAGAAGTCACATGGTGCAAGATCTGGTGAATAAGGTGGATGTTCTAACACTGGAATGCTGTACTGGGCTAGGAACCTCTTGACAGATAACGCGGAATGAGCTGGCGCATTGTCTTGGTGGAGAACCCATGATTTGTCCTTCCACATTACGGGTCGTTTTTTCCTTACTCTTTCACGTAGTTTTGCAAGTACCTCAAGGTAGTAGAATTGATTAATAGTTTGACCTTCAGGAACCCAGTGAAGGTAGACAATCCCATGAATATCGAAAAAAAACAAACATCATTTCTTTAAATTTTGACTTGCTGATTCTAGCTTTTTTGGCTCTCGGTGAAGTTGGGGTCTTCCAGTGCATGGATTGGCGCTTCGTTTCCGGATCATAAGTAAAAAACCACGTTTCATCACATGTTACCGCGGAAGCTGTAAAAGAGAAAGCGGCACAGAAGATGACTTCCAGCACTGTTTCCAACAATGGAAAATTCGCATGGAGCGTTGTAGGGATAGAGAAGGGGTGTATATTGAAGGTGATAGTAAGTAATTATGTATAATAATAAAAATGAATTTTATTGCAACGTCAGTCTCGTTATTTAATAGCCACACCTCGTAGACAATCTCTAATAAACCTGAAAATTTGAAATAAAAAATTTTCAATGGCAATTTTCATAATCCGCTAAGATTTTTTCAAAGCAGAATTTCACTTCTCGATTCTATTTAAAATTAGCAATAAAACCAATAAGAACTAGCTATAGGTTCTCGATAATTTTTGAAAACAATATTTAACATTTTTTCAAAAGTTAAAAACCTTTTAAAGAGCAACGCAAAAAGATACGGATATATACATCATATACATAAGATGTATTATTAATTTGGAAAGGTTTTTCAACAAAGGATTCTGTAAACTGTATTCTAAGAGAAAAAGCTGTTAACAAAAAAAATGAATTTGGGTACTTACAATTAGGTATTAAGTGGTCGACCATATCTCCTATTGCTGTCGGGGTTTTAACCTGGCACCATAACGTGATAATGCGTCTTCTCCGTATTTATGGAAATTTATGTGGCGGCGTTAAAAATTAAATTTATATTACATTTCATTTCATTACAAAAATTCCGTTATTTGAAAAAAAAAATGGAATAATCCCTAAACATTGAATTTATGTGACGGCGTTAAAAATTCGTTTTTATTGCGATTATTAGTGATTATTACATTTTTTACTGGTTTAATTAGATCACAACTGTCGATTTCTGCTCGCTGTGTGCTTGTCAACCAGTAGGCTATTTTTTTGCGGTAAGTGGAACCTACAGAAGCTGTTCTTCAAACAACGTTTTGATTTACATTTCTTCTTGACAGTTTTCTAGTTTTTTATTGCTTGTCGAGGTAAAATTGCATGATAGTAGGGGGTAAGCGCAGATCTCTGTTGTCGGACAAGTGTGCGTGGTGTACACTTGCTTTTCCTAAAAAATTTTACCGAGGCAAGTGCGGACTAACGCATTAAAACATAAATTATTATTTTTCTATACATTTATTCAATTATATTCCACATCCCGCTTTCATGACTCAAAGAAGATTTTAAAATGTGAATCTCAGACAAGCTTTAACTTTTTCGATGATTACATCGGTTTAATAATGCTCCAGAAAACGAACTGCTTTGCACTTGTCACAAATCCGCTACTGGTTGAATAATGAGTATCTCAGATGCCTCATACGTACGCACTTGCCTCTTAATGCAGGGATAATTGCGCACTAGGGCCTATTAAATTGAATTATTAATCTCATAAAAACTGACGTGATTGAAACGTGGGCTTGTATGTAATATTTAACAATAGTGGTCTAAGGAATATTTTAAAAACAAAGTAAAAATCTGGCTCCAAAAATGAAGACTCTACAGTAATTTAAAGTCGAACTTTGTAAAATTTAGTGTGCACTCAACCCACACTACCTTACTGTATTTTCTTGCGTTTAAAGTAATTTCCAAATTTTCACCATTTTCCGTAAAAATAAAATAAAAAAAAACTAGAGAAAAATATCACAAAACACATAATTGATCACAAAGGTTACAGTATAGATTATAACCGAAACCAATAGAATATATGTTATACCGCTTGAAGCCTCAGGCACACAGAGCGCAATATATCACGGCGATCTGCGATCTCAGCACACAGCGAGCTGGCAATCTAATGTATTACAACTTACTGCATTATATATACCACATAGAAGGCGATCTAAAGCAGTGGGCCAGTCTTGATCGAGCCCGGCAGAGATCTATTTCTATACAGCAAGAGCGATCTAGAGAGATCGCAGATCGCGTTCTGTGTGCCTGAGCCTTTATACGTAAGTACCTGAATTTGTGTAACGTAGGATTTTCTAATAATTAAAATCATTTCGAAAGGCAATAAGATACTACCGTAAGTTGAGGCTACTTGTATACAGTAGGAGGTTACTTGTACCCACCGAAAAAAGGTTTATTATTACGAATAAACCTTACCATGCCTTACCTTACCATATAGGTAGGACAAGCGCTCGGACCTGGGGCACTTTATAAAGTTCCCGCTACTTTTTTTTCAGTTTGGATCCAAATAACCCCTTGGTGTTCAAGTAGCCCCGGAGTCACGGTATATCATTTAAAAACGCGTTTTTTAATTGTATCCATTTATTTTTTAAAATAGTTAAATAATAATTATTAATATGATAATATTTAAAATATGAGTAATTAGTTTTAGAATTGTCACCATGAATAAAAATCATACAAAAAAAAAATCACAAAATTTTAAGTATCTTAGAGAATCATACAGCCAGAGAATCAAATAGTTTTTATTATTTCTTATTTGGACATAAAACAATATATACATATTTTTTTTTTAATAGTTCAGAAATACAGGATTGTTAAGCTCTGAAAATGATTTATATCGCATTGATAAATTAAAAACAAAACTATTTTAATGAAGTAATGTATTCACACAACAAACTGGGGGGGGCGCTCCCTCCCCGGAAGGTGGAAAAAAACTTCTTGAAAACTATTTTCTATTACATATACAGTAGAGGATTTTATTTAATAATTGAATTTTGATTGATTAATGTGGATTTTAAAACGTGAAGCATTCAATGCTTTAAAATTTCTAGAGGCAGGGAAGGATAGGAGGAGATGGTGCACAGTTGTGCCCCATCTCTCCTCAGAAAATTCCTGGATCCGGTACAGACACAACAATCCGGAATGTGTCTGATTTCTGGATTAGCTTTAGGAGTGGTGTACCTTAGTGGACTGAGAATTCCTTGGGAAAATCTATTTCTGTACATTTTCGGGGCGACTCGAGGGGCAAAACCAGCACTCATGATGTGGGTGCCAGACTCTTCAATGGGTTAGGTGAAAACCTGAAGATTGAGCATGCCTGCTTACTATCTTTGGTCAAGAAAGGTAGTTTCTTTATAAAATACTGATCCCAAGACCCCAGAAGCGGTGATGGCCGAGCACGTATTAGAATACCACCTTCGCGGATTTGATTACCACCTGGATCAAAATATTTATTTCGCGGGGGAACGAAATGAATCTTGACTCTGGTTAGTACGGGGCGGCAAGCTCTCAGTGGTTGGTAAACAAGACCAAAAGGCCTTCTTTCCAGCCTAGTTCCTCCACCAATACCAGTATCAGTAACCCTAATACCCATCAGGGCTGTAGTGGTACAGTATTTCTTATTAATATTATATATCTCTTTATTTCCCAAAGAAGTCTTTAATATAAATATTTTTTTGGGGTGAGGGGGGTAGTGAGGGTTAATACATTCGTAGATTCCAACCTAATGACAGAAATTAGAATGAATTTCTTTTTTCAAGTGCAGTGTTCTTTTTCTTTGATATCTCTTAGTTTCAGAAGTTTTACCTTTTGTTCTAGATCCAGTTTCCTTACATCGTACTATAGACTTGGTAATATTGCTTTCTTGATTGCATGTGATAAATTTTGATCATGCTTTATTTTGGAATAGTTTTATTATCTTTCGAGACCATTTCTTCCACGTAGCTGATTTAGACATTCATTGGCAAGTTACTCTGCTTGGTATGGTTTTGATAGGTTAAGTAGCCAATATATAATATCCTAGCTAAATTTTCGTCGAAGTTTTCGACTTTCAGGAGTATTCGAAAAAAAGAAAAGAAATTTGTTAGGAGTTAAAGAGATGGCATTAGTAGATTGGCAACCTGCCCAAGAGTCTTTCCTCGTTAACCGCAATCCGAGAACCCCTCAGAACCCCCTTGACAAGTGTCCACACCATCCCCTTGTCGTGTGATCTCTTCCCCCCTACCACTTTTGACGGTAAGTGGAACCTACTTTTTACCCTTCCACTCAACATTCCGTCATCTTTCTTAACATCCTTTTTATTCGCTTAGGTTGTTAAAGGAATTGCATGGTTGTATATCATGATGTTACAATAAAATATAGATTTCGGGTTAAGGATAAAAGACATTTGATATAGATGCGATTGCTTTAAAGGTATAATCCATTTCCGATGCTTCTACAGAATTTACCTAAGTCATTTTTAGGTATCTCGTCTAAATCTAATCTGATATTGTCTGATTGTTACAGAGGTTCAATTTTTATCATATTTGGGAAATTTCAAATGTATAACAACAATTTTCAAACTGACAAGTTGTAAATTAATTCAGATTTTAAGAATTCTGGCGTGTAAAAAATGATCATTTAAAAATCTTGTTTTCATCAATAATTTGTAATTTTAAGAATAAATCGTGATTGCATGTATTACATTGATTCTGATTACAGTTAGGTATGACGTCAGAGATAAGCCAACACCGCCCAAACCACGCCCCAAACCTTAAGCTCCCACCCCCCTGCGAGTGACCACGTGCAACTAACCTCTTGTTATCCCAATTAACTTACATCGTTAATTGTTGTTCATTCTAATATTTATTTTTAAAAACATAAATGAAAACAATTAATGGATATATTCCAAATCTACTGATGAAGGTTAAGACATTATGGATCTAGAATTATTTCAAAAATGTTAAACTTACAGGTACGTTATTATTTTTATTTCCGATAATTAACAATGATGTTCGCTTCCACATATAACAATCAGATGTCACAAGTTTGGGGCAATTTATTTAGTTTTACAATTATTTATATAAGTGAAAAGAATTAGTGAGAAAAGTGATATATTTGATTTCGCATTCAACAATACTATAAGTACTGGGTATAAAAAAACAAACAAAATTATTTCCTATTTTTTTTTGAGGCCATGATTTTCAATATTTCATGTGGTTAGGAACACCTTTCCAATTGGCCGTACGGTAGTTTAAAATCTAAATAAATTTGTCTCTTTGTATAGAAGAAATTATTACTTGTTTTTATTAAATATTAAGCGGTGACAGCAGTAAACTTTGTCAAATTATAAGTGATAATGAAATAATGTTAATAATTATCAGTAAAGTTTTTAAAAATATTATATTTTTGATTAGCTGCACCAATATACATGCACACTATAGGACAAGAAAATGGCATTATTAATGCCGAAGCGTTGATACATTGCATTCTATAAATTTAAATTGTAATATTTGTTAGAGTAGAATAGAATAGAAAAATAAACTTTATTCTGGGACTAGGTCCCTTAAGAATAACTAGTATGTACAAGTAAAAAAATGATAACAGAAAAAATGCCTGGCCAAAGACTACATTAATAAAGGCCAATTAATATTTACAATAATCTCAATTAAACATATAAGTAACGAAAAAAAGAATATTTTTATATTTGTATAATTGTATTAGTCTAATAAATATAATTGTTCTGAAAACATATATCTGAAGAGCGCCAGGCCACAGGAAAAGGTGTTTTTTCCTACAAAAAAATATGAAAGCTATTTATAATTATTCAAAAGATTCTACTGAATTTCATTGGCTGTTTCAATAGGATTATTTCAAATCATAAACTTTATTTAAAGAGTATTTAAAAATTGAAAAAAAAAAAAATAACCAAACAGTGAAGGCTGAATTCGCTTTTCTACAATACAACTTTTATTCAAATCTTAATGCTTTGTTAAATGAAGTTAGCTCTAAAGTAAAATATGGCAAGTATTAAACAATTTCGTAATTTCTGAATAAAAAAGTCTCCCATTTATTAGTTAAATCTTTATAAACAGATAGGAGTTATTTTCATCACAATATGTAAGTATGTAAACATATTTAAATGAATTTAAGTGAATAGTCGTCATTTTTTAAACCCTGATTACACTATTAGTGAAGTCTAGCGATAAGAAAATTATAATTTATAAAATGGAATTTTTTTAGACTAAAAAATCATTAAATTATTATGTATTATGAAGGGGTTCTTTAAAATATTAAATTGAGACTTGATCACCAGTGCTTTGTGTTCAAATAAGTGATAAAAGCTGTTGTTAAATAAAAAATACATTAATTTCTTATCCTCATAAGAATATCTTAATCCTAATGGTATATTGAAAATATAAATTGGTATACAAATAGTAAGTGTAAATAGACATGATAGATTCCTCAAATTGAGATTGTATTATTAATAAATACATACATATTAATGAAATTATCGAAAGATATTTAATCATTTGATAACATAAAATAATTGGAAATGTTGGTTACAAATGTCATTGGCTAAATATTTCGATGTCATACAGTTTAAAATTTAATATTAAGATTGATTATTTGAATAATTCAAAAAAATGAATAATATTTTTTAAATATATATAACTGGCAGAACATAGTGATATATAAATAAGTAAGTAACTGAATCATTGAGGTAATGCAAAAGCAAAGAATTAAGAAATATTTTTTCAGAAAATATTTCAATTTTTTTAGGTCCGGCCTAATGTTTTTCTAGTGTGCGAAAATCATTTTAAAAATTTATTTTTAAACAAGACTTTTGTTTTTCTATACGGCAAAAATATTTTTATCATATCATAATCTATCTCAAAAGTGTTATAATAATTCCATTTAATTTATGAAAGCGTGCCGTGATGACAAACTATATCTTGAAGCTAAGCTACCGAAATAAAAACGTCCGGCAGCCCTTCAAAAATTCCTTAAAAAGGAAATCGTTTAAAATTTGTATGTGCATATACATAATTATTATTTAACTGTGGAACATTTTTCTATGACTGATAGGCATATCAAGAGCTTACGGAGAAACAACACAAAACCTTTAAATTTCATTCTTGAAATAATATTTTAAAATTATAATCAATACAAAATAATGTATAAACCGTGATAAAACTTCCTATTTGTAAATATTTCAGTGATAATAGATCGGAAAGAAAGATTGAACGTCTCCAAACGTAAGGTAATGAGGAATAAAATTCCTATTTTCTGCGATAAAAACACTAATACCAAAACCAAAATTTATATATATATATATATATATATATATATATATATATATATATATATATATATATATATATATGTATATGTATAATTATTTATTTATTTATTAGGCTAAATAATAAGTTTTTATTGAAGAAAATTATTATTTTTTCGATATTTTCGTGATTAATTTATAAATTATAACTCGATATTTATAAAAATATGATTAATTTAACTTAAACCAGATTGTTTCTCTCCTTTTGAAGTGGAAATTTTTTCTGGAGAAATATCGTCAAGCAGAAGACAATTTTATACTCAGTATTCAAAATTAAACATTTACGAGTAAAGTTGTAAATAAAATATTGCGATTTTTTGCATTTATTGGATCTTTCTCGATTCAGCATATAACTAATGCTACCATCCGTATCACTACTTCCACTAAGAAGCTCAAACGTTTGATATGGTTTTAGTATAAACGAAAAACGATATAAGAGAAAAAATCAATTACATTCTCTAGAAATAACATTATTTTAAATCTCAAATAGTTATACCTAATAACCCGGATGTTTTATAAAACAGTCATGTTTTCTAATTACAAATTTATTGTTTTCTCTGGCATTTGATTTGTCGTAAGAATATCGGAGTTTTACAAAATTAAACAAGTAGAAAACAAAAAAAAAAGTAAAAAATAACAAAACGTAAATAGGTATCTACAAGACGACCGGGAATCATGCCGCAGTTAATGTGTATTTTTTTTCGAATTCGGATACACCGAAATCAGGTTCTGAAATCATTCACGAATTGCTTATTTTTATTTTAAAAGAATAATTAATCCATCTTTTTCATAATGTCCAATTGACTCTATATCAACTATTAGATCACTAATATAAAAAGAGAAAATAGCGTTTGGTCTTGCAAATTTTAAACATGCGATTTCAAAGAACGTTCAATAGATTAAAATAAGTTATTATAAATTTTATAACAACAGTTTAATTTTTGTAATAATTCTTGACAAGCACTATTTTTTAAAAGGTATTTGTACAACAAAAACGACAATGGATTCAAAGAGTTGTAGTTATTTGTATAATTTATTATATCAAGGAATTTAATCCTTTATAATTCACACTTTTTATTATTCCTTAACATAACGAGGATTCGAGTCGTCTAGCTCATTATCAAATTGAATGTACAAACATTGCTAATATATCACATCAAATTATATCAATATAACACACCTTTTTACAAATTATATAAACTAATTTTTTTTTTTTTATAGTCCATCAGACCGCCCCGTGCTCTTGACTACGCTAAGTGACAGCTGAATGTCAACGAATTTTTGTAATTTTATTTGTTAGTCAAAACACTAAATAGTTATAACTGGGCCTACACATTTAATGCTGAGTGGCAAAATTGAAAATATCTTGTACAGACCCTACTTTTAAATGGTTAACAATAAAACATTTTACGAAATAAAATTATAAATGTTAGTTATTTTACGGAAAAGTCCATATTTTTAAAACTTATTTAAAACAAATAATAAATTTTAAAATATTTTTCTTGGATGTTGAACCTCACACATCATTGATGACAACGACACGGGCGAGATGAAATGTTTTTATCAAAATATTTTAATTAAATTCATATTATAATATTAGTAATAGCAGTTCCAAAAATTACGAAGTGACCAATCATTAGCAAGATGAAATTGGAAATTCAAATTATTAGGTTTTAAAAATGCCTATTACCATGTCATAATTCGATTTTTTTTTTAAATAATGAGCGACAGACAATTGCTTGACTATTTAACTTTATGACGAGAATATCGGACTATTTATTTTATGCGAAAACATTTATCCTAGGAACTTGATCTGCCACCGACAAAAAAATAAATAATAAAATAAACAGTTATTGCAATGTAAATCTGAAAACTTTTACCAAGCCATATTTTGTAAATATCCAACAATTATAATTGAAATTCGGCAAAAGTATAAATCTCAACATTCAACATTTCTACTTACCCTTGAAGTAAATGCTGAACTGAACGGTCTATGCATCCTCAGAGCATCTGAAAGACTTCCTGCTTGAGAGAAAACAACCAACGTTGAAGGCGGAAGTGAATTTGAATTGAATCCTGAATTTTCCATTAGATTGAAAAATTACTAGCTTTTAAATGCATTATCATAGTTTTCGAAAATATTATTTATCATTTATGTCATCGGTGTGATTTATAATCATAAACGTATAGTGACAACTAAAAGATAAAGTTTGCTAACCGGTCTCAGCTAAAACTTCAATGATTTTATAATATGACATTTGAAAATTTATTCAAGAATACTTCAACATTAATTGTTATAAGTAAAAGGCACGATAATTTAAAATTATTTTCTAATGTAAAATTGGTGACTTCAAATCCTTAAGAAATCCGTGGTTGCTGAGAGCAGAACCGATTGGAGTGTGGAGCTGGATTCACTTTGAATCTTGGGTAATGCAACTCGAGCGGGAACAAGTACCAACTCCTGCCATCTAGAGCGCAAGATTCTTATTTCGTTTCGTTTGATTCATTTGACTAAAAATATATACTTTTCCTCGTTAAAATATTTAATTCCTATAAATTATTTTACATTTCTTAACATAAATAATATTGGAAATGTGATTGAGGTAAGAAAAGACTATTTTCCTTCGCAGTAAACTAGTTTATGTTTTGTTGGTTTTTAAACATTTCTAAATATAATTTAAATTATCATTTATTTCGAGATTAAAAGTATTATTGTCATTCACCTTGAAATGTTGAAGATTTATATTAATTACTTGATCCTTTTTCGACAAGAAACAAATGCCTAATAAGAAAATTGTGATTTATTATAATTTATATTTCAAATTTTTAACAAAATCATTTTTAATAGCATCTATCTGATGCTTATTATATTGGTTTTATTCCAGTATTTACAACACTAGGTAATAGGCTAACCATTCTTTGTTTATCTGTTTATAAGGTTATTTATCTTTGTTTATCAGAATGTCAAATGTTTGAAAGAAGTTAACTAGTCACATATAGTTAACTTTCAGCCAGTATTTTTCATCTGTATGATTATGATTGGAAACTACTAACGATTATTTCAGTGTTTTTAAAAAATATAACTTCGATTTTTTCAGATGTGTGTAACAGCTTATTTGATCCCTGTTTTCAAGTTTATTGTATCTGAATATAATATTAAAAATTGTTAGATTTAAAGGATTGTATCATTTTCAAAATAACTGTACGAAGTATCCATAAATTGGTTAAATACTAAAAATCTTAATACTATTCAATGCAAACATACATGTTGATGAATAGAACAATGATATCTAAATTTTAAGGTGGTTGTCTCCTGCAATAATCTATCATTTGGTGTAAAGTGAAATTAATTTTGTTATTTAGTATTTTTAAAGATTTATGAAGGTATTTTAATTTGCTCTTTCATTACATATTATATATTCGTGTTTGTGCATTGACTTACTAATGAAAGTCATGGATTTATTTTCTGTTTGTATATTGTGTATCGATGTGTGAATCTAAAACAGAAGTTTTGATCAATACTGAGTATAGAGCTTATTTTTCCTTGAGTTAGGAGTAGACCATTATGAAATTATGCACCATAGGTATAATACCTCAATTTCAAATAATACAATACTGGATACATATTTGCCTAATAATGTTGAGCTTTATACATTGATTTCGTCTTAGGTGATATAGTATAGAGCTTGTAAGCAATATGTTTAGCAGTATACTAGTTTAAAGTATGCATAGTTTTTGTATTTTTTAAAGGAAATTGTGTTAACCAGCAGTATATATCTTAATGATATACGCTCAACACTATATTATTGTTCATCTTGATGTGTTTCTTAATTGAACTTAAGCACTAGGACAAAGTAACCAATGTTTTGTCTGAAAGGAAACTTAAATGATGAATTCAGATGAAATTAAAGTTAAGAATTTCTAACTAGTTGATTTGAGTCCTAAGGCTTGTAAACTAGTGTGATATTTTTTTCTTTTAAAGAAAATTTTGTACTGAATTAATGTCTTAACAAGAAGTGATGTTTTTTTTTTTTCAATTAAAAGTTATTTGGGCTATTCAACACCTTATTTTAAGTATTCTAGTGAGTTTCATTGGGACTTAAGAATTCTCAAAAATTTAAAGTTGGAACGTAGCTTTGATACACCACCCATACAGAAGAAAAAATAATATCAAGTTAAAATAAAATGTAAATGTATTCATACTTTTTTATTCGTTGAAGCTTAAAAATGGAAATGAGGAGGATGAGTTTGTTTTCTACTTTTTGGTGGTAAGAGTTGAACTATATATATTTGATTCATTGTAAATTGAGCAATCATAATTGCTTTTGTTATTCAAAAGAATGTGATTTTTGAAACTATTTCGATACAACAATGATTTAAAATGTTTATGTGCATTCTAACAATTTATTTGTGCAACCAATGTATAATACATTTCCTCTAAATGTTATATTTAAAATGACATTTCTTAAGTTGATTCCATTCTTATTAGACATGACCTACATCGTAATACTTGTCTTATCACCATATAATCCTTTATTTAATATTGTATAAATAAAAATGTAGCTAACCCTGAATTGTATTTCAAGCTCCTTTTATTAGTATATATGCCAACTTCTTGCCTACTCATTTAAACTATGGTTGCCTGGTCAATAAAAAAATTGTCTGGTGAACTAAAGGCTAAGCTGAAATGATTGTAAAATGATTTCATATGGATCATGTTAGGATTCCACAGAGATTGTACTACTTGGTTTCTCCTGTCCTTAAGTTATCTTATTATGTAATCCCATCTCTCTCCTTTATATCTTCCTACTCCTTTATTTTAGATCTAAAATTCACTTCTACTTTTTGATATTTCCTTTCATAAAATAGCTGTGTTTAACCGCTTGTAGGACAGAACTGCTTATACTCAAATTTAAAAAAAAAAAAATAGTGAAACAGTTTCAGAGACTTATATTGAGTATAAAAAAATTATCCTTTTTGTCTTAATTAGAACCTATTTGTCCCACTGTTTGCTGAGCGACAAACATTTATCTTGATCCCTAGACTAACTAATTAATGTTCTTACAGGTAATTTCATGATAAATTATACAACTGCTGTTTTTATTTGTGTAAACAAAGTATAAAATTGCAATATTAATGTGAAAAAAAATTACAGAAACAGATTGAAATTAAAAAAATATAAATTAATGATGAAATTAAATATATATAGCTTTAAAAGCTAATTCTAGTATACTCATAACATAAATACAATCTAATAAAAATGAATAGAAATATATATATTTTGAAAAATCATGCAACTAAAAAAAATTTTAATAAAATTTCAGCGGAATGAAAAATTTATGGCTATAATAATTTTTAAGTTAAATATATTAGATTAAAGAATGCTTACATAATTACAGCAAAAAAAAAAAATCATGGGAACAAGTTCCTTAAGGAACTGCGTCGTACTGTACTCACTACTAAGAGCTGGAATTGACAATGGGACATATGGAACCCACTAAAACTAAAATTAGCTAGCTTTTTACTTATTGGTCCAGGTAACAATTTTTTATTTTTCCCAATAAGTCCTGTAAAAGTGAACAAAGACTACCCGCAGTTTTTTTTTTTTATGCCACTTCTCAAGTAGGACGAATACTTACTGTCTTATAAAGGATTAATACATACTTCACTAATTGTGCTATGTTGTCTTTGATTTCCATCCCCCTCTCTAATGTTTTCTCCATTCCCAATAAATTACTGCCTGAGATTTCTCCTTGGGATATCATATGGTGTCCATGTCCATGTGATAAAATTATTATTTCCCTCCTTCCATAAACAATATTTTCTGAGCTCCACCCTCAACAATTCACTCTCCTTGCAAACTCCTTCCTTAAATTATTAAAACATTAATCCTAAATTTATTGATAATGAACCAGATCCCACTCTTCCGACCTCTAAATATCCCTTTACTGTATAACAATATTTAACTATTTTTATTGATCTGTTCAGTACAGTAGGATAATATAATAAGAAAGTAAAAATCAAAACTACCTAATTGATGTGTCTGTTATCTTTCATTCCATGAGCTTATCTTTGTTATTTGCATTTGTTTAATATTTGTTAATAGCTAAGTAAGGACGCCAGTGTAGCTGATTGGCTAGCGAAGGGGTAATAATATAAAGAACACAGGGTTTGAAACCTTCGCCCCAACTTCCCAACATAGCTGGTCCGTGTGTGAGGTTAGACCAAAACCCCCTAAATCTAGAGAAGGCCCACAGATTAAAGGCTTTTAAAAAAGATATAACAATAAAAATGACTAAGTACATTCCTATGGGTGAAGTTTATCTGAATTAATTTTTATTTTTAAATAATTAAGTTTTCAATTTCATTTTGTAGACACATGGCTTTTAAAGATTGAAAGGTTACTTCAGACAATAAACTCTGAACATGGGATGATTTCATTTAAGCTAGATGCTGAAAAGCCCTCTTTCTCACTGAAAAGGGACTCTAGGAATGCTAATTAGGATCTTTTCAGGGATATTTTGGGTAACCTACTTCACCATACCGCAGGGTATATAAATAATAGAGCACAATTAGTAATGTAGACCGGCCTTTTCGAAAGATCTGTTATACTAACATTTGAAGAGCCTCGTTCCTTAAAATTTGTATCCTCCAAAAAGGTCATGTAGTACTCCAATGATTTGACTTGGAGTGGAGCAGCCAAGATATGGAGAGGGAGGGGGGTGTGCTGGCCTAACATAGGTCTAGCAATTAATTAAAGGATTCCTTCCTTCTGGAACTAAGTGACTACCAGGGCTAAAAAAAGGAAGAACCCTGATTGATCTGTAGAGTACTAACAGTACTCCACTTTATTACAGATTCCAACCGCTACACAGCCCTAAGATATAGCCTACTGTGCTCATATAAAATCCAAGTGCGTCAAGTTTTACAAATTTTTCTCCAACAAATAGTAGGGCCTTGCGGATTTCATTATGAAAACCGAAAGGCTCATGACTTTGGAATTATTGGCTGTTTTGGAGTTGTAAAATGAATAATATGCCCTCTCTAGACTTTATACTCCTACCATTACCAGTAACATTAGGCACAAAGCCACTAAATATATCATTAATTGTTAATCATTTTTAGATAAATACTTGACAATTTTAACTTATTACTTATTTTTTTAGTTTATTACTGTTTAATTATTAATTTCAATAACCAACATTTGTAAATATTACTGCATATTAGTTATATTTCATTTAGTTAGTGATAGGATGAGGGAGGATGAGTGGTAGGAACCAGTCTTTGTTCTTAGTACATGCCATTTTTGATATTAATGTTCCTTTATTGATTATAGATTAAACCAGTTAAGAAAAAAACATGAAGTCATCCTTAATTATTGTAAAATAAAATATGAAATTCAAATACAAAATAGAAGTAATTTTATTTATATATGTTGTTTACAAGACAACTAAAATAAATAAAAATGATTATACATTAACTAAAATAAATAAAAATTAACATTTAATATTGACCTTAAATCTAAATAAATATGTAGTTAAATCATAAATGTAAGTCAAATTTATTCTTTGTTTAAAAAATAAATAAAGTATAAAATATATAAAATCATTGACAATCCATAATATAAATTTGGTAAAGGAACTTATTGAATGAGTTGTTTTTACACTTTATGTACATATAAATATATATTTAAATTAAATTTCCAATACTACCATCAGCATATTTAAATAATAATTCACCATTGCCAATCTCTGTCCCTCTTTTATCTTAATAATCTATGAAAATACATACTTTTGATGTGAAATGTTAGGAACATCCTCTTTGAAGCCAAAATTATGAATAAATTAGTTCATAGTCATAGTCACAGGACTTTTTTTATGTCTTTGTGAGGTTCCAAATTATTTGGAAGAACATACACTTCTGAAAGTATACAAAATCAGATGTTGTATCAAATTGCAAATGGTTTGAAAAAAAGGAAATGTAGACATTTTCTATTGTAACTGTAATAGGATAATAGTTATGAAAAGCTTTGCGTCTTCTGATTTTTAATATTTCTTCATTAGTGTCAATAAGGGAGACTAGGATGTAAAATGTATAGAAAAATGAAAACGTTTAGTATGATGGACCCTTAGCTACTAAAATATTATTAAAATAAATATCTGGAAAATACAGTATCATAGTAAACTTCTTAAAATCCTGTGAAAAGATAATATCTCAATTAGGAACATTCAAGACTGACTGAGAACTAACAGACCATCTAGTTTAACCATGTAATATAATTATTTTAATTTTTTTGGGGGATGTTACTAAATTTGTTGGAGATCTTTAGCCATTGTTTTGTTTTTGCAGAAATTTATTTCTTACAGGAATATAGTTATAGGAGCATAGCCTGGCGGGGGTAACCCAACCACATATTGTTGTGAACCATGGTTTCCATGGTGTAGCGGTAGGTTCCTTTGGGGCCAATTAGGTAGTGCTGTTCCCAACAATTATCCGAAACACTGGGTAGTTTAAGTTAGCTTGAACTTAGGTTCAAGGGTAGTGAAAAATTATTTTAGATCCATGGACAATTGCTGTTTAGGATCAGCAGACTGACTAGTACCTATTTTTTCCCCTGAAGGCTGTTCATGGACCAAACCTCTGAGTGGCTGTTTTTATATCCCAGAAAACTGCATCCCGATCGCTATTTAATATACACTGGGTAGGTTCAACAAATCTACACATGGTTAGAGTGAGTTGCCTTCAGTAGACTGAAAGGTTTTACCTGGAGGGGGTGGGGAATATAATTGCTTGAGAATCCCGGGCATTGTCGTCATCCTGGAGGGTAGTCTCCCATACAAGTGCTTATAATGCTTGACTCTATCAGTTTGAATACTATTGGACACCCAATAATTTTGAAAAAAAAAAAAGCATTAGAAACCAATTGACTAAATTTGCAAAAAGTGATGTTGCATTATTTATTTATTTTTTAAACTGCAGCTAAAGCCTGTCACTCGTTACATGAAGTGTGCATTGAACAGTGCTGGAATTATAGTTCTTTCACTTACATAGAACTGGAGATAAGAATAAATAATTATTTTGAGATAAAAGTTCTGGTTATTTTTGGGTTTCAAAATACTATTTAATTGAAAAATAAAATTATCGGTTTGAAAAATATAAAATAAAATTTGACCAGTTTGATTTAAAACAAACAGAATGAAAATAATCGGTTTCCTAAAAAAAATATTTTTGGCTTTTTTTCTTGGCAACAGTTCATTGCTCAAATGAATTATATTTAAACTGTTAAATATTAAAATTGTCCTTTCATATTTATTACAATGCATTTGGCTTGCTGGATTCCTCCTAGGGAATGAAGTTTCTTTTGAATTGAAATTTGATCAATTTTTTTCTTGATAAATAAGCCAAGTTTGGTATAACAGATTAATTGTGAAAAAATAACTAATTAAACAAAAAAAAAATCTCATAAATTTTCTTCTTTTTTCAATGATAACAATCAAGTTCACAATAAAGTTGTTTAAATGTTTTGAACTTCTACCATATACATTTGTTCAAAACTTCAGATAACCAGTTCCTTTTTTTAGTAGCTGGATTATTTCATTGGAACAGAATTTCCAATTTTATTTGTATTCATCTCTTGCTTGATGGACATGCCAAGATTATAGATTCTTTCTGAGCATACTTTAATTAACCCAAATAAGTTTTTAATTTATATACCAATACTTATTAAACTTTTATTTATTAACATTTTGTTGCAATAGTCAAGTTAAAGTCATCATTTACATGATAATGCTTGAATTATCAACACTCCAAGCAAATTATTAAAGTCACCAAAATTTTGATGGTTGTATTACACATTATTATTGGAATATATTGTAATATAAAACTTTATTAATGTATTGTAAACTTTTAATACATGATATTTTCGAAATTAAGATTTATAATTCCTCAAATCAATGGGCAGTGATTTAAAATAATCACGATACTTTTAAAAAAAAAATTTGTTACCATGGAAGTCATAGCAAACTAGTAGGAACAAAGAGAGGGAGGGATCTTTTCTCGGCCATCCATTTCATTATGCTTCATTTCTTTTCTGATATTTGTTGCAATTGCAAATACCGCATCATTGGGCATATGCTATCTATGTAATATGAAATACGTAGAAGACTTGCCATTTTTCAGGTTGCTTCAGATAGCTCAAATAGTTTGTTATCTACTATTTTTCTTAGCTCTTGATTCATCAATAATTTGTTTTTAGCATTATTATCATAAAATAGAGTGTCAGGACTAGACTGTTTCATTGCACTGAATTTTTATGTCCAACTTGTTGAAGTTTTATTTCTGTTGTGCACGTGTTACTCCCTCTTGTCCTTCTAGAAACATTCTTGGGTTTACGGATATTGAAAGCTCCATAAACGATGGGATTAATACTAGAATTTGTACAAGCAAACAAGAATAGTGCTTTTTGAACACGTTGATCAACTTGTGTGGCTGAATCTCTGTCTACCCAATACCTGTGTCAACAAAAGAATTGTTTGTTTAAATTTTAATAAATAATTTTTTTATTAGTGTGTAAAAGTTCCAGGGATAATCAAATCAACAACCAAAGTTTGAAACTTTTCTATTATTGAGCATATTTATAATAATGATATACCATTTTCATTCATCGGTGTGTATTATTATTATAGTAGAATGTTATTGATAAATTTTAATATATCGAATTAATATAATTAGTAAACTGTAATTTTATAAATAAGGAAAAACTATCTGGCTGGCCACACAACATGCTAGACAGGGGTGTACGCAGAATTTTTTTTCGCGGTGATTTACATTTTTTTTTCGTGAGGGGGGGGCGAGGATTTAATGATAAGAAGGCAAATAATCACCTAAATGTTTATAATCGTCAAATTTGGGGTACGTTTTAAGGATAAGCATGGAAATAGGATAAAAAACTGTTGTTAAAATTACCAACAATATTACTCAAACTAAAAATCTTATGTTGGTGGGCATGAAAATTATATTTTTCCGTACATTTCGAGAGGGGGGGGGGTAGCCACCCTCCTGCCTACGCCACTAACACTGAGAAGTTGGATGCACTCATTTGTATGAGCTCTGAACTGCTATTCTAGAAATTTTGATGTTTCTTAAAACATCCTTATCTTTTCCCCTCTGGTTTCTTTATTTCTGAAAATCCGCTTTTATTCTCATTACTCCGTCATTTTAAATATATAGCAAATAAAAAAATATAACTATGTAATTCACTATTGAATTACGTTTTACTGGAACAATATGCAAGACTGGTTCTGGATAAGTATAGACTAGTTAATTCAGAAGCAAACACATCAGTATCTTAAAAGGCATGTTAAGCAATTAAAACTTTGGTATCGAACATTTTAATCCACTAATTACAAATGGTATGATTTGGATAATTACTTAAGGTTATTGTTGAAATTTAAATGCAGCAATGAATAGTAGCGGATCTAGACTATGCGGGTCCCTGGGCGATACGATATTGCGGGGCCCCCTTGGTTAGGGCGAAGGGCTGCCGGGAGGTTTGAGGGGTATGGAATAACCCAAGAGGAAGAGGAAGTCCGGGTGCCCCCTAAAACTATAAATTTGTTTGTAATTTATAGGTAATTTATTTAATTTTCCTGTGGCGCGGGGCCATGGGCGATCGCTCCCTTCGCATCTCCCCTCCCCCCGCCTGGATCCGCCACTCGCAATGAATATGATAATCTGTTCAAACATTTAAATTTAAATGACCGAAGTTGCATGTTTAACATATTTTTTTTTACTTACCAAAAAGCCATAACATAATATGGCGTCCAGCATATAAAAAATGCAGATATTATTGTGATGGTCATTTTAAGCGTTCTGGTTTTGGCTCTTCCAAAGAAAGCCATGTTATTCCTCCTCAGTTTATCTAAAAAAGAAACAAATTATAACTTAAAAACATATTTCTGGAATATATTACAGCTTAAATTAATTGACATCCTCTGTGTCAGAATAACCGCCAATTATACTGTTAAATGATTGATATGAACTATTTCGAAACTGGAAATTATTCAAAGTCAACTAAAAGAAAAATGTATTTCAGAAATCTGAGTATAAGTTTCATCTTTTCCATTTTCAATACAGGATTCATATAACAATGCAAACAATTATATTCCCCACTCACAAGGGGTGTGTCCGTCGCCGATTTCGATCGAAATTTTTTGGATAGATTTTTTCACTCCAAAAATGATGGCAGATTTGGATTCAGCACAATACCTTAATGTTAAAAAATCATCGAAAACAAAAACAAAACATTTTTTTCAAGCCCGAGGTTGCTGAAAATCTTTAAACTTAACAAAATTACGTTTCATTTTGAAGCACTGTATCTCGTCTTAAGTGTAACCGATATCGACGACTAGTTAGAAAGATGGGAATTTCATATTTATATATATATATATATATATATATATATATATATATATATATATATATATATATATATATATATATATATAAACAGATATTGCATTATCTCAGTAGATCTGTGTAAAAAAATGGTATTACCAAATAATAACAAAATTAATTTTTTTTGCAGATCCCGTTGGTTCTAAAACGCGTAGGAACACCATGGTTAAAGCAAATTGCGTAGTTTAAGAACCTTTACCGATGCCCCGGTTGGAATTGTTCAAAGAGCTCCTGATTTATGGACGATAATATGAATCTTAAAAAAAATTTTATGTTAGGACCCTGGGCCAAATTTTTAGTAAAAAAAAATTTATTTTTAGATTCTGCGAAAATTTGAATATAGGGGTTTTTCAAAGTGCTAAAAGCAAATCTGACCAGTTTTGAATAAAAAAATTGTTTTAATATACTTCAATCCGTAAAAGAATTCAGTTTCAAATTAAATATAATTCAATGGACTCTTATTTCATTTTAGAAAATTGGATCCCTCAAAAATTTACTATTTCTGAATCACAAATAATCTTTTTATATTGTCTATAACACGTTAAGCACAGCCTCAAAGGATAATGTTTATAGCGGTGGTGTAAAAGTATAATATTTACTATTTCTTGATCACAAACTATGTTCTATTATATTATGTACCCACATGATTAAGAACCCGGCCTTTGAGGTCGTGTTTAAAGTGTTATAGTACAATATATAAACATTATTCCTGACTCAGAAATTGTAAATTTTTGAGGGACCCAATTTTCTAAAATGGAATAATTGAATTTTAGAGCTATCTGAAGGGTACATTGCATTATATTTAATGAAAACAGTATTCTTCTATGGAGTGAAGTATATTAACAGAATTTTATCCAAAAATGGCGTCAGATTTGGTTTTAGTACTTAAAAAAATCTATATTCAAATTAGAGATTGATAAATTATTTGCCACTTCCATAATTTTGTTTTTATTGAAAACTAGTTTCGAATGCTATACATTCATCTTCTGTTCTAAAAATACACAAAAATTCAAAAATAAGCAATTAAAAATACAGTTTGGTATTATTATACATATTAAATTAAATTTAATATAAATTAGGATTCAAAAACATTTATGAATTTAATTAAGACAAGAAATCAAATACATGTTGGAACTCACCATGGTTTAATTAGATTATATCAAACAGAAAAGTTTGTATTGGTTTGTCCTCGCACTGAACCAGCAATGAAAGAAAGGTGGGGTATTTATAGGTAAACGGTTTAAGGGTCGGGGTTTTCCAGTAATTCTGGTGAGTAATTGTTTTTTTCTGTTAGAGATGGGAATAAATTTAAGATTGGACTATTGGAGATATTTATTTGGCAATTTAAGCAAAAATCTGGATTGGATTTGAAGGATTTTATTATTTCAAGTGCTTCATATATATTTAACAGCCTCAAATTAAATATTTTTGTGCGTTTTTAGAACTGAAGATGAATGTTATTTTTGTCCTTAGATCTTGTTTGAACAGAAGAAACAAGAAAAGGTGTTAAGCAGAAGTAATTTGAGGACATATATATTTATTAAATATTTTATAAATTACTCTAATTGTATATATTCTAATTAGTTGATTTTCTATTTTGTCAATCTTCTAAATTTAATTGTTTTCTTTTTTGTGTATTGTTTTCCCGATAATAATTTTTTAAAACCTTAATAATTTTAATATGATAGTAACTACAATAATATTTAAAAACACAAAAATATGTACTATGTGCATGCAAGCATCATTCTCTTTGAACGGAAGATAAAACATTTTTCATAAATACGCATCTCATCAATAGGGTTACTTTTAGAGGAGAAAGGTGGCTAAATAAAAAATATATATATGTATGTATACATGCAAACTTTATAGAAAAAATATTATGAGTACATAAGATGAAATTCTTAAAATAAAACATGCAAATTTATCAATAAGAAAAATAAACTCTATATTATGCTATAAATGTAATCAAATTGTGCTTTAAAAATTTTACCTGAATTAACATGATGATCTTTTGATCTTTTGCATATCTCGATGAATATCGAGCCATAGAAATAGGTTATAAAGATCAATGGCAACAAGTACATCGATAACATTCCGAAGAATGAATAAGCGAATTCTTGTGCATGTGATGAAAACGAATTTATTGTTATGCACTGCTCATACCACGTGACATTAGGATGTCTCTCGACGTGAAAAATTATTGTCTAAAAATAATAATTTTAATTAATATCCAGCTTAAATAATTTAATCTATAATTTTCAAAATGAATTCATTTCGATATCTTATAGGATCTTTAAACCAATTCTCATCAATAACTGGTGCATAAAAAAACAAAACAATTATACTACCAGGTCTTCAATAAGTTGTTACTTTTTTTTTTTTGCTATACACCAAATATAGATTGTATTAAAACGATGAAACGAGATGCCAAGGTAAAGGATACAATTTATAATATTTTTCAAATTTTGTATGGAATTCTTATGTTGACAAAGGAGTTCTAACAATAACAATGATTAGATGAAATAAGTTATATAACATATTTATAGTAAGCTTTTAATAAATGGCAAAACAAATTATTACATGAGGAATAGATTAGATATTTGATGAGGAAGTCAAGGTAAGGCTTAATCCAGGCAACAAGTGACGTTGTGGCCTCAGAAGATATTTCAAAACAAGTCTTCTGTGAAGACTCAAACTCAAGATTTTCGAAATTTTCATGCGTCTTGTAATCAGAGTCGTCGCGTGGTTGTAGGAACCTATGGAGAGATTTTGCCTGGTACCCCCTTAAAATTGGCAAGTAGCATATTTTCTCATGTTGGCGAGTTTTATGTCTTTACCCTTCCACCAATGGTCAATAAATTTCGAATCTCTTGCCGGCTTCTTATAATTTTAATTATTAAAAAATAATGATACATTGGTTAAGGCCATACTTGTAGTAACTTATGATAGTGAAACGTGGGCATTGACAAAGAGAGCCGAAAGGTGGGAAATTAGTTGGGAAAGGAAAGTACTGCGCAAGATATATGATCCTATGAAATAGAAGAATCAAAGGGCGATGAGAAATTATAAAGAAATGAAAGAGTTGCATAATTAACCTGACATTGTAACTCTTAATAAGAGGAGCAGAATAACATCGTTTGGCCAGCTGCACAGATTGGACATACCAAAATGTCGAGGATGATTATGAGGGCCTCCCGGTAAAAAAAAGAAGAAGAGATTGTAGATCAAGATTTTGATAGGAGGATGTGGAAGCCGAGCGAAGGGCATAGAAGTAAAAAAAGAGTGCCCGCAGATAAACAAGAATGGAGGATTATTGAGAAGGCTATGATCCTGTCTGTCGGACTTTAGATCAGGATGCAAGTACATTAGTCATAGATATTAAATATCAGTCTTCATTGGTTGCAGTGACGAAGATTTTAGGATGTGTTGAGATTTCAGTATTGGCGGGGGAAACTATTCCCACAATCGGGTTTTTTCTCGTTCCTGCCAAAACCTGACGCTACTGTCCTGTACTAACCAGAGTGGGAGTGTCATGATTCATTATGCGGGACCACTACGA
Source organism: Rhaphigaster nebulosa (assembly GCA_948150685.1). Classification (NCBI taxonomy): domain Eukaryota; kingdom Metazoa; phylum Arthropoda; class Insecta; order Hemiptera; family Pentatomidae; genus Rhaphigaster; species Rhaphigaster nebulosa. Next base: position 42,895,905 of record OX411307.1, read on the forward strand.
TAAATATTTACCGATACTGATAATAATTGTGTGAAATTCGAATCCACATTACTCCAAACCAAGCACTTAAGGAAACTCGCCCAAACGCGCTCAGCCATCACGGCCTCAAGAATTTATTTATAAAATATTTTGAGAGGTGGAGAACAAGGATTATGGCTGACTTAAGGGTGCTTTTAGAACTAGAATTTATAACTTCGAACCAACAAAATTACTCCGCAATCCGTAATAAACATTTGAATTCAACTTACATATTACCTGTGGGAGACTGCATAAAGCAGATGCCATCCATGCGCATGTAATAATGATTTTTCCTCTTCTATTCGCTGCAGATAACTTCAAGGGTTTAAGAACTGCATAGTACCTGGGTTCATTGCAGTATCAATTAATTTCTATTTTTATTACAATTTTAAACAGCTAAATAAAATTACATTGGCAATAATACTCTAATACATTTCAATAATGTTTCTACATTAAAATGCGTATATATTCAAATATATATTGTTAAGATATTAAATTCATTTATTAATGAAATTTACAACTGTATTACATAATACAACAAGTAAATGTGAGGTTAGAGTACAAGACATGAGAATTACTTGTGAAGGAACCACCCATTGGTGACACTTCAAGGGATATTAAATTAATTTAGTTTTTGTAAATAAAAATATTTTTGTTGTTACAATGTTGATGTTAATGTTAGTTTTATCTTTATTAGGTGAAATAATTATGGAATTCCATTTGACGATCAAAATTTTATTGAACAAATATAATATAATTTATAATACATTATTAATTCATTTTTTCTTTAGGCGGACTGATTTAATTTTATGGAATGCCAGAACTTTTACAAATTTACATCTAGGCATCAATATATAATGAATTTATATTGTAAATATTAAAAATAAAAAACTTCATAATTCTCTTCTTGATGATTTTTGAAAGACCAAATTCTTTTTATATACATATATGCCTATGTTATCCCAGCGCTGGGATATTCTTAACTTGACTTTCACTCAATTTGTAATGTGGACTTCACTTTATATTGATTCACTGTTGAATTATAATGATTCTCTTGCCTCTTTACGGCTAAGACGGTCCTTGCCAATTTTGAACTTCACTATTTGGCTTCTTACCCACAACTGAGCTGACTTATGTCTCGTCTAGCATTTCACTGACTGATGTTCATCTCGTTTAGATAGACTTGTGTCTCATATGTAATCGTATCGCGGTCTCACCTGCAACATCCGTTTGAAGAAAAATAGTCCGTTTCTATTATCTCGTTTTTTTAATTTAAATTTCTTCTTTTCAATTTGTCACGGTACTACTTCACACAAGCTACCCCAACATGCCGATTTATCAGGTCTGACTGTACATCGAATTCCGGAATTAGCCGAGTCTGTCCGAAAGTTGAGGGAGGTAAGACATTAAATATATTTATTTTTTACCTGTATTTTGAAAGATCTCCACCTTTTTCATAAACTTTGGCTTTTACCAGCCTAAGCGATTTCTTCTGCTGGTTATTATTTATTTTACTATACTTTATTTGCCTCTTTACCTTTACTATTAGTGATTTTTTATATTGATTCACTAGTATGTTCATTGAATTTTTTATTTATTTCTTTGAATAATTTACAAGTTCATATGTAGCTTGTGTGAAGTAGTACCATTCTCACACATACATTTTATACTCTAGTTCAAATATAGTTTTTTTTTACGTTATTAAGTTGTTTTAACACAAATTTTTATTAATATTCATCTAAAAGAAGATCGTAATTTTTCCGGTTTCTTCCGATTACAGTAGACTGTTCTTCATTTCACTCTTGCTTTCACTAGTTTTTATTTTAAACATCACAAAGGTATTTAAAATTATTAAATAGTCAAATTTTATCTTATATGTATATATATATATATATATATATATATATATATATATATATATATATATATATATATATATATTATTACATTCAAGTTCTTTAACAATATTTTAATTTTATAAATGGAAGTCTACAGCACCGGATTGAAACTGATTGTGAGCCATAAAAATATTCAATCAAAAATATTAAAACCTAGTCAACTTTTCCTGAACATGTAAACAGTATTGTATAAAAGGATAGGTCAAGTGATACCTAACATAAAATCTCATTTATTGGAAATTGTTAAGAATTTATCTTACAGTCCATATAATTTGTATTTTATATCAATGGACTTTGAAAATTGATTAAATAGTTCTATATACTTTATCACCCATGCTCTGAGGATAAATAATTCCCGTTATTTGCTTTTCAGATTGAAATTATTTTATCCAAAAGTATAATTATATTAAATGAAATTCATAAATAAGAAATAATATATTAATTACCTGTCAATCCCAATAGAGACGAGGACAAAACATGACTGGTACAAGCCAAAAGTTCTGAAAAAAGCAGCGGCTCGGCATGCCATGTCACCAAACCACCAAGATACTGTAGCTGCCCATACAATTTCCATTGGCATTAAGATAAACGTTACCTACAAATTTAAATATCATAAAATAAGCAGTGGTCAGAATAATTATTCGCTCACTTATTTGTTCGGATAAAAATATGTTTGATAATTTATTGAACTTAAATTAACTGATGGATATTATAAAAAAAAAAAAAAAAAAAAAAAAAAAAACAAACATTCCGCATTAATTTTTACAGGTGAAGGAAATTAGAAACCCGTACCACTTAACTAACAAAAAAAAATTGAGCAATTCATCTTTGCTTAATTTTTTAATCATTTCGATTTATGAACCATTTTGGGAGAATTATGGTTTTGTATTTTGGGTTTGTATTTGAATAAGAGATTATGTACTAAGTGAAAAATATGAGCTGAAAACAAACTAACAAGATATTGTATTTTACTATTAAAAAAAAATCAAGTTAATTAATTTTTTTTGTATAATAAATTTCAATTTTTGTTGTTAATTAGGTTGTATGGGTTTCTAATTTCCTTCATCTGTAAAAATGTATGCGCAATGTTGTTTTTTATCATATCCATCAGTTAATTTATGTTTAATAAATTATTAAACATATTTATTAATGATTGAATTATGTAACAAATAATTCATTTATATTCGAAACAATATATTGTCTGTTTTTACTTCCTTGTGAGCAGTAAAGGAAGTATGGTAATCGCGAAAAGTTTCGGTTTTCAGATTTCAACGGAAATTTCCATTTTGACCATTTCTGAATCATTTTGACTATTTCTGAATCATTTTGACCATTTCTGAATCATTTTGACCATTTCTGAATCATTTTGACCATTTCTGAATCGTTTTGATCATTTCTGAATCATTTTGACCATTTCTGAATCCATTTTGACTAGTTTCGTCGTGACGACGTCTTTACGTACGTACATTCGTATCTCACATAACTTAAAGACGGCTAGCCGTAGAAAATTTCAATTTTGTATTTTGAATTGGTGTAACATATAGTCGTGCACCTTCCTTTTTCGTCACTACATGATCAATGGAAGTGGTACTTAACTTGAAGGCATAATAGATTTTCATCAAAAATTATTTTAAATGCAAAACTTCTCAAATTTGATATAAATACGACTTTCTTATATGTATGACTTTTATTTCAATATAAATAGCATATTAGATTTTTGTTAAAATTGGATTACCGAAATTGGTACTTTTTTGAAGTTCAAAATACACTTTTTTTTTTTAATTTTCATAATAGTAGTTATTTTAAATGGTTCTCTATCAATTTTAGAAATTAAAGTTATAGAAAATAAAATTATGAGTCTAACACATCCAGAATCAGGGTACTGTCACAAGTAACCGACGCCAATACACGTCACGACGCCTATAGACGTCGCGACGCCGAGTATCGACTTTGAGATACTGCTATCTTCGGAATCTAGATACCAAATAGTGATTCAGGATTACTTTTTGATCCAGCGATTTATAGTTTTATAGGCGTACAAGGAAGTCATGTGATGTCCACATCAGATTTTTTTTTTTGTATATTTTTGCTTTAGATGATATTTCAGCCATATATAGGCCATTTTCAAATCTAAAAAATAAAGTTTTGCTTATAGTATTATTTTCATTAGATAATTAGTATATTTAGCATTACTTTCTAATTTTAATTAATCGAATTTATTAATTAATGGGATAACAAAACAAAAAATCGGTAAAAAAAAAACTTTAACAAATAATTTCATTAAAAATATATTTAATGTTACCTTGTTCTTACGTCAGTATATGTTAAACTGTTTTTGAGTAATGTGCTATGTCGATTTGGTCAGTCGTTTTTATAGCTGCTGGTGTGAGATGTGCTATCTCTGGCCAGGATGTATTTGATCATATGTTTTTTAGTCTTGGTGTGTTGACTAGTTAGTTATTTGCTGCTATTTCAAAGTCTTGATATTTTTTTATTTATTTTGTAATTTTCCAATAATATACAAATTAAAGGATTCGCCTCTTTTTTTTTATTTCATTAATTATAAATTTGATTAATTAAAACTGTAAAGTAATGCTAAATATATTAATTCTTTAATGAAAATAACAGCAAACCTTTATTTTTTATATTTAAAAACGGCCTACATATGGCTGAAATATCATCTAAGTTAAATATATATATATATATATATATTTTTTTTTTGGGGGGAGGGGGATAATTTTGGAATATTAATGAATTATTTGTTTTAAACAAATGTGACGAGTGAAATGGGTAGTGATAATAATGAAATAAATAAATTTATAAAAGGAACTCAAATTTTCGTGGGTTTGGTAGAGATGTCGAAAACAGAAGCGCATCGGAAATCGATCAGTGTGTACATAGGTTAAGGGCAATGTTTTCAGTAATGTAGATATAGCAGGAAATACTTTTGAATACATAGAAAATACAGAGTATCGGAGGTCAACAATAACCAGAAAAAATGAATTCATGAGGAAATAAAGCCGAGATTGAAGACGGATAATGCTTTTTATTTCGCTTGCAAAATAAGTTGTTTAAGTTGCAAAATTACTTATTTCTCGCCTTTTTCTAGAAACTTATAAGTTAGAATTTTCAAAACTATTATACTTGCTATTGTACTTTACGGATGCGAAATGCGGGTGCTCATATCAAGGGAAGATCAACGCCTTAAGATATTTGAAAATAAAGTTTCGCATAGAATATTTGTACCAAAGTAGGATGAATTAAACGGAGAATTTAGAGTGCTACGGAATAAGGAATGGCTTGGACCGCACCCATTAAGCATAATTGAGGTGGTAACATCGCGGCGGTTGAAATGGGTTTGTAAAGTTGTGTGGCTTGGTAACGAAAGAATTAATAAAAACTTCATTTGCGCTGAATCAACGGGTAAGCGTCCGAGGGTAGACTGAGACGGAGGTGGGATGATTGAATAAGTCATACCTTGCTGACTTGGGTTTTGACGGTCAGTGCAGGGAGGTATGTGGGCGGCGATTGGTGATATTGGCATCGAACCTTAGGGTTCGCTAAGCCATGATTTATTTATGAAAGCTAAGTACAGTGCCTTGTGTCTTTTATAAAGCAACGGTAACATGGTATTGAAGGCGATATTATTGATAGCACCAAACAATCACTTACCAAAAGATCCGCTATAGCAAGATGAATCAGCATCATGTTGATTCTTGATCTACTGTGCTTCTTTGTTTTCAATAATATCGCTAGCACGCTTATATTTCCAACCGATGAAATAATCATTAAAATGGAGTAAAATACTAATGACACTTTATGCCCTTCGTTGAAACGCATATCGATTGGTATATGGAACGTTCTGTTGTCTTCTGTGACATGTACTGGCCAGTCTGGGAACCACACACGCCTGTAATCAGGACCATTTTCCATCTGAAAATGGTAAAATTGGTAAATTAACACAAATTATAAAATAAATAAAATAAAAACCAAGACCTCTTAAGAAATAATTAGTAAATAAAGTACATCTTAATTTTGTACATTGAAGTCATACAGTGGTCAAAATAAGCATTCGTACGCTCAGTTTTTCGGATAACAGTATGTTTAATAGTTTATTGAACATAAATTAGTTGATGGATATGATAAAAACAGCATTCCGCAATAATTTTTACAGATGAAGGAAATTAGAAACCCGCACAACCTAATTAACAACAAAAATTGAACAATTCATCTTTTCAGGTAGAACTTAATAATTATGATTTACTAGGGAGTGGGTTGTTACCCTAATTTACAATAAAAATATGAAAATTTATCATACAAAAAGTATTCATACAGTAACAGTTGTAGTGAAAATAACTTGTTAGTTTGTTCTAAGCTCATGGTTTTCACTTAATACATAATCTCTTATTAAACCCAAAATGTGTCAAATGATCCGAATTGAAGGATAATTCCCACAAAATGGGCCGTAAATCAAAATGATTAAGTTCTACTTGAAAAGATGAATAGTAATTTTCACGACAACTGTTACTGTAAATTTACTAATGGTAAATTTTTAATTTTCTTTGTTAATTAGGTTCACAACCTATTCCACCAAAATGGGTTGGTTGTAAATCGAAATGATTAAGTTCTATCTGAAAAAATGAATTGTTCAATTTTTGTTATTAATTAGGTTTTACTGGTTTCTAATTTCCTTCACCAGTCATAATTAATGCGGAATGTTTTTTTTTTTATCGTATCCATCAGTTAATTTATTTTCAATAAATTATTAAAAATATTTTTACCCGAAAAACTAAGTGCACGAATACAAATTTTGACTACTGTAGGTCATTTATGCCAGACACCGCAAAAGAGTATCAGCTCCTGAAATGGATTATTAGGGAAGGGGGGCGAGAAAAAACATACGGGAAAGGTTTAAAAAAGGAAAGAATTCGAGAACTGATGGAGGTAAAAAGGAACATCCTCCCAACTATTGAAGAAAAGTGACAAAGTTGGTTTTTGCATGTTAAAAGAATTTCTCCTGAAATATTAACGAAGATATATATGAAATTGGAATTGGGAGAAAAAAGTAGTAAAAAAATTAAATGGAAAGATGAAGTGAGAAAAATCTGGGGTCGGAAGACCCCCTGGAACTCATACACACTTTATTTAATGGGTGCATAATAATTTAATGAGTTTTTCTTTTTCTATGTCTGTGTATAAAATGATGTTGTAATAACCTAATCATAGGAAGTATTCACTGAATATAATGTTTAAAATAAAAATTAGTATCACTGAAAAGATTATGGTTAAAATAATATGGATAATAAAATGAATGACAATCGATGTAAACGCGAAGATAGGATATCTTAAGCATTACATAATCTACATTCCGCTGATGTTAATATCCCCAGCGGTTAAAATCTTATCGTAAGTGAGTTCATAGTTTAAGCTAAAATGTATTTTTGTTCGCCTTGAATCAAAACGCAAAATATCGCTTAAGAAACAATAATAATAAAAAAGAACAACGCTTTTAACGATTAAATGTTCACTAATTTAAAAACTAGTTTTGGCTATATTTGGGGCGCTGAATCTAAATATGAAATCATTTTTTTCTGTCAGCTCTACTTTTTTAGCTAAGTTTGAAAATGGAAGTAAAACCGCTTGTCTCGCCACTTCCTTCCTGCTTGACTGGGAATCCCATCCTTCATTTCAACGCTTCAACTAAATTTGAGATAAATTTGTGAGTTTTAGCCGAGCAGAATAGATCGAAGTTGATAAAAAATGAGTTCAGTAGAAGAAGTTGTATAAATCATCTTGATGTGTTTTGCTACATATGCGGAGAATACAAATTAAAAAATAAGATAAAGACTGTTAGTGACCTTGAGAGCTTATCATGGATACTTTGGTATTAAGCTCGGTGATCAGGATAAATCCTGGGCACCGCTTCAGGTTTGTAAAACTTGTACAGAACATTTACACCAGTGGACTTGAAAAGAATAAGTTTGAAATTCGACGTACCGATAGTTTTGAGAGAACCCAAAAACCACATCGATGAGTGTTATTTCTGTCTAGTAAATATTACTGGAACCAATCGAAACAACCGTAGCAAGTGGACTTATCCTAATTTAGTCTCTGCAAGACGCCCGGTCCCTCACTCAGAGGAAGTGTCGATTCCAGCATTTCACCAGCTTTCAGAGCTTTCTGAGGACGAGGGTTGTCCCTATATTCACCCTTCTGATTCTAATGAATATGACAGTGATTATGAGGGGATGTCGACAATTCCTCAACGTTTCAACCAGGATGAGTTAAATGACCTCATCAGAGATCTTAACCTGTCAAAAGAAGCTTCTGAATTACTATCTTCCAGATTGAACGACAAAAATTAACTGGAACAAGGAACCAAAATTAATTTTTACCGTACATGAGAAAAGGTCTGCTACCATTCTTCTCTCAAGAAGAAAATCTTGTATTTTGTCACGATATTAGAGGACTCCTGGAAAAAATGAGTCTATTGAATATTTTCCAGATGATTGGCGCCTATTTATTGATAGCTCACAGCGAAGCTTGAAATGTGTTCTTCTACACAATGTGAACAAATATGGTTCAATACCAATTGCTAACTCAACGACAACGAAAGAAACATATAGCACCATAGCTTTGGTCTTGGAGAAGATAAGGTATCGTGAACATCAATGGGTGATTTGTGTGGACTTAAAAATGGTAAACTTTCTCCTCGGACAGCAAAGTGGACATCAAATATCCTTCTTTCTTGTGACTCTGGGATAGCAGAGACAAAGCACACCACTGGGTTAGACAAGAGTGGCCTAAGAGAGAAGTCATGGTCGTTGGAGAAAATAACGTTATTAACGAACCCTTAGTTGAACGAGAGAATCATCTTTCCTCCACTGCATATCAAGCTGGGCCTTATGAAGAACTTTGTAAATGCTCTTGATAAGGACGGATCATGTTTTGCATTTATAGGGGAAAAATGCCTTACTTGAATAAGGAAAAAAATTAAGCAGGAATATTTAACGGCCCAGAAATAATAAAATTCATTAAGGACCAAGTCTTCATAAATTCCATGAATGAGGCTGAGTGAAAATCAAAAACTTCATTTGTTACAGTTATCGGAAATTTTCTGGGCCAACGAAAAACACAAAACCATGTTTAACTGGTAAACGATATGCTTAAAAATTTCAAATCCCTTGGGTGCAACATGAGTATTAAGGTGTACTGTTTGCACAGCCATCTGGACCGTTTCCCTGAAAATTTAGGAGACAGCAGTGCAGGAACAAGGTGAAAGATTTCATCAAGATATTAAAATTACGGAGGACCGCTTTCAAGGAAGATGGGATACGCACATGATAACAGATTATTGCTGGAGTTTATAAAGGGACTGCTCCAAGATATATTCAAGAAGATCAAGAAAAAAAAGCTTCCGAAGTGTTGAGTGACAAGTTGGTTCCATGGATGACTTGGTACTATCTTTGTATATATAATATACAATAGGTAATGCTAATAATATTTGTCTAATATCATGATATTTGTATTATATAATAATATTTGTGTAATTTAATAATAAAAAATTCATATTTTATTTTTAGATTTGATTCATGGATTTAACCTGATATAACGTGAAACGTACATTTCACTAAAACGTTATATCTTAGAAATTTGACCTCCTAGGAAAAAACGAATGCCATATTTGAATTTAGGGCACCAAATTCATATGCAATCAGCTCCAAATACCCCGGCACGATAAATAATGATTGTTTTGGATGATTCATATCAATTTTATAGATATTCGTAATGACTACCTAATTTGTCGAGATAATTGTGAGGAATTTTTGTTTTAAAGTCACTTGTAGGTAGGTATAATTATTTCTCTCTGGTTTATTCACGGAAACTAGTTTACAAATTATATTGATGTTTTCTGAAACGTTTTTTTTCAGCATTCTCTTCTAGCTGCACCTTCCTCTTTCAAATTTTGTTAATCCAAAACGCCTGAGGAATAAGAAATATTTTTAGATAAAATCTGAAACAGGTTTGCTTTGCAGTGGAAGCCTCCCGAAATTTCGTGCAGTTGAAGAGTAAGTGGTTCTGAAAGGAACTTCTGCTTAACGTTGGTTCCAAAACTCAAAATCAGAGACAACGTCGAAAGGAAGCCGAATTCAGGATGAAATTCTGTGGAATAGGAGGGCACTTTGTAAAACGAGGCTGTGGTAGGTCAAAGCTTTGTTTATACGTTTTTGTTAACTGAGCTTTCGTAAACCAAACAAAAGTACCCACTATGCTCATAGGCGAAATAGTGATAAATGCAGATTCACCGACTAAATTAGAGGATTATTTAGATTTATGAAGTTAAGATTCAAAAATAAATAAAATCAAAATAATGACGTTTTGTGAAAAATAATTTTAAAAAAAAGTTAAATTAGAACGGAAGTATCAAGTACAAGAAATTGGGATGGTGAGAAATTGCAAATATTTGGAAATTATCATTGCTGACCATTTAACTTTGAAAGTGCATTTCAAGGAAAGATAAGTACGTATGCACATACACATACTCAATACAACTATGTATTGAGTATGTGTATAGATGCTTTGGAGTGATGTACTATCGCTAGTAATGCACGAAGATGGTAATGTGCTGTATTTTGTCTGCATATATGTGATCTTGTTTTTTCTGTCCCGATGATGCCTGTATTGACGAAACGTTGACTGGTTAGTTGTTTACCGATATTTTAGAGACTCAAGGCTTCGTGTTTGAAATTGTATCCTAAAACAGCTTAATTAGCCTTAAATAATGAATGGTGCACGGCAGGACCGGAACTAGGATTTTTGCAAGGGGGGAGCAACCTTAATTTTGCCACCCCTCCTTTCACCCTTCCCCCTTCCTCTACCCAAAGTCAAACTTTTTATAACAGTATTTTAGGTAATATATTTCCAAATATCTCATTTTACTGACTGAATTAAGGTAAAAAAACAAAAAAAAAACAGAAGCAAATATTTTTTTAATTAAAAAAAATAAACTCCGCTCGAATTTTCCCGCCCTCTAAAATCTGCCGCCGAGAGTAATTGCCCCTTTGCCTTCTCCAATTTTCAAATTGTGAAGTTCCTATTTCAGTTAAGTTTTGGGCATACCGTACAGTGATTCTGACCAATCTTTTTTTGATTACATGTTTGAGATATTTCTACTATCTTTAGATTAAGCTGGTTTATAGATATTTCTTAAAAAAAAAAAAGAAAAAAAAGTACTTTGTTAACACATCTAAACATTTTATTTATCTAAGCTGATTGAGAATTATAAGATTTTTGAGATCAACAAAATATTATACGAATATTACACAAAATTATACAAACAGTATTTAAAACACGATGCGAGCTTTTAATTTCTAATTCTGTCTCAAGGATTTCATATATGCAATAAAGAAAATTAATTTTAACATTATCTGCTCTGGAATTCAGGATTATTTCTGTCATATACCCTTTGCTTATTATACTACTCGATTAATCCTATCTACCAGACCTTTTACCAAGTTGAAGGAAAATCCGAAGGTTGGCGTGCAGTGTGGACCGCAATACGTGCCTTTAAAAAAAAAATTCAAGAATTATTAAAACTTTTCAGGATTGTTACCCTTTTAAAGTTTGTTGCTATAGTGCGCGAGGATAAAGGCACATTAATATATAATAATAAAATTCAAGCGATAACTTCAATTGTAATTAGGTTCTCCAGTGTTGCCACAAATGTTTTAGGCGATAATATTTCTCTGCTTAAATATTTAATAGGCTATCCATTTATAAAAATAAAATTTCCTTTTATCTGTAAATCTATTGTTTTTTACTTTCACTTACCACTTTATGAAGTATATAGTACGGGAAAGTATTACAATCGTGAAAAAACATATAAAGCCGAAGAAGGTAATAGAGAGAGACGAAAAACGCATACATTTAAGTGATTGTTGTAGTTAAATAATTCCTACTTTCATAGTATTGAATGAAAAATAAATCTTTTCATAGAAACTAAATAGAAAATAAAAAAAATTATTTTAAGTAGTGTGATAAGTAAAAGTTGTGTGATGCGTGCACCGTACTAGATTTTTTTTCATTTTAAAATTATTTTAACAGCTACGTTGTAAGTAAATAAGTAAACATTACAATGCTAATTTAATTATGAGTTATCATCAATTTATATTATATTTATATTTTTTAAATATTTAAAAGTAAATAAATAAATGTACCTAGGTAATGAATACTAATATATACCTTCTTTGTTATGGTGTACTAGCTTCTAATTCACTGAAATAATATTCTAACAAAAGTATCTGTCTATCTCGAAGTTATCTGATCAGCTAATAATACAAAGTGCAATGTTGGCAATCTCATTTGTTTTCGCTTTTGTAGTTTCGTATTGGTCATTTATATTGAAACTATTTATATTTTGATAAAATTTTAATTATAAATTGAAAACGAGTTCTAATAAATGCCGATTAAGTACAAGAGTTGGAAAATGAGGCTTCCAAATCAATCATAACGTATTATTCACGCTCAAAGTCAGGGCCGGAACAAGAGGAGGGCTAAGGGGCCACTTGCCCCGGTCGGCGGAATTTAGAGGGCGGCGAATTTCGAGCGAAATTTTATGTTCAGATTAAGTAAAAAATATCTATTTCTACGGTTTGATTGTTTTGACAACAATTCAGCCAATAAAATGAGTTAATGTTATGAGACAATGATAATGATTTATTTCGAAACATATTACCTAAAATACGGTTGTAACACTGTTGACTTTTGTTGGAGGGGAAGGGGTGAAAGAAGGGGCGGAAAGATTACCCTGGGAAAAATCCTAGTTCCGGCTCTTCTCAAAGTATTGGCATTTTCAGGACTAGAAGCATACAATCAGGAAAATGAGCATTTTTTTATTTTGAAAGAAAACTTCAAACTACTGTTCAACCACATATTGAGTATTCAGTCTTGATGTTGTATTTGAACGGATATTTCTTTCCTCTATGTTGCCGCTTCAGAGCAAAAGTAGCTTAACTCTGAAAATTAAATTATACAGAAGAGATTTTTTTTTTTTTTTTATCGTTTCATGATATGAATGTATAAATCAAATTTTAGTTTGAACGGATCTTAATTGATACAAAACAGAAAAAAAGAAATTTGGAGATACGATAGTTCTGCTCTGAAGCGGCGATATTAAGCTTTCATCGAAGGTCGCTTCTGTCATCATTTCGAAATATTTTCCTTTAAAAATAACTTAATTCTACCAGCTATGGTATCTGTCGAGAGACCAGGATACACAACTGTCCAAATGTTCTTCATGTTTAATGTTTTTGCATGATTGATTTGATCATTTGTCGAGGTTATTGTGCAGTCAAATTATTTAAATCTGCCAACTTCTTCCATGACGTTTGACAACGTTTTTCAATATACCCTGTTTGTGTCAATAGTGCGCGTTTATAAGATATTTTAGATTAGCAAGGGTTGATTAATTTTTAAATTAAATGATTAAAAATATGATATTTATTTGAGACTGGATATGTTCATGTTTTAACTTACTAAGGTTCATTAAAGTTGAAATCAGTCCTCTAAACTGAAGTTACTGATCAGACATTCGCCCAACACAGTTAGAAATAATCATGTTTATCAAAAATATTTTATTTTATTAAATATTTGAATTAATTTTTATAAAATTTATCAAGGACATAAATCCGCCTCCCCCCGAAATATAATCCGACTTACGCTACTGGTGTAAAGTGTTTTCTCACACATCAATAATTAATACTAAATTATATTATTTTGTATAAATTATTCGTGCCGTCTGAATCCTATGAGACACTCAATAACTATATTACCAAGAGATATAAAATTAATGCTGTCATATTATTGTCATATATAAACAAAAATGCTATATTTATTACAAGCCTGTAATATACAAGTGTATCTGATACGTTTTTTTAAACACAGCGATGCAAATTTCATTAACTTTATTCAAAATAATCATTATTCCAATCAAAAGTACCACCAGTTAGTCATAAAATTAGCTTAGAACTGTCCATTCTAACACATTATTTATTATATCTAAATATTTTTTCGGTATCAGTTTGTTTAATTAGTTGACATTTGATATAATGGGTCAAAGAATGATTATCTGCTAGGTTGATATCATGATTATATACGTTGTTAGATAATACGGAATTTTAAAGAAATTATTTGAATTCCGTTCTGTTTTGTATTCGTTGTATATTTTAAAAATAATTTAAATGGCATAATGAAATATTTGAATAAATTATATAAATGACCTTAATCAGTAAATTGAGTGGAAAAGCTTATCAACATATCGGACATATTTGAGCATAATGTATATTTGATTCAAATTAATAGAAGATGTGTATAGGCACATAAAACGACTACATTATATTAAGAGGTAAACAGGATTAAAGTACAAATAGCTAAATGTCTAGAAGCCAGATATGACAAAGATTGGAAACAACCCCGCTATGTTTAATTGTTTATTAGGATTGTAACTACAAAAAAAAAAAAAAAAAAAAAAAAAACTAACACTATATCTTTATTTTTAGGCACAATATTGTCACTTAATCTCAAGCAAATTATCATTTTCAATGAAATCCACCCATACATATTTTCATAACATTATTTCGCAGCTTAAATTTAAAAAAAAATTAATTCTCCATTATTTTTAAGTTATGATATTATTGAAGCATCACATAAATGCAGACCAGAGGCAGCACTCCTCGAATATTTTTAAGTGTTTAATTGTCTCAACTAGCTAATTTAATATTAGGCGAAATTAATACGGATTAAATGAGCAGTAAAAAATGTACATACAAAAAGGTAATTAAAATTTATCCCATGTATTATAATTATTCGAAAATAATGTGATATAAAAATATTTGAAATAGATAAATTAATAATCTATTAAACATTGCAGGATTATTTCGTTCTGAAGATGAGGAAAAAAAGCCCCGAAACGTTAACAAAGTGCAATGAAAAGATAATAATGAAAGTATTTTTAAATGAATATTTTTATGAAAGTATTGTTCACCACTGCCTTCAATTTATAAATTACATTTGTTAAAGTACAACGCATATTGGTGTATTTCGTCAAAAATCATAATTTGCATGTCCCAAAGTGAAAATAAATTTGTTTACAGAGTTGATTTGATTTTAATAAAATGAAAAAAAAAAATACCGTAGGAAAATTTTATTTTTAGGAACATTCGTAGAGGAACATTTTAAGCAGTAGTTACTGATTCTGTCATTTTTAGATTGTAAATTAAAAATTATTAAATTTTAAAAATTGTTACAAGTTTTACGTCCCGAATTATGTGAATACTTTCAAAACGGTACAATTTTGAATTAATCGTGAATAATTAAATGTATCCCCCCTTAAAAAATACTTCTGGTCTTGCCATCTTTAAATTTTTGAGGGATAATCTGCTTTTTTAAGGTAACAATTGTGTCAGTAAATTTAAACAAAATATTTTTGTTAATATGAAAATTATTGAAAAACTGGAAAAATTTGACAACCCCGCTATGTTAAATTGTTTATTAGGATTGTAACTACAAAATAAAAATTATTAACGTAAGTTATATTTCAATTCTATTTTTAGGCACATTATTGGCAGTTGATTTCAAGCAAATTATTATTTTCAATGAAAGTCACCCATATATATTTTCATAAACGTTACTTTGCAGCTTTGATTTTTTTAAAACTTTTTTTTCCATTATTTTCAAGTTACGATATTATTAAATGATCACATAAATGCAGACCAGAGACAGCGCATCTCACATCAACAGCTAAAAAACCCAACCAAATAGAGATAGTAAATCACTCAAAGATATATACTTTCAATTGTATACTATTTCTTGAGTTTTTGTTCTCATTAATTTTTTTTAAATTTATATAAACTTTATATTACGCTCATGGTAAGAGTTTCAACTATCATAATTTAATTATTTAAAATATTAGCATAAAATACCTCATATCATAGTAGCTGACTTTTAATTTAATGTAACCAACTTATATAACCAACGATTATGATATATGAAGAATTTCAATCTTGTTCAAAAGTTAGGATTAAAATATTACAATAAATGTAATATTTAGAAATAAAGGTTAATTGTTAAGAATATCTGCTTCTCACACGCAACGCACAAAAAACAGTTTATCGGGAAATCAAAACGGCTTCCTCCATGCTGAAGATGTTTAGTTTTAAATGCAAAAAGATTACCGATGATTTTTATTTTATGATTTTTGCACCATAACTGGAAGAAACAATTTAATTTACTACCTTTTTAACAACAACTATAGTATAAATATATAAATCGAAGAAATAAAAGGAATACATTTTTTTTTTTTTTTACATAGACCTTCTAACAAAATACAACAGGTGTTTATATGGATGGTAAGAAGAAACTTCTCTCTATATCCACACTGGTCGATTTTCATTGCGCTTTCGTTTTCGACATCTCATACCCTGAAAATTTGAGTTCCTTTTATGAATTATTTCTTTATTTCATTATTATCACTAGCTATTTCTTTTGTCACATTTTTTAATATAAATAATTCATTTGTATTCTGAAACTATCAAAAAACAATATATTGTTGTTGTTTTTTGTTTTGTTTTTTTATTTGAGATGATAATTCAGCCATATATAGGTCATTTTTAAAAATAAAAAATAATGGTTTGCTTATAGTGTTAATTTCATTACAGATTTAATATATTTGGCATAAACTTTCTTTTTTTAATTTATCGAATTTATTAATTAACGAGATAAAAAATCAATAACTTTATTCGGTAAAAAAATGGTAACAAACCATTTCACTAACAATATATTTAATGTTACCTCGTCCCTTTTACGTCAGTGTATGTTAGAATGCATGTGTATGTGTATGTTTCCGCCTAGCTTGTTCGAATGAGACATTGGTGAGGCGACGAGAAACTGCTGAATGCAGAGGCGTACGCAGAGAATATCTCCCCTTCGAAATTTTTGAAAAATATGATTTCAATATAAGTTTTGTACTTTGAGTAATAAATGTTGATCCAATTTTCATTCTTATCCTTAAAACTAACGAAAGCCCTATTTGGCTATTATAGCCACTTAATGATTACTTGCCTTCTCATTAAATCTCTCCCGCAAAAAAGAATTTAAATCCCCCCTCACCGGATAAGAATTCTGCGTACTTGCCTGGCTGAATGTTGTGAAAGCTGGTGAGCGAAGCGAGCAAGGATGGATCTGTAGTACTCCTACACATAGTCTTTAGTATTTTCTATGATAAAACAACATTGAAGGAGCTCACCGCATAATTGAAAAGTAAAATTGTTACTTGTTATCCTGATTTACTCCTATCTCGGTTTCTGTTGACTCATTGAAAAGGTTGAAGAAAACCCAACTAAAATGAAGTGATGAACTTTATATATATATATATATATATATATATATATATATATATATATATATATATATATATATATATATATATATATATATCAGTCGTGGAGTTAGATATTCATTATATGTTCATGCATTAATTGAAACAATGCGATATGAAATTGCAGAATTGCAATAATAAAATTTGTCCAATGATGTCTTTTATGTCTTAATTGGCAATATTGAGATCATTACATAAACAAATGTTTTTTGAATTCATGAGAATATTCATACTGACAATGAGCATAAGGTGGTTTGCCATATTAAATAAACAGCGACTTTAGCAAAAAAAAATTCAAATTCAAATAACAAACACAGTGTTATTTTTTGTACAGGGAGTTCCGGCCAACTGAAATACTCGGGCCAGTTTGTGAAATGATTTGACAATAACTAAAATTAAGAAAAGTTGCATTTTTACTGTAATTATCACATCACTATGCAAATTTTTCTTAATTTTTCGTTCATCATCCCGAGGCGAAGTTGCTAACTTAAGAAGTGTGTACTAACTTCGTATAGGGTTGATGAACGAAAAATTAAGACAAATTTGCTTATTGATGTGATAATTATAGTAAAAATGCAACTTTTCTTAATTTCTTTGTCTATCAACCCGAGACGAAGTTAGCACAGATGCAGTTTGCATTTATTCAATAATATCCTGTTATTCAATTGTTTTTTAAGTCAAATCATTTCACAAACTGGCTTGAGTATTTAAGTTGGCCAGAACTCCCTGTATGAAAAAAGAACAGTTTGTTATTTGAATTTGAATTTTTTTTGCTAAAGTCGCTGTTTGACCCACTGTGCGCCGCGGCGAAGCCACCGACGACAGTTTACATTTATTTATTGAATAATTACTTCGTGGATAAACATTTCGTCTTTTTTTTCTGAGTTTAATTCAGTATATTATAGTAATGAAATCTTAACATTTGCTACTGCTATTTGGCTATTCCTATCTAAATTATTTTCATTTTTTTAAATAATGCAAATAGGTAATGTTATTTGATATTAATACAATTGTTCCAGAGAATCTTTTCAATTATTTTATAGTTTTTAAACAGTTGTTTTGCAGTGGCATTGAATTACTGGAAACTAGAAAAAAAACACATCGAAATTTACTTTTTTATTTTTTTGTGCATCGATAAAATAGTAATATTTCTCCTTCCTGATATTAAAATTTATATCATAATAAATAAGAAATTTCGTAACTTTATTCTTAGCCCCTAGGCACTAAATTACCTCGCAACATTTTCAAATTCATTCCTAAACATACTAAACAGAGTATAATTACCCTCTCTTTAAATAAATAAACAATTCTTTTAACACATTTTTTTTTTTTCATTTGGTTGAAATATTTTCCACCATATTCGTTTATACACTCAGAGGCGTAGCCAAGGCAGGGCGAAGGGTGGGAGACTGCCCCGGGCGCCGCTTAAAGAGGGGCGCCGAAATGCCCAAAAATAATTTTCAATATCTTATTTTTCTTTCCTTCTTTTTTAGACTTCGAGAAAATTCATATTTATTGGATTTAATTTTGAACATACGTTTAAATCAGTAATCATGAAATAATGATGTGCAAAATAATGTATATAATTAGCAGATAGGAACTTACGATACCGATCGATTCAAGTATATACTTTCCTTAGTAGTTTTGGCATGGATACCACTGAATCAATGCAATTGCAGGGGGCGGCTGGGCCTAAATTAGGATTATAATAAAAAAATAAACTTTCACTCGAAATTTACCGCCCTCTAAATTCTGCTGCCCGGGGTAAGTGTCCCCTTTGCCCCTCCTCTCCCTAGTTCTGGCCTAGGGAAGGAGGCGGCAATGTTGAACTTTACTCCGGGCTCCAGTTGACCTAGCTACGCCACTGTATACCATCGCATCGGTTGAATTGGCGTTATTTACGGCATTGTTTATTTGCATAGGTACACAATAATTTCTTTCCTATCCATTTTAGCTCAGTTAATATTTGACAATTTATGAGGGAAAATATAAGTTTTTGCGGAAGTGTGAATAATTTGTATTTTATTGTTTTTCACCATCACGACATCATTCAAACCAAGAGTGAAGAAAAGTCCTATACGAGATCATTTTGAAGTGGTAGATGCAGTTTTTGTAAAATTTACTACTCATTTGCAAAAACAAGTTCGGTAACTTGTTTGAAAGCTCGGAAAATAACAATTACTACTGATAGCTGGGCGTCGAGAAGCAGCGACAGCTATATTGCTATCACAGCCCATTTTCCAGGTGGATTGCCGTGAAATGACACGTAGCCACACGAGCAAAAATTTGGCTAAAGAAAATAAAAATATAACTGACGGAACGGGAGTAACAGATAAAATAATTTTTGTTATTTCTGACAACGCCTATGATATTTCTGGAGCCTTGATAAATATTCTGCATTTGAAAAACATGGGTAGCGCGGTTCGTAAGTTCTATTTGATTTTCGGAAGCTCTAAATATATAAAGTATTAAGAGCTTGCTTGAAAGAGTAAAAAAAAAATTGTAAACCACTTTCAGAGACCAATAAATCGTGGCCGAAACTTGCCGAGTGTCAACTGAAAGAGGGCATGTAGCCTAAAAAAATGACGAATTCAGTACCAACTTTGTGGAATTCTGCGTTGGACATGATTTCTATTTTAATTGGTTTAGAATTCCCCATTAAAACAGCGATCGCATTATTATTGTTACTTACAGAAAAGAAATGGCATATATTAAAAAGAATTATACACAATCCTCCAGCCTTTTAAAAGATGACAAAAACATTGAGGAAAGCTTTGATTTCCTCCGGCTGTAGACCTTATAGTATTGGTAAGAGGACTCATCCAATGCCTGGAGGAGCTCCTTCTTGAGGAAAAGTTAATTGATCTGAAGCCCGCAATAAGCTTACCGTTAAGTGAGATAAATTGAACTAAGAGCACATCTGAGGAATTGTAAGAAGTGGCTCGTTGTCCGTTGCAACGTTTTTGGACCATCGTTTCAGGATGCCTGGTTTTTCTGAGGAAAATCGCTTGTGAAATATTATTTAATTCAGAATATCACGGTGCATAGCCCGAAACCCCAGTGTTCGGAAAATATGACAAATAATACAGCATCCCAGATACAAATATCTAAGCAAAATTCTAAAAAAAAAAAAAAAAAAAAAAAAAAAAATTATTACGATTAGAGTAGAACTAAAAATAAATCAAAATAAAATTAATGGTGAAATAAATATAATTAAAATAATTTTGAGTAACAATTCATCGTAGAGAAATATGTGAAGGGGGTTGTCATAAACCCACTTAAGTGAAACTAAATATTATAATGTTAAAATTAAATTATATTTGCAGTTCGCATACAATTGAAATTAGCAATTTAGTTAATTGGTCAATTGATTAAAAATTAAACTAATTTCTCGGATATTAGTATATTTCATAATTATTATTTATTATTTTGATAAATTTACGTTATTTATTTAAATTGGTTCACTTGCAGGTAGCAGTAAAAGCCCTGCAATAGTAGAATTGCAGTGCTATTTGGACGATGATCAAGGTTTGGAAACGGATCCAATGAAATGGTGGTACAAAAGCAAATACAATTATTCTCTAACTTTTGCAGTTGTAGAAGAACCGCATGTGCGTCGATGCGTCTTCAGCACTATGTGAGCGGCTTCATTTTACTTTTATCTATACATTGTCTTTATATTAAGTTTTCTATTATATCAATTATTATATATAATATTCAATTTGTATGCTAGTTCAAATGTAATTCAAATCTAATTAATTTATGCCTTAATTGTTTTATATGAAATCCGGCTTATCCCGTATAAATTAATTAATTAATTTTTTTAATTAATCATTACATAAGTATTATTGTTATACTAATAGGTAATGTTTCATAAGGTATATTAGGAACATATGGTGGGCGATATTGGAAGCAGTTTTGTTCAGATAGAAAATATTTGGCAGTAGCAACAACATATTTTTTTTATATATTAACATAATGTTTTTTTGTTCCAAACATTCTATACAACAGATTAGAACTATTTTTAGAACAGAAGTATATGAATTAGTTCTATAATAAAAAAAAAGAAGGTATAAATGGACGATATATGGGCCCTCTACCTTAATTATTTAGTAATTGTACTCTTACTACATATATACAAATGCACGTACAAACCTGAATAAATAAAGGTTAAATACTATGAAAACTCAGGCCATTGTTATAGGTTCCAATTCCCTCCTCAGATCCAACGTCACCTATCCTACTTTAATCCTAAATGATCACCCCATCACATTTAGCTCATCGGTTAAGAACTAAGGGATCTCTATTGACCAAAGCCTGTCCAGGAGCCAAATCCCATATTTCCCAAATTTCCCGACAGTAAATAAGTTATCGTTTCCGCCATTTTTTTCCAGAGCCAACAGGTAAGCTTCACGCATCCTCAATTATTTTTATTTTTAAGGCTGTGTGTTACACGGTGGCTTCTCGATTGAACTCGAGGACAGATTAAAGTGAATCATGAACTGCTTTTGCAGTTGTAGAAGAACCGCATGTGCGTCGATGCGTCTTCAGCACTATGTGAGCGGCTTCATTTTACTTTTATCTATACATTGTCTTTATATTAAGTTTTCTATTATATCAATTATTATATATAATATTCAATTTGTATGCTAGTTCAAATGTAATTCAAATCTAATTAATTTATGCCTTAATTGTTTTATATGAAACTCGGCTTATCCCGTATAAATTAATTAATTAATTTTGTCACATTTAATTTGACCTGATTTTAATATCAATTTCTGATCTTCAGAGTAAACTAACATGTATATAAATATTTTTGTTTTTATGAGATCATATATGAACACGTAATTCACTGTATTTAAAAGAATGTTTTTAATGGAAAATGTATGCTACTGTAAATATTAAGTACTACTCTTATACCGGTATTACCCGGGATTTATGTTTAATATAGAAAGATAGCTAAATGAGGGGATTATTTATTAATATTATTTTTTAATCCATCAACTACATTAACAATAGAATATAAACTGGTATCAGTGATATATTGGAAATAGACATAGTTGGGCATAGGCAAATATCACCTGAGTCGTGGATTGCCTGTAATAATCAAAGCAAATCAAGTGAGGGGAGTGAAGGAAGGGGCAGTGGCAGGTGACCCCTACTTAAACCCAAATAATTGTTTTATCTTCTTCATGTTTGTCAAAAAATACTAAATTTAATTAAATGGCTTAATTTCATATTCATTAATGAAAGAAATACTTTCAATTACAAAATATTTGTAAAGTATATTGGATTAAAGGTAAAGTAGGGACCCCAAATATCGCCTACGTTCATCATGTCGCATACCACGGTCGCTCCCTGATTAACGCTGCTAGCCAGTGACCAACATCGAAACGACGGAGCATTTCCCTTCAATAGTTATGTGTGGGAGCCAGATGGAGCTCCTTTGTTTTATGGATTTCTTCTGATTTTCGAGAACGGTGATTTAGTAGACATGCTTCATTATTCTTAGTATAATAAATTAAGTTGAAGTGGCAGTACTAAGGCATTTATAGTAATTGTAGTAGGTATACTTAGCTTCTGGGTTTGTGATCTGATTTCGAAGTTAGGGGCCGTCATTTTTGAGATTTAGATTATGTCGCCCAATTGAGTGTTTTTTTTTCTTTTTCAGAAGTCACATAAAAAGACATATGATAAGGCTATTGTAAAAGAGGCGGTAATAGGATTAAAAAAATAAAGAAATAGGATTCTTAATAGCACCTAAAGCTTTTTCTGTAGGATCATAAGATCTAATTTCATCTTCTATTCTTTTTACATAGTCTTATGTAAAAAGAACCGAAGATAAACTTCGGTAATAATCGATAATAAGATAAACCTAAAGAATCGCTTGGAATGCCACTAGTTCATAGGCATTTTTTATCTATTTATAATTAGTTGAATATTGTTTACAAATAAAAAAAAAAAACCTATTATGGACTTAGGACAAGAGACGTGGATAGTATTGCATTTCAACTTGCCACTAGAAACAATATTCGCCACCCATTTCCAGGAAGTGGCTTCGTCTTTTTTCAACTCCGTCTTTTTAAGAGACACCTAGTCAGTATGGAAACCTCAACCACTTTCTTTAGCACAAATTAAGATGTAAAATAGGTTTTTTTATATACTTAATTAATCATTACATAAGTATTATTGTTATACTAATAGGTAATGTTTCATAAGGTATATTAGGAGCATATGGTGGGCGATATTGGAAGCAGTTTTGTTCAGATACAAAATATTTGGCAGTAGCAACAACATATTTTTTTTATATATTTACATAATGTTTTTTTGTTCCAAACGAATTCATTTTTATATAACATTCTATACAACAGATTAGAACTATTTTTAGAACAAAAGCATATGAATTAGTTCTATAATAAAAAAAAATGGTATAAATGGACGATATATGGGCCCTCTACCTTAATTATTTTGTAATTGTACTCTTACTACACATATACAAATGCACGTACAAACCTGAATAAATAAAGGTTAAATACTATGAAAACTCAGGCCATTGTTATAGGTTCCAATTCCCTCCTCAGATCCAACGCCACCTATCCTACTTTAATCCTAAATGATCACCCCATCACATTTAGCTCATCGGTTAAGAACTAAGGTATCACTATTGACCAAAGCCTGTCCTGGAGCCATATCCCATATTTCCCAAATTTCCCGACAGTAAATAAGTACCCTTAAGTTATCGTTTCCGCCATTTTCTTCCAGAGACAACACGTAAGCTTCACGCATCCTCAATTATTTTTATTTTTAAGGCTGTGTGTTACACGGTGGCTTCTCGATTGAACTCGAGGACAGATTGAAGTGAATCATGAACTGCTTTTTTAGATTTGTCTTCGTTACCTAAAAGCGGTCTGGGGTATCCCACTTTTATGGCTATTCTTTAAAGTGCCTCTTTCTTTCCACCCGTAAGCACTAATTCCTCGGATCTTACCTATATCAAACCATCAACTCCCAGCATCCTTCCTACACCTACAGTGTATTACATAATAATTCAAATCCATAGTCCACTCACAAGATCCAAGATCGCGCCTTTCTGACCTCTGTACCCCTTCCCACAGAAGTAAAACATTCGAACGTTCCTTTCTAGCCCGTTCCTCTACCCTCTGGAATTCCCTCCCTTCTAATATCCGCCATGCTTCTGCCCTATCCTCATTCAAATCTCTCCTTTTCCAACACCTTCTCATATTCCAAACAAACGCTCTCTAATCAATTTTAAATTTAAGAATAAAATTTTTATTAGAAGTAAATATGTAATTTTTTTTAATGTATAATTTTTAATATTGGGAATTCATTCATTATTTTTATATTTTCTCTCTTTTTCTTTAATTTGCTTTTTTGGCTCACTGCAATTAAATATTTTCTCGAAAATAATCTTTTTTTTTGTTGCTTCTTAGTAGTTTATGATATTATTAGCATCGCAATCGTGAAAAATTTCAAATCCGAGTTTTCAACGGAAATACACGTTTTGAGGTACCCTGAGTCACAATAACTGCGTCTCGCAAAATAGTTTGTGTGAGTGTATGTGCTAGGTCTAGCTCTAAATTGAAAAGTTGCACGAAACTGAAATTACGTATTTAAGATAGATACAAGCCTGTTATGTTACAGCAACTTTTTCGCCAAAATCGACTTACCTAAAGTGCTACTTAATATCATCGATTTTAAACATTTTTACAATTTTTTCGAAATGGGCTCTGAATTTTCTCGAGTACAGCTCTGACGAATTTATAATTATAATTTACAGCTCTGTTAATTATAATTTACACACTTAATTAAATTCGCTATATAAATTAAATTCTTTATAATATCAGCCAGGTCTTATTCTCATTGAAACAGTCTGACAGAGCTTAATTGCTGAATTTTCAAAATGGCTCCTTGTAAAGGACCTTTACTTTTGTTTATTTAAAATAATTAACCGTCTCTCATTGTTATTAGGAATAAAAAATACATAAATATAAACTATGAAATAATTTGAAAATTAGCTAAAAAGGTTAATTAATTTAGAAAAAAGGAGAAATATTTTTCCCAAAACAAATTTCCAGAAATAAAAGTAGTAATATAAATTTACCGTTGGAAAGTTAACGATTTTAGAAAAAGTAATATCTTGCATATAAAGCCCTAGAAGGTAATGGAGAGTGACGAAAATCTCATAAATTTAAGAAATTAATTTAATTTTACGTTTAAATGTCGGTTTCATTTCCTTCGGTAGTAATTAAATTATAATTAATATTTGAAATCATAAATTTTTCGCAATAACTGGAACACAATAAACAAAAGGACTAAGAAGTTAAATCCATCACGACTTGGATTCATATCTTATGAATTAGCAATCTTTTTATTTTTTTTTTTTTTTTGTTTACAAGGTTCTTCTACCATTATGTATTATGATTGATGCTGATCAACAATGCAAATGAGTCATAATCATATGCAACTCACAAAGGATAGAAGCAATCTTAATTGAAATATTGACATTATCAGTTTATATTTCTAAGTATATTAAAAAAAATATATTTTAACGATTCCGTAATTTCAATGTAAGTAGATTTTAAATGTGCGTGAAATGACATTGAGAATTCGTACAAGAATGTGATATCATGAGTGGTATCAAAAGACACTACGCTGTCTAGTTAACTATTCCTTCTGTTGTCAGATTTCTTGAAATTAATGCTTAGATGTGATCTGTACAGATTCGTAATTCAAATTCATGGTTATGGACAAACTTCCGAAATTACAATAACTATCAATTTAAACTATACTATGCATACCAACAGTGATGGTACTCACCACTTTGTCGAGATAACTGTTATAATTACGTAAAGACAATAATCCCGTACATTCAAGTTTGATAATAAGAACTTGATCTTGACTTCTGTCTCCTGTGTATTTCTTCTTAAAATTGTTATTGCTATTTTAATATTACAAGTTAAATATATCTGCGAATTCATTGCTCATTCAGATAATTCATTGTAAAATCAGAAGCCACGACCAGTACTGAACCCTTTTCGGCCCACTATCTGTCACTTATGAAACTTTATACCATGAGCATTTATATGTTATATAATTAAATTGCAATAGAAATAATTGGATTGTTAATATTTTTTTAAATACAATATTTAAGTGAACTATCCGTTGAAAATTATAATTTACACACTTAATTAATTTATATCGGACAATTTTTAGTTTTTCGGATGAAACCAATTTATTTTGATTGTAGCGGATAATTAAAGTTAATGAATCTATGTTATGAACTAGCAAATATTATCTATTTACCGTTCTATTATTATCTGTGTAATATAACCCTGCTATAGTTGATTATAATAAAAATTGGGAGTCTTTATAAATAGATTATCTGTATCAATTTGGAATGCGCAATTAAAACTATTAGACATTAATGGATCCAATACTATAAAAAGGACTAAAATTGCTGCTGAACTAAATATATATATATATATATATATATATATATATATATATATATATATATATATATATATATATATATATATATATATATATGACTCTATAATGGAATTGTATACGACTGATTTTCACACTACGGCATAACTTACATACTATCGGAATGGATAAATAATATCAAAGAAAACGCAGCGTTTAAATAACAAAGGTAAGCAATAATTTATTGGGGTTAAATCGTTGCTCGGATAGAAAAGGCTGGGTAAAGGCCGATTTACATGCTTCGATTTATGGTAGGTCCAGCCTCACATTAAAATGAACCACATAAGGTACCTACATTTTATCAATTGTTTTCACGTTACGTTTTCTCTTCAGTATCAATTACCAGTTTGCTGTATTCACAAGTGAGTCTAGGCTATAAATGATCTGAAGTAACAGAAGTAACTAACTGAAGGCCCAAAGAAACATGGACAAAGGACTTAAAATACTTTTAAAAATGTATTATTCAAAGATAAGAAATTAGACTTATTATAAAAAAAATAATAATTTAACAAACAATATCCTTAAAAGTTAAGTTCATAAATACAAAATTATTTTTCTACTTTATAAACAGTACACAAATTACTTGCCTTAATTTTAATTATTTTTATAATTCAATTTTAAAAAAGAAGAGTAAAGTTAAAAAAAAAAATTGACGAAAACTGCACAATTCTTTCTACCCCCATTTTGAGAGAATATATTCAAGATTTCCCCCAACATCTCGCACCCAACGCTGTTTTTTTAACTGAGACATCAACCTAAACAAATAGAAATTATCAAAAATTGACACAGAAGCGTACGGTTTTCGGTGAAAAGATTGTAATTTTTCGCTTTAATATCTAGGTACCTGAATAAAAAAAATGTACTAAAGTTGTTCATTATATTATTCTGATATAATTTCAAATCTTTCCATATCCGTAATGTTTTAACGTATTTTCAGATACCCAAAGGACTGGTTAGACATCGCTATCAAGGATTAAGGCATGTGTAGGACCCTAGGCAATGAAAATCTCGGGGTCCTTCTCCCTTTTTCAATTTAATTCATTTTATTGCATAAACAAAAATAGAAGCACAATGGAGTAAAGTATTGAGTTAATATCTAATTCAATATCTAAATTAGAAACAATGTAAACATTTCGAAAAACTTAACATACTTGACTAAACAAAATGAAAATTAACAAAGACTTTTCTTAACTCATCATAAATATTATCTTTGTCATTTAAACAATTTTTTTTTTTTATCATGCGTCCTTTGGCAATTCAATAGGGCAGGAGTATCATACTCAAAGCAACGGGCATTTAATGCAACTGTTAACGTTCACGCGCATATACAAATCTTAAAACTACATTTTGAAGTGAAGACTCAAGAATATGGATATGATAATTAAAATAAATTATGTAATTGAGCAAATTTAGAGTAATAAATTGTAATATTGCTATATAATTGCTTTTATTTAAACATTTATTTGATCATGGGCCACAAAAAATTATCTCGGGGACCACCAGTTTTACACACCTGGGTTAGGGTAATCTCGTAATACCTCGATAATGTACCAAAGCGATACCCTGTGAGCGGGTTCGAATACGGCCTAAGGAGGCTAACTTATTTCCTGACAGATCCAAGGAATAAATTTCTAACCCAAGCTGAAATCGGTACCTACTGTACGATAATCCATCTTTAGCTGGAGTTTATAATGACGTTAACCCTTAAAGACAAAACCACTCCTTCAAACAAACTGAACCATCTATCTAGAGCTTCGTCGACTTCTACATGCTTTCCTCCTTCTTGCCGTTTTTAATGTTTTGAATTTCTGGCGGGATACCGTAATTTACTTCTCTTTCTTGTGTCTTTATCTTCAAATGATGATTTTGAAAACTTTGACAGTTTTTGACAAACGCTGAATTTAGGCAGTCAAATGTCAGACATAATAATTTTATTTTCGATACTTTGGATGCTATCATATACAGCAATTATTACAAAATATTAAGTAAAGGGGTTTTAAGCACGCACCAGCCCGTTTATTTAATGACTATTTTAAAAATTTGATAACATACAAAAACCTAAATTGGCTGTTAATGATTTTATATATTGAACCCGATTCATTCACAAAAAAAAAATAAATAATAAATAAATAAAATAAGAAGACGTCTCACGTTTTAGGTAATTGGATGGCTGCTTCTTGATGGGCCTGTTGTACAGTCATCAATTCGCCCACATATGATGAAATACTGAACCGCTAGGAGAGTGTTTTTAGAATTACCGCTTAATCATTTTGGTATTGACCTTCTGGGGGGTTATCGTTTGTAGCATTTACTTATCTTAGTTGAAAATTGAAACACTATTTTGTGCCAAATGGCTGATGGCAACCCGTCATTTCAACGATTTCGCGATTTCCGTAATTATATTGCAATCAACCCACCCCAACCCAGGGCCGGAACTGGGGGAGGGGAGAACAAAGGGGGCACTTGCTCTGGTTGGCAGAATTTAGAGGGCGTCAAATTTAGAGCGAAATTTTATTTTTATGTTAAGTAAAAAATTTCGTTTCTGTTTTTTGGTTGTTTTGAACATAATATAATAAGTTTATGAGATTGTGATATTTAATTAGAAATCTATTATCTAAAATCCTGTTGCAAAACTTTTAACTTTTATTGGAGAGTGAAAGAAGGGGCAGTAAAATGCACCCTCCCTCAGGCAAAAATCCTAGCTCGGTCTCTGTTCATACCATTCTTAAATTTCATCTTAGGTTGGAATTCATTTTTTTCATTTCATTTCATCAAATAAATTTGATCATAATCATCTTAAAATGAACTGAAAATATTTCACTATCGGAAATTATTTCTTACTGGTACATTGAATTATTATTGTGTTAAGAGGTTTGAAATGATTGTTGTGGTTATATTTTCAGAATTAGTAAGTAGACTAAATATTTACATGAAATATTGTATGTATAACTTATTTGTGGGTGACCATAAATGTTTTGTTCCTAAACAGGACAGTCAAATTATCGGGGGAAGAGAGGTATAGAATTTTAAGGCATAACAACGTGTTTTATATCAATTTATGAAGTCTAAAATGTATGTCATTTAGAAATGTATGTTTTCTGGAAAAAAAAAATCAAAGAAAAACCAAGTGAAAATTAGGAACGTATAATTAAAACAAAGATCATGTTATTCATTCATCTATTACCACACAATAAGATCCACTTACCGGACTAGTTCCCCCACCAATGCCAGTACCAGCACCAGTATTAACACACTGATAAGAGCTGAATAAGAAATTTTAAAAATTGTAAGCGTCAAACTATTATATGAATTCGTCTTAAAATTTAATTTCTTACCGGAATCCGTAAACAAAAAAAAATAAAAAACCCATCACATTGGAAATTCAGAGTTAGAGTTGCAGGAGGAATACTCTGGAATGTTACAAAGTGGGCAATATGCCACAAACTAACTTCAGGCTACCTAATTGGGATCCAGTAAATTTCATTTTGATATTCCAATCATTCTAGAATTTAACGGGAGGGGTTCTGCAGTTAGTTGTTGAGTGCGCATGGGATTAAGTATCCGTTCTGATATATCATCATGCCATTTCTTTGTGATTTATGCTTTATTTAATTTTTTTTTCCTTTTATGAGATTTTATTTTAATTTATTTGCAACATTATTTACTAGCAAAATGCCTTTTACTGGCATATCGCCCGATAGGTTCAAGGTGGTAGACTGTAGAACTAAACATTCTACCAAATGGAAATAATATGACTGACGATACAAGTCATGAATTTAGCATTTCAAATAAAAATAATATTTGAAGCTTTATCTGATGATGAGATGATAGATGAACCCTCAACAGATGCCGGAACTTGAAAAGTCAGCAGCCGGAAGTCAGCAGCAGCCGCCTTCCGCTAAGACTGAAGTCAGTAAACTTCCACCTATAGTTGCTTATAGTTATATTGAAAAACACGCAGAACCGATGAACTATCGAAAAAAAACAAATGTAAAAAAGACTTTGGTGTTAAGTATCGAGATAACCGTTTAATATTTTATTCCCAATGTAAGGAAGACCATGATTTCATTTTAATTGAGGTTATTAACTCTAAATTAGAATGTCATACTTATACTCCCAGAGAAGAAGCTGATAAAACATGAAAATAAAGAATGTATAGACTAATATCACACGTGATGAAATATGTTGATTTGATTGATTAGCAAGTTGCCCATATTTAAAGTCACCCAAATGATTAAAAAAGTAGGTGAAAAAAAGTATTTATCGTAAATTTTAAAAATACTGCTGATATTAAACAGATAATGTCAGTCACAAATTTGCCACTGTATTGCCACGTGGGAACGATACAAGAATTTAACGGGAATAACACAATGTTATAAGTGCCAATCATTCTACCATGCAGCAAAAAACTGCTATAGAAGACCGAAATGTGTAGGGAAACATTTAACAAAAAATTGTACTATTAACCCTAATTCTGTGTCTCAATGCGCTAACTGTGATGGCCCACACTCTGCTAACTACCGCGGGTGCCGTTTTATGAACAAAGAGCTAAAAATAAACCGACAACTTTACGAAAAATGTAGCTCCAGCGACTGTTTTTCATAAAGAAGACGCTGCTTTTCCTTCACTTCTGTCAACATCAACTCTTAATCCTTCAGTTTCGGGCAGGCGGAATAATTAAACAAGAGTAGTGAATTGTCTCAGTTTATTAGAGAAAATAATATTGATATTGCTGCCCTCGGTGTAACTAACCTAAATAGTGCTAGGTGACCTGAATTCCAAACATATGGCATCGAATTGTAATATCAATAATAGAAACGGAAAACTGTTAGTTAATCTGTCATTTAAAATTAATTTTAGAATCATAGCTCCTAAAGAACCTTCATATTATCCTGACCGTACTTATTTATTGCTCTCCTGGCATCATTGGCCTTGTTCTTGCAGAAAATCTGCCCTACTCTATATTACCTAAATCCATTTCAGCTCTTCCTTCGGATCACGATCCAGTGGTTTTTTTTTATTCGATCAAAATTTATAAAACCAACCTCTTAAAAAAGTTCTTAACTTTTAAAATGCAAACTGGGCTAAATTTCGTTCGGTTATTGATAGTCAAATACATATTAATCCTCCCATCATTAGTCCTTCCGATATTGAAAAGCTAATAATTAATTTCCAAAATATTATCATTTCTGCCGCTAACCAATAAATAACCTTAATCACACCGAATACTGATAAAATACAAATTCTACTTTATTTTTTTCTCCTGGTTCATAAAAGTTAGGAACAAAATTAAAAAAGCTTATTGTAAACCTCGTTACCCCTGGATAAATAAAACTTTAAATAAACTTAATAAATATATTTCTAAACTCATAACCTTATTTAAAAACATTGGGTGGAATAATTTTTTTATCAGCTATCTCTCGTAATAATAATAAACTATTTAAATTAGTTCATCAACGCTACATTAAGCCAATTAGTTCATTAATTCAAACACGAAAAAATATTTCAAAATAAAAACTATGTTTTATTGTACAAGAAACATAATAAAACTTTTAAAATACAAACATAAGTACAGCAGAAACCTTTGCTCTATGGTTAAATGACTAAAATAAAGAAGAGTAAACAAAAAACAATACATACTGTATTTACAAAAATTGTTCAGTTACACCTTTTTAAAAAAAATCAGTCACTCTTTTTTGCTTCTTTCTTTGAAAACACCGTTTCTTAATTCTAAATTTTACTTTCCTTAGCATGAGTTTTTCTCTACCAGATGTGCATCGTCATCTTGTTCCTCTAAATATTGATTTGCCCGTCAGAAGGTTTATGCACACTTGTTGCTGGGTGTTACGGCGCGTTGTCAATTAACAAAACAGCCTTCTTTGGCAGTTTTTTTGAGTCAAGATGTTTACGCACTTGAAGCACAAAAATCTTTCAAACCATTCTTAAAAAATCTGCGAAATTAAAAAAATTGTTCGTGGCATTTGCGGATCATCCACTCGCGGATAATCGGGGCTTTACTGTATAAATATTTCTCCACTAATTAGATCCTCGGATACTCAGCAACTAAAAATCAAGTACTCGACATCCAGTTATGCTTTCAGTGACAGTGACATATTTATAACATATATTTGTAACATTCTTAGGCAAACCAAAAACTACACGATTTCCGTTAGCAAGAAATTAGATATCTGTAAACTTGTATCTCCTAATATACTAGATTATTTGTATGTGTTATAATTTGTTTTATTATTTCGCTTGGCAATAGATCCTTTACTTGTCAGTTGCTAATATGTTGAATATTTATCTCCATGATATGGAGATAAATTATTCCGAGTGAAATTATAATATGATTATGGTGTTCGGAGAAGCAATAGCTCTGTTATGATTTTTTTTAAATGTAACCCGTGTATGAATATTTTTATACTTAATTATTATTATTGCTATTGAAGTAAATGTTCTATTGATAAATTAATAAACATTTTGAGTTCATACAATCAATTTCCCTTTCATAATTGTGGAAAAATCATTTCAGAAACTACTTGTTTGTATTTTTTAGAAAAAAAACTAGACCTACTGGCTTGGCAATATTTTTAATAGAAATACGATGAAAAAATACTTAAAAAATTATGTATCATGTCTCCAAGGATCCAGTTTATGAGATGCCTGAAAAATAATAATGACGTTCAGAAAACAAGATTCTAAAATAATGCAAATCCTTCAATTCTGAAGATATAAACTTGAAATATTTCTTGGCCATTGTCGCAAGCTGAATAAGAAGTACTTCATAGAAAATTATGCTGTTGAAAACAAAGGAAGTTAATAAATCTAATGTGGATCTGTTGCCAGATGAATATTTTTTTACATGCTAGGATTAAAGTAAAATACTTATCAAAGAGTGCGCTTAGAACCATCAGATTTCAACAAAGCTATTATCAAAATACCTGCAATAATCCAAGCAATACAAGAAGTAAATTATCAGCTAGCAATTCAATGTTTATCTGTTGTGCTTGATTATAAGGACGCGTTCAAGTGAGGCTACACCGAAGCCTGACCGAGGTTGAGCAGTCCAGTCCGGACTTGTTACGAACTGGATTTGAGAGGGATACGACACCGAAACTTGACCGATCACTTGAGCTTTAAGTTTAAGGAAATGAGTTCAGCAACAATGTCGAAAACGGCTATGCTATTAGATTTTGTTTTTATTTATTGAAATTACAACTGTATTTCAGACAGAAGGACAGGCACAGACGGATCCAGTTTGAGCTAGATTTGACTAGTTTTACGTTGGTCTGTTCAAAGCATGAATGGCTACTTTAATCAAAAAACCTTTAAATCGTTACATATTAATTAAGTGAATCAAAGAGAGCATAATTGTTTTTAAGCCTAATAAAGATTAAACACTGTAATGCCTACTAACCAAAAATGCCCAAATGGCCAACATTTTAAGTGAAATTTGTAACTAAACTATACGTGATGGATTTTTTAAAAGTATCAGCACCGTAATCAGCACCAAAAATACTATAAAAATCACTGATTAAATTTGGACCATTTTTTTTTTTTTTTTACTGCAGACCTGTTTTATTTATTAATAGCACACGTTTGTCATCAGTATACGTGGTGATGACAGTGTTAGGAAGGGTTGGGATGCCAGCTGTATTAACAGGAAGAAAATGGGACCGAGGATGCAGCCTTGAAGAACACCAGCGGACTGAGAAAAGAGGGATGAATAGGCACTATCGTGATTTAATTTGAATGATCTTTCAGTGAGGTAGGAACGGATCATGAGAAAGTATGTATAGGGTAGGAATTCACGGATTTTTTAAAGCAGTCCCGGTTGCCAGACTCGGTCAACAGCCTGTTCTACGTCTAGAAAGACGCCCAAGCAGTATAATCCGTGCTCCAATACAGAGGAGACTACGCTCACCACACGATGACATTGCTGGATAGTGGAATGGGATGTTCGGAATCCAAACTGGTGATCTGGGATAATGTGATTAGAATCAAAGATGAGGTACAGGCGTTTCAGAATGAGTTCTTCCAGAATTTTGCACATAATAGGTAAAAGAGAGATAAGACAGCAGGAAGATGGATTTTCTGGGGGTTTTTGGTTTTAGAAATTATTTTGACTGCAGATAATTTCCAAGGGTCAGGAAAATATGTGGAGCGGAGTACAGCATTATAAATATACTTAGTGCAAGGGAATAGTGCAGCTTTAAGAGGAAGACATTTTAAGATATGGGATGTAATTAGGACATATCCAGGAGCTTAGCGGGAAGGAAACTATAATTAATATTAGATATTTCTGAAGGATGGAATGCTTCAGGCAGAAGGGTTATTTGGAGAAGTTTGAAAGAGGTGCTGGCCGAATATCTGGGCTTTTCTTCGTCAGATCTGGACCAGGTTAGGAATTCAATAAGGAGTGGATGATTTCAATCTTTGAACTTCAGAAGCATTTTAGTGGTCATCCATAATGATTTATCAGTAGTTGTAAGATTTTCAGTAAATTGATAAATAAGTAAAATAAGTTTAGTAAATTTTTAATATAAAATTTTTAATTTCTGCTTTTAGTTTGTAAGTCAATTGGATGTAATAAGTTGTATCTATTAGATATCTAGTCCTGTGCCACTTCTATCTTGCTCTGGGTTTTTCCCTTAATAAGATACGAATATGCTGTGGCAAGCTAGTCTGTTGAGAATTATTACTTTTATTGGTTGAGGTGTTATAATTTATGCAGCTTTTGTAATGAATCTGTAAGTTTTGGCTGTGGCTCTAATTGATAGAGGCATTGACATTGGTCTTGTTTTGTCTTAAATGGAGATACAGAGCTTCAAACCCAAACCTAATTTTGTGGCTTTTAAATATTTTGAGCACACTCGGGACTAAAAAATAAATGTTTTTTTGTTTTCGATGATTTTTTCAACATTAAAGTTTATTGATGTGCTGAATCCAAATCTGCCATCATTTTTGGTGTGCAAAAATTTATAAGGCTAATTTACTTAATAATTTAAACACATTTTTAAATTTATTTGACCAAAAATCAAATATTTCTTAATGTTTATATTTTTCCTGTAATATATTTAAAAAAACAAATGTTTAGCTGAAAAAATCATGTCAATATCATTCTCCAAACACGATATACAAAATAAAACATTTTCAGCATGTTTTATTTATTTTTTTCTCAGCTCTTAAAGCCCATTGGATGAAACGGAAGGATATAGGTCAACTTTTTTTCAATGTAAAATCACCCAAATTTTTTTTATCAAAATCGGCGACGGACACACCTTGCACTCCTCTTGTTAGTTTATGGAGCACGTGCTCTCCACAAATATGGATTGATTATTTTAAATTTCTTGGTGTTCTAGGAAGAATTAGAAGTTTTCTTATGAGATTTGTGAAGTGAATTTATTATTGATTCGGAGTACCTCCTCACCTTTCTAAGTGAATAAAACGCGAGTATTCTCTAAAAGTCTACTCTTTCGTAGACTCAACATTTCCTGAATACCTGCTCACATAGCATGTATTCTCACGTTTTATTCACTTAGAAAGGTGAGCAGGTATTCCGAATCAATAATTAATCCATACTTTTGCAACATGTGCTCCATACACTTACAAGGAGAGTGCACGATGTGTCCGTCGCCGATTTTGATAAATTTTTTTTTGGGTGATTCTACATTGAAAAAAAGTCGATCCATATCCTACCGTTTTATCCAATCGGCCCCAGATCGCTCTAAAACTCAATTATTTCGTTTTAAAAAATTAGTTCACCCTAAAAATTACTACTTCTGGATCATTTATAATGTTTTTATATTATACATAAATACAGCCTTAATAGCTAGGTTCTTATTCATGTACGTATTATAATATAAAATCATTATTTGAGATTAAGAAATAGTAAATATTACATTTTTATAATCCGCTATAAATATATCGCAGAAAAAAAAAATGAAAAAGTAATATTAAATATTTGAGAGACCAAATTTGAGCGTTCTTACAGGTCTATTGAGATGTATGTAATATAGAACAGCATTATTATAGAGTAAAAATATATTATTTTACTACGATAATATTTATAGCGATGGTGTAGATATACATTTATATATTATACAATATTTACTATTTCTTGATCACAAATAATCTTTTTATATTATAAATGTACAAGGTTAGGAACCCAGCCTTACTTGGGATGTCATAGTATACAGAATTTAATTTGAATATTTAAGGCGGGGTTAACAGTGTTATAAGTAATATAAAAACATTATTCATAAGCCAGAAATAGTAATGTTTAGAGTGATACAATTTTTCAAAACGAAATAATTGAATTTTTAAGGGTATATTAACTTATATGTAATGAAGGCGGTGTTCTACGGAGTGAAGTATATTTTTTTATTCAAAACTGACGTCAAATTTGGTCTTTGCACATTGAAAAAATCCTATATTGAAATTTTCGAGCGAATCTAAAAATAAACAGTTTTGGCCTACAATTTTTTCCAAGGGTTTACCCTTCTAATCTTTTTAAAGATTCAAATAATCAATTCAACGAGGAGAAGAATCTCCTCTTTTGAACGATTTCAAGAACGTCGATATCGTGTAAATTGAAGACGAGATACAGAGCTTCAAACCCATACGTAATTTTGTGGCTTCAAAAATTTTGAGCACCTCGGAATTGAAAAAATATTGTTTTGTTTTAGATGATTTTTTCAATATTAAGTTTTTTTGACGTGCTGAATCCAGATCTGCCATCATTTTTGGTGTGAAACAATCTATAAGGCTAGTTTACTTAATAATTTAAACAATTTTTTTAATTTGTTTGGCCAAATATCAATTATTTTTTCATTTTTTCATTTTTGTATTTTTCTTTTAATGTAAGTAGAGGGAAAATGGGGGAGCTGGCGCACTTCTAGGAGCAGCCAATCAGAAGCCAGCATTTTGGTCACGTGACCTATGGCGGGAAATTTGAATTTGAATTTTTGCCTCGACCTAACCTTAACTGCCACGTGGTCTTGCCTCGACCCTACCTTAACCACCACGTGGTCCCCCCTCAACCTAACCTTAACTGCTAGGCCACGCCCCTTTTTGGTCACGTGACCGTTAAGCCCCGCCCCTTTTTAGTCAAGTGATCCAGTCACGTGACCCACAGCGCATCCTGGTCTATGCTCCGCCCACATGTTTTAGTCACGTGATCCAGTCACGTGACCCATGGAACCTCCTGACCTATGCTCCGCCCACAAGATTTACCCCCTCCACCCATTGAAGGATCAGGTACCCACCTTATAGAGCATGAGTGTACCCGGCCGCCATTTTGTTTTTCTTACGCCACCATTTTGTTTTTCTACTGTTTGAGGGACTTGAGGTTTTGTTGAAGGGTTAGGTACCTACCTTATAGAGCATGAGTGTACCCGGCCGCCATTTTGTTTTTCTTACACCACCATTTTGTTTTTCTACTGTTTGAGGGACTTGAGGTTTTGTTGAAGGGTTAGACACCAACCTTATAGAGCATGAGTGTACCCGACCGCCATTTTGTTTTTTATACATCGCCATTTTGTTTTTCTTATGCCGCCATTTTGTTTTTCTACTGTTTGAGGGACTTGAGGTTTTGTTGAAGGTTTAGGTACCCACTTTATAGTACACAACCTCCCCAACGGTTATATAATCATAACCTATACGACGAAGGGTCAGGTATCAACTTTATAGTCTGTAACCTCCTCTATGGTTATATAGTCATAACCTATACGATGAAGGGTCCGGTGCCCACTTTATACTCTGTAACCTTCTCAAAGGTTACATAACCTTTACATTGTTTTCGTGTTTGTGCAACCTTCTCAATGTTTACATAACCTTTACAATATGTAGCTGTATCAACATGTAAACAGGTTGCATCTTGTATAGACAAGTTGGATTATGTCCAGGTGAAATACAAATATGGACCTTGAACTGTTTATCTCTAACATATAAATAAATAGCATAGTTTCTTAATCCTATAACTGCTTTTGGACTTTGAGCTCTTAATCCCAAACCTTTCTTATCTCGCTGAAACATAAACAAAACAACTTTTCAATGTACTATATATTTTTAATGGCTGATAGTATAAGTAATGGTCTTAAAAGGATTAACTTGTCAATGTTCTACGTATTTTTATTCTCTCATAGTTAAATAATGGTCTTAAAAGGATTAACTTTTAATCCATTAAGTTCCTATCGAACTTTTAATCTTTAAAATATATTAACAAATCAAAACGATGGTATCACGTTGGCCAAAGAGGTTGCACCTTTTCATAGCTTTGAAATATTTTCAAAGTACACGAGTCGGTATTAATAACTGCGAACATGTCGCAGTAAATTTTAATTAATGAATATTAATTAATACTATTTCTTAATCCCTTACGGGCTTTTGGACTTTGAGCTGTTAATACCAAAACATAAAGAATGATTTAGGACTTCCGCTAAAAAGTAAACAAATTTAGCTTTCGCAATAATGCTCTATCTCTTAATCCTTCCTTTAAAAGTTAACAATGGACTTTGAACTGTTAATCCTCTATCATTACTCATCTCGCTGAAACATAAACAAAACAACTTTTTAATCTTATATGTATTTTTATTCTCTAGTATAAACTATTAAAACGCCGTAAAAGAATTAAATATTAAATCCTTAAAGTTTTTTTATCATTTACAAACAATGATAAAGAGCCTTTTAATCATTTCATAATATCTGGATAGATGACGTCATTATTATTAGCTAAAGTTTTGTACCTTTTTCAGTTCTCAATGTTTACATTTTATGCAATTTTTCCAAATGTTTACCTTTACCTATCTATTTCTTTTTTAAATTTTCTATAACCTCCTCAATGTTTATACATTTTCTGTCCGCTAGGGCGCAGCACCTTACTCCAGTAGGGGATTTTCCTGGCTAGTTTACATAATGTTCTCAATGTCTATGATTTATGCAACCTTCCCTATGTTTACATTTACCTATCTATTTGTTTACGTTTTCTATAACCTTCCCAATATTTAAATTTTATGTAAATATAGTCTTCTCAACTGATTTTTTGCCTTTCCTAAATTGTTTTCCCCTTTTCTGAACTTGATTTAATTATAATTAACTATCCTGGTTCCTAATTGCACTCGTATCAGACCTTGGGATATCATCGGCTCCTTTCGGCTACTCTCGGATACCCTCGGAGCAGAGCGGCCGGGCCCCGATCATTGTCCTCGGTGACGCTCGTTCGTCTTCGTTTTTCCTCGGGCCCCCACCTCGATCTCCCTAATCTGCCTTAGGATGCTCCCGATTCGAGAATAACCGAACTCCTCCGGCCTCATATGATCATCCAGAATCACTAGGAAAAATTTGAAAAAATCTCCTCTTCTCACCTGGACTTCTTCTCCTACGGTTCCAACCATTCATTTTACTCAGCACGTAGAGGTCTCTCGTCTGCGTACCTCTTGATCAACTATAAATATTTATATTTTTCATAACTTGAAGTCCCATAATTTTAATGGTTTTTAGTAATTTTAGCGGTTTTTATTGATTTTAGTCATTTCTTATCAGCTTCTAATGGCAAAATACACTCCGGCAATAATATTATGCTTAATGTTTAACCGAATCCATCATTTTCTTTCAATTCATTGATAATATTTTTTGAGTAGGTCTTTTACTGCTTTACTGGTCTTTTACCTCTAATTTTTAACATAGCTTTATATTTTTTAGTATATTTTAACCAATTTTAGATATTATTTTTTGTTTTTATAATTGATTTTACATGTTACTTTATTGATTTTAGTCAATTTTAATGATTTTAGAAATAAAATAAAACGTTTTATCAGCAAATATTTGTATATAAATCTGTTTTGAGATGATTTATTATCTAGAGTTGATATCATTTGAGAATGTTGATGTAAGATGTGCTATATTTGGTCCCCATTTGTATGATATTATATTGTTGTTTTTTTTTCAATCCTAATGATGCCCGAATTAGCGAAACGTTGACTGATCAGATATTTACTGTTGTTTAAGAGACTCAAAACTTTATTCAGGATTCTTCCAGAAATATACTGATAATTTACAATTAGAATTTAAGATAATTTTGAATATTAGAATGTTTGCCATCATCGGATGATAGATAATATTAAGAGTAACTAATATGAGCATAATCGTCGCAGTTGGAGCACAATTCTGATCACACTTTCCCCCTTTAAAATTCCAAATATTTACATTATTCATAACTTGAAGTCCCATAATTTTAGTGGTTTTTATTAATTTTAGCGGTTTTTATTGATTTTTAGTTATTTCTCATCAACTTCTAGCGGTAAAATACAATTCGACAATAATACCATGCTTAATGTTTGATCGAATCCATCATTTTCTTTTACATTATTGATAATATCCTTTGAGTAGGTCTTTTACTGCATAGACTTCGATCTCTAATTTTTAACATAGCTTTATATTTTTAGTATATTTTAACCAATTTTAGATATTATTTTTTTGTTTTTATAATTGATTTTGCCCGTTACTTTATTGATTTTAGTCAATTTTTAATGATTTTAGAAATAAAAAAAATTTTATTAGCAAATATTTGTATATAATACTGTTTTGAGATGATGTATTATCTGTAGTTGATATTATTTGAGAATGCTGATGTAAGATGTGCTATATTTGATCCCCATTTGTATGATATTATGTTGTTTGTTTTATTTTTTTCACTTCTAATAATGACCGAATTGGCGAAACGTTGACTGATCAAATATTTTCTGCTGTTTAAGAGATTCAAATCTTTATTCAGGATTCTTCCAGAAATATACTGATAATTTAGAAATATTCATATTAACCCTTCTCCATACTCGCTTCATAATTCAAATTATTTGATTTCTTTCATGAAATAATAACTATTTATTAGATATTTCTATAACGTCTCCGGGTCAAAATGTCTTGTTTTGTGCAGTGTCACTGTCTATTTTGTTACTGTTTTGTCACAGTGTGACTGTCGATATTAGAATGTTTAGCATGATCGGATTATAGATAATACTAAAGTTAACTCATATGAGCACAATCGTGGTAGTTATAGCACAATTATGACCACACTTTTTCCCAAAAATACCAAAAGTTCGCCTATGAGGCACCACTATCAGTACTTGTTTCCTCATCGAAGTTTGTTTATCGATTAATCAACAATCAGTTCAATCAATTTTGACGAGTCCATCTTGCTTTTGCACACTAACTTTCTGTTGGACAGAACATTTATGGACTTCACCAGGATGAGAACCATTGTTAAGAGGTGTTTCATAGCACCCTAGGATTTTAAAATGAGTAGCCGATAGAGGGAAAATGAGGTAGTTCGAGCACAATGCTGATCACACTTTCTACGAAGAATAGCATCAGGTCTCGTCTATGAGACATTTTTTTCCCAGTTACTTTCGCCTTGCCGAGGTGTGTTTATTGGTAAACACAGCAATCACATACTAGATTTTATTTGTTTTTATTAGATTGATATTTATTTTTTTATTAAGAGGCGGAAGCTGGACCTCATTAAGACTCCAATATCTTTTGGTAATCAACTCCAATCAATCCAAAATGTTAAATATTTCCTCGAAAAAACATAAATTTAACGGAAGGCATTAGATCCGTCCTCATTTCATAATTCAAATTGTTTGATATCTTTCATGAAATGATAACTATTTATTAGATATTTCTATATCGTCTCCGGATCAAAATGTCTTGTTTTGTGCGGGTGACTGTAAATATTAGAATGTTTACCATCATCAAATTACATATAATATTAACAGTGACTAATATGAACAAAATCGTGGTAGTTAGATTCTGATCACAGTTTCCTCCAAAAATACCATAAGTTCGTCTGTGAGGCACCTCTACTAGTACCTGTTCCCTCATCGAAGTTTATTTATCAATAAATCAACAATCAGTTCAATCAATTTTAACCACTCCATCTTGCTTTAAGACTCCAATATCTTTTGGTAATCGACTCGAATAAACTCATAATATTAAATATTACCCCGAAAAGACAGAAATTTAACAGAAGGCATTAGTCACTTTCTGAAAAGTTATACGAGCTGCGGACATTACATGTGACTATAATCCAAGAGTCATGCCCTGGATAAATTCTACTGTCATAATATTAATCATGGATGGATGACCTTAGTAGTTGAGCTCCTCTAAATACTACATTCTTAATACGAATATAAAATTTTTAATCCAATTTATCACATTTGCAGGGGAAGTACTGCAGTTTATCGATGATTATTAAAACTATCAACACAACTGCATGCGAATCTGCTGACCTCTATTGTACTCTGCACACGAGGGGGTGTAGATCGGTATGTTCAAGGTATGGCTTGAGGTAGTGATGGAGGGTAACGGATGATCAGGAATGTGGTATAGGATGATTTAGGGATGTTCAGACATGGTTTGAGATGGTTAGCGATGGTATGGGATGGTCAGAGATGGTTTGAGATGGTTAAGAGTGGTTTGGGGTGGTCAGACATGGTTGGAGATTATTTTAAACCATCTCCAACCATGTCTGACCACCCCAAACCACTCTTAACCATCTCAAACCATCTCTGACCATCCCATACCATCGCTAACCATCTCAAACCATGTCTGAACATCCCTAAATCATCCTATACCACATTCCTGATCATCCGTTACCCTCCATCACTACCTCAAGCCATACCTTGAACATACCGATCTACACCCCCTCGTGTGCAGAGTACAATAGAGGTCAGCAGATTCGCATGCAGTTGTGTTGATAGTTTTAATAATCATCGATAAACTGCAGTACTTCCCCTGCAAATGTGATAAATTGGATTAAAAATTTTATATTCGTATTAAGAATGTAGTATTTAGAGGAGCTCAACTACTAAGGTCATCCATCCATGATTAATATTATGACAGTAGAATTTATCCAGGGCATGACTCTTGGATTATAGTCACATGTAATGTCCGCAGCTCGTATAACTTTTCAGAAAGTGACTAATGCCTTCTGTTAAATTTCTGTCTTTTCGGGGTAATATTTAATATTATGAGTTTATTCGAGTCGATTACCAAAAGATATTGGAGTCTTAAAGCAAGATGGAGTGGTTAAAATTGATTGAACTGATTGTTGATTTATTGATAAATAAACTTCGATGAGGGAACAGGTACTAGTAGAGGTGCCTCACAGACGAACTTATGGTATTTTTGGAGGAAACTGTGATCAGAATCTAACTACCACGATTTTGTTCATATTAGTCACTGTTAATATTATATGTAATTTGATGATGGTAAACATTCTAATATTTACAGTCACCCGCACAAAACAAGACATTTTGATCCGGAGACGATATAGAAATATCTAATAAATAGTTATCATTTCATGAAAGATATCAAACAATTTGAATTATGAAATGAGGACGGATCTAATGCCTTCCGTTAAATTTATGTTTTTTCGAGGAAATATTTAACATTTTGGATTGATTGGAGTTGATTACCAAAAGATATTGGAGTCTTAATGAGGTCCAGCTTCCGCCTCTTAATAAAAAAATAAATATCAATCTAATAAAAACAAATAAAATCTAGTATGTGATTGCTGTGTTTACCAATAAACACACCTCGGCAAGGCGAAAGTAACTGGGAAAAAAATGTCTCATAGACGAGACCTGATGCTATTCTTCGTAGAAAGTGTGATCAGCATTGTGCTCGAACTACCTCATTTTCCCTCTATCGGCTACTCATTTTAAAATCCTAGGGTGCTATGAAACACCTCTTAACAATGGTTCTCATCCTGGTGAAGTCCATAAATGTTCTGTCCAACAGAAAGTTAGTGTGCAAAAGCAAGATGGACTCGT
Source organism: Rhaphigaster nebulosa (assembly GCA_948150685.1). Classification (NCBI taxonomy): domain Eukaryota; kingdom Metazoa; phylum Arthropoda; class Insecta; order Hemiptera; family Pentatomidae; genus Rhaphigaster; species Rhaphigaster nebulosa. Next base: position 42,940,595 of record OX411307.1, read on the forward strand.
CAAAATTGATTGAACTGATTGTTGATTAATCGATAAACAAACTTCGATGAGGAAACAAGTACTGATAGTGGTGCCTCATAGGCGAACTTTTGGTATTTTTGGGAAAAAGTGTGGTCATAATTGTGCTATAACTACCACGATTGTGCTCATATGAGTTAACTTTAGTATTATCTATAATCCGATCATGCTAAACATTCTAATATCGACAGTCACACTGTGACAAAACAGTAACAAAATAGACAGTGACACTGCACAAAACAAGACATTTTGACCCGGAGACGTTATAGAAATATCTAATAAATAGTTATTATTTCATGAAAGAAATCAAATAATTTGAATTATGAAGCGAGTATGGAGAAGGGTTAATATGAATATTTCTAAATTATCAGTATATTTCTGGAAGAATCCTGAATAAAGATTTGAATCTCTTAAACAGCAGAAAATATTTGATCAGTCAACGTTTCGCCAATTCGGTCATTATTAGAAGTGAAAAAAATAAAACAAACAACATAATATCATACAAATGGGGATCAAATATAGCACATCTTACATCAGCATTCTCAAATAATATCAACTACAGATAATACATCATCTCAAAACAGTATTATATACAAATATTTGCTAATAAAATTTTTTTTATTTCTAAAATCATTAAAAATTGACTAAAATCAATAAAGTAACGGGCAAAATCAATTATAAAAACAAAAAAATAATATCTAAAATTGGTTAAAATATACTAAAAATATAAAGCTATGTTAAAAATTAGAGATCGAAGTCTATGCAGTAAAAGACCTACTCAAAGGATATTATCAATAATGTAAAAGAAAATGATGGATTCGATCAAACATTAAGCATGGTATTATTGTCGAATTGTATTTTACCGCTAGAAGTTGATGAGAAATAACTAAAAATCAATAAAAACCGCTAAAATTAATAAAAACCACTAAAATTATGGGACTTCAAGTTATGAATAATGTAAATATTTGGAATTTTAAAGGGGGAAAGTGTGATCAGAATTGTGCTCCAACTGCGACGATTATGCTCATATTAGTTACTCTTAATATTATCTATCATCCGATGATGGCAAACATTCTAATATTCAAAATTATCTTAAATTCTAATTGTAAATTATCAGTATATTTCTGGAAGAATCCTGAATAAAGTTTTGAGTCTCTTAAACAACAGTAAATATCTGATCAGTCAACGTTTCGCTAATTCGGGCATCATTAGGATTGAAAAAAAAACAACAATATAATATCATACAAATGGGGACCAAATATAGCACATCTTACATCAACATTCTCAAATGATATCAACTCTAGATAATAAATCATCTCAAAACAGATTTATATACAAATATTTGCTGATAAAACGTTTTATTTTATTTCTAAAATCATTAAAATTGACTAAAATCAATAAAGTAACATGTAAAATCAATTATAAAAACAAAAAATAATATCTAAAATTGGTTAAAATATACTAAAAAATATAAAGCTATGTTAAAAATTAGAGGTAAAAGACCAGTAAAGCAGTAAAAGACCTACTCAAAAAATATTATCAATGAATTGAAAGAAAATGATGGATTCGGTTAAACATTAAGCATAATATTATTGCCGGAGTGTATTTTGCCATTAGAAGCTGATAAGAAATGACTAAAATCAATAAAAACCGCTAAAATTACTAAAAACCATTAAAATTATGGGACTTCAAGTTATGAAAAATATAAATATTTATAGTTGATCAAGAGGTACGCAGACGAGAGACCTCTACGTGCTGAGTAAAATGAATGGTTGGAACCGTAGGAGAAGAAGTCCAGGTGAGAAGAGGAGATTTTTTCAAATTTTTCCTAGTGATTCTGGATGATCATATGAGGCCGGAGGAGTTCGGTTATTCTCGAATCGGGAGCATCCTAAGGCAGATTAGGGAGATCGAGGTGGGGGCCCGAGGAAAAACGAAGACGAACGAGCGTCACCGAGGACAATGATCGGGGCCCGGCCGCTCTGCTCCGAGGGTATCCGAGAGTAGCCGAAAGGAGCCGATGATATCCCAAGGTCTGATACGAGTGCAATTAGGAACCAGGATAGTTAATTATAATTAAATCAAGTTCAGAAAAGGGGAAAACAATTTAGGAAAGGCAAAAAATCAGTTGAGAAGACTATATTTACATAAAATTTAAATATTGGGAAGGTTATAGAAAACGTAAACAAATAGATAGGTAAATGTAAACATAGGGAAGGTTGCATAAATCATAGACATTGAGAACATTATGTAAACTAGCCAGGAAAATCCCCTACTGGAGTAAGGTGCTGCGCCCTAGCGGACAGAAAATGTATAAACATTGAGGAGGTTATAGAAAATTTAAAAAAGAAATAGATAGGTAAAGGTAAACATTTGGAAAAATTGCATAAAATGTAAACATTGAGAACTGAAAAAGGTACAAAACTTTAGCTAATAATAATGACGTCATCTATCCAGATATTATGAAATGATTAAAAGGCTCTTTATCATTGTTTGTAAATGATAAAAAAACTTTAAGGATTTAATATTTAATTCTTTTACGGCGTTTTAATAGTTTATACTAGAGAATAAAAATACATATAAGATTAAAAAGTTGTTTTGTTTATGTTTCAGCGAGATGAGTAATGATAGAGGATTAACAGTTCAAAGTCCATTGTTAACTTTTAAAGGAAGGATTAAGAGATAGAGCATTATTGCGAAAGCTAAATTTGTTTACTTTTTAGCGGAAGTCCTAAATCATTCTTTATGTTTTGGTATTAACAGCTCAAAGTCCAAAAGCCCGTAAGGGATTAAGAAATAGTATTAATTAATATTCATTAATTAAAATTTACTGCGACATGTTCGCAGTTATTAATACCGACTCGTGTACTTTGAAAATATTTCAAAGCTATGAAAAGGTGCAACCTCTTTGGCCAACGTGATACCATCGTTTTGATTTGTTAATATATTTTAAAGATTAAAAGTTCGATAGGAACTTAATGGATTAAAAGTTAATCCTTTTAAGACCATTATTTAACTATGAGAGAATAAAAATACGTAGAACATTGACAAGTTAATCCTTTTAAGACCATTACTTATACTATCAGCCATTAAAAATATATAGTACATTGAAAAGTTGTTTTGTTTATGTTTCAGCGAGATAAGAAAGGTTTGGGATTAAGAGCTCAAAGTCCAAAAGCAGTTATAGGATTAAGAAACTATGCTATTTATTTATATGTTAGAGATAAACAGTTCAAGGTCCATATTTGTATTTCACCTGGACATAATCCAACTTGTCTATACAAGATGCAACCTGTTTACATGTTGATACAGCTACATATTGTAAAGGTTATGTAAACATTGAGAAGGTTGCACAAACACGAAAACAATGTAAAGGTTATGTAACCTTTGAGAAGGTTACAGAGTATAAAGTGGGCACCGGACCCTTCATCGTATAGGTTATGACTATATAACCATAGAGGAGGTTACAGACTATAAAGTTGATACCTGACCCTTCGTCGTATAGGTTATGATTATATAACCGTTGGGGAGGTTGTGTACTATAAAGTGGGTACCTAAACCTTCAACAAAACCTCAAGTCCCTCAAACAGTAGAAAAACAAAATGGCGGCATAAGAAAAACAAAATGGCGATGTATAAAAAACAAAATGGCGGTCGGGTACACTCATGCTCTATAAGGTTGGTGTCTAACCCTTCAACAAAACCTCAAGTCCCTCAAACAGTAGAAAAACAAAATGGCGGCATCAGAAAAACAAAATGGTGGCGTAAGAAAAACAAAATGGCGGCCGGGTACACTCATGCTCTATAAGGTGGGTACCTGATCCTTCAATGGGTGGAGGGGGTAAATCTTGTGGGCGGAGCATAGGTCAGGAGGTTCCATGGGTCACGTGACTGGATCACGTGACTAAAACATGTGGGCGGAGCATAGACCAGGATGCGCTGTGGGTCACGTGACTGGATCACTTGACTAAAAAGGGGCGGGGCTTAACGGTCACGTGACCAAAAAGGGGCGTGGCCTAGCAGTTAAGGTTAGGTTGAGGGGGGACCACGTGGTGGTTAAGGTAGGGTCGAGGCAAGACCACGTGGCAGTTAAGGTTAGGTCGAGGCAAAAATTCAAATTCAAATTTCCCGCCATAGGTCACGTGACCAAAATGCTGGCTTCTGATTGGCTGCTCCTAGAAGTGCGCCAGCTCCCCCATTTTCCCTCTACTAATGTACTTTAAAAAAATGTTTAGCTGGAAAAAACATGTGGATATCATTTTTCAAACTCGGAATATAAAATAAAGCATTTCACTATGTTTTATTTTTTTCCTCAGCTCCTAGGGCCCATTGGATAAAACGGTAGGATACGGATCGACTTTTTTTCAATGCAAAATCACTCAAAATTGATCAAAATCGGCGACGGACACATCGTGCACTCCACTTTTTAGTAAAATAATAATTAAAATAATTGTAAAATAATAATTATAAAGAATATTAGTTTTGAACGAAAATCGGTTTTAAATAAATAATAGTACAGCATTTAAGTATTTAATTGTGTAACTTCTATTTATTCACATGGAACCAGAGCACTTGCTCACTTTATTGAGGAATGAGTACGTGCTAAGTTTTATTCACTTCATCTATAGTAACTGCAATGCAAGGTACTTCGCCAACTATATTGTTGCAAATTTCCGATCAGATTTCACAAATAGAGGTGACATGGCTGTTGTTCAGTGTGGGAACGTAAATGATCACCTTTGATTATCATTGTTCTTTATATTTTCTTCAAATAAAACTGTATCGAACGTTATAAAATTTATTCATCAGCAATTACTCCTCTTTAATAATATAATAATAATTGAAATAATTCATTGGTAATCCCTGATATAAATTAGTGTATGACTTTCTTTTATGCACTATAAGTTGTATTATGGATATATACTGTATTAAATTCTAACATAACTTATTTATTTTTAATTAGATTATAATATTTGCCAAGCTTACAACCGTGCTTACAGGTTACACGGACTAATTTTTTCACAACAGGAGTAGTACAAAAATATAAATAAAACAGCATTTACAACAACAAAATATTAACGAAATTAAAACCACTAATTTTAATTTCAGCTATGAGAAACTGTATCTATTTATCTTCAGGCTCATGGTATCGTCACGGCAAATCAGGCATTTCTGTAAAATCTATTATAGATATGCCATTTTCTTTAAGGATGTGCCAATGTGAATACTAATTCAATTCCTTCAAAGAAAGCATCATTTCCTAGCTCTTTGTAGAGTGCTTATAACTTGCATGAAACCTCCTTACGTTGCTTTTCCGCTCATTTTCATTGCTGATGAGTTCTTGGATGGTGTCAGTTATGAAGAGCATTACAGATGAACTGAGTGTCAATAACAATCCATTACTAATTCATGATATGATGTCCGATATTATACCAATTACGCCGCAGGAGGAATTCCATTTGCTTACAGCTAATTATATTAATAACTGGTCTGCCTTGAAGGTTAATTAGTTACTGTATTTCTAGTGCTCATTGTATTTTTATCTTATAGGATGAAAACATACAGTAAATAATATTTATTGGAAAATGATTATGATTTTATTTTTCTAGTAAGGGATAATGTTTCAACTAGTATTTTTTATACCTTACATGATTGATCTCACCAATTCACTGGGTATTTTTGGTACAACTTTACAAGAGGGGCGCGTTATCACTGGAAGGTTGCAGGACTAGCATACTCTAGCACCATTTGTGCTAACTAACTACTTTGCATTAAATTGTAACATTCATATTCATTGCAATCATAAAAATTATTACTGCCTTAGTTACTTATTATTTAAAATTGTTAGTGCTGTCGACTTCCGGTGATCTGGGGAAGTTGTAGTTATAATTTGAAGGAGTGATGATTTAAATTACAGTAAGAACCCGGCCTCGACTGAAAAGGAACTTTAGGGGTTTATGTATCTCTTGAGAGACTGGAAGTTGTCAACTGTGTCAGGGTATGGCCCCTGGACTACCATACTGTAGTGCCATTTGTTCTAACTAACTACTTTGCATTCAATTGTAACATTCGTGTCCATTGGAATTATTACTGCTTTAATTAGATATTATTTTAAATTATTACTGCTGTCGACTTCCGCTCATTACGTTCTCCAAAGAAATAAACAAACCAGCAACGGATCCTTTTCAGTTGAGGCCAGGGTCTTACCGTAATTTCAATTATTACTGCTTTAAATAGATCACAGCTGACGACTTCCGCTCTCAAGAGATACATAAACCCCTTAAGTTCCTTTTCAGTTCAGGTCGGGTTCTTACCGTAATTTAAATTATAACTACAACTTCCCCAGATCACCGGAAGTTGACAGCACTACCAATTTTAAATAATATGTAATTAAGGCAGTTATTATTTTTATTATTGCAATGAATACGAATGTTACGATTGAATGCAAAGCAGTTAGTTTGCACAAATGGCGCTAGAGTATGCTAGTCCGGCGAACTTCTGGTAAGATCGGGAGTACCAATGATAACGCGCCCCTCTTGTAAAGTTCCTTAGTTTTACCTAAAATTGTTATTGGATAAACATTATTGCAAATTTAAATTTGGTGTCAAGCAAAGCTGGAACTTGGCAGCTTTGATTCCTTCTTCTAGTTAGTTTTATTATTGTTGCAATGCTGCTATAAATTATTCTTAATCTGTTTCAGCAGTTACTGATCACCCATTGGGGGCGAAGATTCTGTTCAAATAAGAAACATCAAAGTTAAAGGATTATACAAATTGCTGATGAATAGTACATAGGGAATTATGGGTAATGAAAATTATTCATTATTTTTTTTTTTTTTTAAGTTCCTAATAGTGAGTTAATCGAGTTTATTGAAAATTTGAAAGACTATATTGGAATTCATTAATGTACTCCTTATTTACTGTAATTCATTATTATATTAATAAGAGATGCATCCAAAACCATTCACCACTTGAAGAAAAGAGAAGTATGATTAGTTATGAAGAAAACAACCCAGTCAGTAATTACGTATTTTGTATTACTTTTACCTTGGAAACATATTACATTCCTAAATTGACCTGTCAACTCCAACATCTCTATCTGTTTTTTAAGTATTATTATATATTTAGATAAATCATAGCTGCCAGCTTTTATTCTTTCTAGAGATTAACCTACCATAAACCAGGAGTCCCCAACGCTGTGCCTGCGGGAAACATTTTGCCAGCCTGATATTACTGGTGACCGTGGGTAAAATTTTACCTGCCTAACATAACCTGTATGAGCGATTACTAACTGTTTTATGTGGCCAGTTGCAGATCGATGAGTTTTCAATAAAATACTGTATAATTTATTTCAAAAATACATTATAATTAATTGAAAATATTAATGAATTGTTTGAATATAGTAATTTATTTATATCATAGTATTTTATGTTTTTTTGTCAATCGTCATTATTGTTTTATGTGGGATCGACGAGTTTTCAATAAAATATTGTAAATTTGTTTTGGAGGCGAACAGTCTAGCTAGGAACCACACGAATATAATTTCTTGAAATATTTTAATTATTTATTTTTATAAGAAAATAAGCAATAAGTTTTATATTTACATAAAAGTATTTTTGAGAGGGTGGTCCAAGAAGTTGAGACTGTCTGAAATATATGGCAACATTGATCGGAGGTGCTGATAGTTGCAAAGATTGATCTTGGACTGTTGTGTTTTCGATTAGGTGTGGACTGAGCTTCATGAGAAGAGATAATTAATTCATGTTTCTTAGGAATGTTGTATGAGGATTAATAACATGAAATTCACTTGATGTTTTCGCCGTTTCGGGGAATATGTGTTAATTAGTTTTAGAAATAATAAAAGTGTTGTTATATGTATATATTTCTTTTTATCGAAATCCGTTACAGTATTCCTTTATTAAAATGTGATTAACAATAACCACAACACAATTTACCTTGAATAAAAACAACAAAAAACATAACATTACGGTGCCCACTACCTGAAAGATTACCTATAAAAAGATTGGGAATGCATGCCATCAACAGATACTTGACTTATTTGCGTAAGGTGACTTATTCAGTGTGATAAGTTTGATGGTGCTACCCAGTAACATGACATAAACACCTCCACGTAGCTCCTTGTGTTTGGTATAGTTCTCCAAGCTCAGAACCAGAGGCTTATAATGCTGTATTTCTTTTCTCCTAAACTTTTACAGAATATCTTATGAGAACGGATGCTCTTTTCATATATTTCCTTTTTCAGCTTGCTTGATGGAGGTCATTGCTCTCATATCTACCAGTGGAGTCTGTTATCATAGCTGTTTTTACTATCTTAGGAAAAGCTACATTAGTCAACATCCGTAAAGCAGGTAAAATCCTTCTATATATAGTGTGTCATCTTATTTTTAACTGTCGTGACAACACGTGTATTCCTAATCTTCCATTTCTTTCCTTACAGTAGGTATTCCTCTCCTTTTTTCTATCTCTCACAGTATAGTTTATATGCAGGCGACCTTGAAACCCCATCCTTCCCCATCTGGCATACTTTAGGTGATCCAAAAGTTTCAGGATGATATTAATTGTAAGTTGACAGAATGAACTCACAGGAAGCAGGAAATAAGTTGTGGCTGATCATAGAAAAAACTGGCCATTCTAGTTGGCTCCGAACCTCTTGATTCTCTTTTTTATTACATCCTGCTTGTTCTTTATAACCTTCCTGTTTACTTCTACTCTTCTGTTGAAAACTTTTGAGTCACTTTATATCAACACACGTCTTAAAATAATCATATTTCCCAAATCAATCGAAAATTCATTACTATTTTTAAGCAATGCTAAGATTTCATGCCACCAAAGACTTGTTAGTTTTTAGTCTCCTGTCATATTTCTCCTCCAGTTTGACAATAGTTGTCTAGTGTTTGGGGGATTGTTTAGTAAGCTTGAGATGTCTAAGAAATACTAATGAATTGTTTTATCAAATCAATCTTCAATGTCCCTAGGCACTCTGATGTCATACTAAATAAAAGTGGCTCTGTCCTCCATTCTGAAAGCCATACTTCCATAGTGTCTCTGTTCCAATCCCTTAGAACCAAAAAGTTTCTCTTTCTTCTTAATTTACTCACCCTACTGATGTAACTTTAGTGTGGAAAAGAATGTTAGGAAAGTTTCTTATGAGTTATGAACACTGCAAAGATACTTTATTTGAAGGAATTAAACTATTGTTGTAAATTGCCATCAAAATGGGGATACTTGAATATCTATTTTGATGGCTGGGAACCTACTTGTTGGCATGACTAGATGTTGCAACTCTTTAGTTTTTATTCTTAAGTTCCTTTACTTGAGTTCCTTAACATAGGATCTGAGGCTCATCCTTTGCTCGGTTTACACAGCTGACATCCTAGCCTTGTCCTCACTATGTACACAGATTAAGTATGATCCATCTATTGCCTTTCTAATTCTCTAGTCTCAACATTTCACAATCTTTGATAGATTTGTTTTGAAATTGGTGAAATAAAATATATCTCAGCAAGACTAGTGAAGGCTCATCGAGGAAGCCAAGGTCCACATAGGACTGTGGAGCCATAGAAGGAAGACTAATTTTTTTAAATCATTCCTCATTAGATGGAAATGTTTATAAATAAGATGTAAAGTAATACACGGGCTTTAGACAGAGTTTTAACGGATATGGAAAGAGATACATTTTTTTTAAAAAGGATTACTACAAGTTTTAGAAGGGACTACATTTGGTTTGTTAAAGATTCAAATAAATTTGGAATATAACATATTTAGCATTTAACCAGTAATAATATTAAAATACAATTAAGATTGTTAAGTTTTGTCTTCTAGGTTACTAGTTTATTATAATTATGAAGCACGTGTTTATTGTTTCAAGAAATTTTTCTTGAGTTATTACTTTATTATCCATGATATTTTATTATTGGTATTTTATATTATTGTTTGTATTTCTTAGATTGTCAGAGTGACGACTCCACACTATTCTTGTCGTTGGCCCAACCGGTCTACATCTTTACCGACCGTTGTAACAAAGGATGAAGGAATACCTCTTCACAGGAGTTATCCTCAGTGTATGTATTGAATTTCTAATCAATATTGTCTTCCAAATTTTTAACACATCCGATTAACTGACTTAGAATGTTCAAAAAAATATATAAAATAAAATAAATCAATAAAAAGTTAAATAACGAATAAAAATAAAATGTATATTTTTCATTATATATAATTATTGTGTACTATTCATCAATAATTCTTCAGCTGTTTCTTTTTTAAAAAGAATCTTAACCATGTGTGTTGTCAGTAACTACTGAAACAGATTTAATTAATTTATAATAGCATTGTAGCAAAAAAAAAAACAATAAAAAACTAAAATTAAATTCAATGAAAATCCTGCACTTGACTATAAAAAGCTTATGGCATAACTTCGCTTAAAGTGTGTCAATTGTTTTATAAACATTTAGTAAAGTTGTCAAGTGTTCATCAATAGTGATTTTAAATTTTTTAGCAGAAGTATGGAAGTAACTATGCAGTCTGCTGAGAAAAACTAAGAAATAATGAATAGATAATCAAGATATTTGGCACCAACAAGGATGTCCTTACTATACAATTAGTTGATTGTCTTTGTCTAGTTCATACAATGTTTGATTGATATATGATGGGAGAGGTATAATTAAATAACATGTATGTGCTTCCTTATGGATAGTTATTTTTACAAAAACATGTAATATTTGATTATGGTTTGAACAGTAAATTTTAGAATTTGCCCATAAAGTATTCGGATCATTGGTTAACAATGGTACATTACGTGGGAGATATTTAATAACATCGTTCATTAGTTTGGAATGTATTACACCTGTTTTACAAAATTCTATTGAGAGTACTAAGTCAGTTAATTTTTGTGATAAGTAATTTTAGGATCCTGGGGGTTCACTAAATAACTAACTACAGTCAGGATAGACCAATATGGGCGTATTCGACATCATATTTATTAAGTTTTCAAAGGCATTTTTAAATTTTGGAGTATCATATTTTTTAGTGTTAATAGCTGCTGACAAGGGCCTAGTAATTTTTGCATAATTCCATATAAATTTACGATAATAGCCCGTCATACCCAAGAATCTTCGAAGCTATTTTTCGTCTTTGGGAAGTTTATTTTTAAAATATCTTCAATTTTCTTTGGATCCATTTTTAAACCATTTTGTGTTACCATATACCCTAAAAATTTTAGTTCTGTTTTAAAAAATTCTGTTTTATCTAATTGAATGCTTAAATTATGTTGTAATACTAGTTCAATGTCTTTTAGGTGTTTTTTTTCATCTTTTGAGTAAATGATTATATCATCTACATAGCCATTGCTCTCGGTAAATTAGTTATTGCCATATTTATCTTTCTTTGAAATGTCGGTGGGGCATTACAAAGTCCAAAAGGCATTCTTATAAAATTCATAATGACCGTTTTCCATACTGAAGGCTGTTTTAGCAATAGAATCTTGATCCATTAATATTTGATGATACCCTGATGTGAGATCTATTGTGCTAACATATTTTGCTCCCTTGGGTCTATTTAAGACATCCTCAGTATTGGGCAAAGGAAATTTATCTTTCAATGTTTCTTGGTCATCTTTTTCGGCACTATCCACATTGGCGAATTGTAAGGAGAGTTACTCGGCTGAATTATACCTTCTTTTAATAATTTTGATATTTCATTATTTATTTGTTCTTTAAATTGCTCGGGATACCTATAGTTCCGAGTGTAAATGAGATTTTCGTTATTTGTTACAATTTTATGTTTTAATAAATCCGTCGGTTTTAATTTTTCATTATCCTTTTTTATAATCTCTCCGTTTTAGAAATTAATTTAATTAATTTATTCATAGTTTCGTTATCAAGATGCTCATGTCTTATAACACCTTTAATTTCATTTAAATTTGTCATTAAGTGACATTCACTAGTTTTCTTATAATTAGAATAATCAAATTTAAATACCGTATTGTCGATCACTATGTGATCATCTCTGCAATTTACTGAAGTATTTAATTATTTCATTGTTTCGTATTCTAAGAGAAAATCATATTTATCGTTAACTGGATAAACTAAAAATTAAATTTTTCTTTGAATTCCTAAAGAACCTGTCATATTTAAATTGACTGAATATTTCCCGTTATCTATTCCCATTGGTATTGAGATAGAAAAAGGTCGTTCAGTTGTTTTTAAATTATATTGTTCAATTATTCTGGGATGAACATAATTTTTAGAAGCTCCTGTGTCTATTAACCAAATTTTATGCATAAAGTCTTTTGTACTGGGAAGTTTAGATGTGTCAGGCAATTGATAAATAGGATTTATTGTTCTATTTCCTCCTCCTATGTTTTGTATCGGTGGTGGATTGTTGTCGTTCCGACCCAAGTCTAAAAAATTATCAAAGAGAATTGTTAGATTATGAATTTCTTCTCTTAACTGTTGGTTCTATTGTCTTAATTGTAAAAGTTCATTGTTTTCCATGTGATGTGCTTTGTCGGACATGGTTCTCATTGAAACTGTTTCAGGTTTTTCAGTTTTTTCAGAGTGGTGTTGCTGTCTGAACTGTCCTGAGTTAGGTTTGTTAAAATATTGCTGTTGAGCTTGCGGATTCCATTGTTTGTTATATATCAGTTTTTGATAATTATTTTGAGGTTGATAATTGTTATAAGGACGTTGATATTCTTGTCGCGGTTAGTAATGTTGATTATTATTATACTGTGGATTTTTATATTGAGTAAACTGTTGTTGGTCTGTTTTATGTTGTGGTTGTTGTTGTCTAGGTTTAAATTGTTGCTGTTGCGGCTTTTGATTATTAAAGTTTTGTTTTTCTTTCCGAACTTCATATAATTGATATACGACTGTCGAAAACATATTTTTAAGTTAATTTTTAATATCTTCTAGATTTTTATAGATTATATGCATAAATTGTCTAGTGAGTACTGGATGTAAGTTAAGTACTGCAGTGGTAGCAATTGTTTTATCGTATATTGTTAAATTATCACTTTCATCTTCTATATAAAGTTTAGTTACTAAGTCTCTTTGTTTTTCAATAAGTCTTTTAATATAGTCTACTGGATGTTCGTTATGATAACTTTTTGTATCTAAAATTTCTTTAAGAATAAGTTCTGTACTTCTAGAATCATGAAATTGTTTCTTAAGATAATCTAAGAGCTGTCTTACATTTTCAAATTGTTTGTCATAACACAAATCTTCTGGTTCACCAATCAGTTTAGATTGAGCTTGTATTAAAATAGATTTTTCATTAATTAATCTATAAGCATTGTTACTCTGGAAAAATTCCTCTACTAAATATTCTAAGTTAGAAATGTATTTAATAAGTTTTTGTGGATTTCCATCATAAATGGGAACTATTTTAAAATCACTAGGACTGATTCTAACGTTTGGGTTAATTGTAAATTCGGAATTTGTTAAATAAGAAATATTTCTTAATCTATCACTTAGAGACATATAATTGTTATAAATTGATGTAAAATCTTAAATAAACTAATGTTTAATTCTAACCTGTTGTATTTTTCTCCTAAGAGGTCCTTGATAAGTCTTATTCAGGATGAGATATATTCAATAATTCTTGACTTGAGTTAGATCTAGAAAGACCAGCTAGATTCCTTTATTCCCATGATGTGTTTCTTGAACAAGTTCCACAGTGACTACCTCGTATCTTGAAATAAAGTTGAAGAATTTCCAAAACAGTTACTGAAAAGTAAGTTTTATAATACCTTAATCTTCTTGAGTAAGAGAATCTTCCATGATTTCTTGATTGAAGTTCTAAGTGTGGTTCTTCATGAAATAAGCCCTCAAGTCCCTATTTGGGCGCCAATTAAATAATCTTCATCAATGAATTACTTTTTAAAAAGAACTTTATTGAAAGAATACAATGTACAGTCTATGGACTATCACTAGAACATAATAACTAGGCAATTATCTGCAAATGAATGAACAAAAGGTAAAGGAGGGAACCGGATATAAGGAAAGGGAACAGGATGTGAGTCAGCATTAATAGTGCTGTCACTGAGCTCTCTTAACTATATATATAAATATGTATATATGTATGTGTATATATATATATATATATATATATATATATATATATATATATATATATATATATATATATATATATATATATATACATACATACAAAAATATAGTTACAGCATTGACTGAGGTGCAGGTTCTTTCTTCATTTGGATGGGGTGAGACGAGGCTGTCCCGTTTCCACCCCCCATTTTAACAGATCTAAGTTGTAGCCCAGCCAGCACTGAACTTGAATAAAAGCCCGAAAACTGTGCTGGAGGTAGTCTGGGCAAATTGAACCTGGCCTTTGTAGACATTTTGACGAAGAGGTATTATCTTAAACCATCAATTCCTTGCACAACTGTGGCCGCTTCACCACCATAAGGGTCATTAAAATTTTCTCTCCTGCTCTACTGAGTTGGGCTGCTGAGGCAGTTCTCTCGTAAAACAAAGAAGTGGCTTCTTTCAGGGCCGGGTTTTTTTCACATAGTGGCACATAGCTTTGGTTTCTGATGGCCAAACGGAGACGATGTTGTTTCACAACCAGAGAATGCATGCGAAAAAAGAAAATATTTAGGATCATACTGATACAATGAGGTCGAGAAATATGTATCATCTTTGCCACTTCTTCCTGGTTTGAGAAGATGCCCTGATAGCACAACAAGCACATCAACATCCTCATTTTACAATAACAACAGTATCAAAAGTGGTCGACTATGAAAGAGGTGTATTTATAATGAGCACATCGGCGCCCTCTGCTGCCTCTTAACACTTTAATTGAGCCTTTTTCAAAATATGTTTTTAACATTTGAATTAGACAGCTCTCATTAGATTCATTTCCCAAGAACTTATTTTACCTCACTGTTTCGGATCACTTGGGTAGCCATCAAACACGACTATTACTTGTGATCCGTATTGCCTCTTGACATAGGTGAAGTACTTCATGCAGATAGAAACAAAGATTCAGTCCTATCCCACACATTTTTGTGAAGGAGTAAATCCGCCATAGCTATCCTATTTTTCAACAACGATATCTGGATATCTGCAGGCTTAAAAACTTTTTACAGTAATGCTTTGGTTCCCTTTATTAATCCTTCTTCATTGAAAAAAGATAAGGGATAAGGTGTCAGTTTATAGGTGAAGTAGTGCTTTAGATCTTCGTCGGACTGTTTGATGATGGAGATTCTCTGAAACAGTGTCAGCGGATCAACACCTCAGAGCCAACTTTCTAGGTGTTTGTGGTCTGGGCAAGTATAATTACTTTCTCATTACGTTTCAAATGTAAGTTGTGGAAGTTTTGACCAATAACTCTTGCCATGCAAGTCTTGCCTAATACTTTGGCTGAGTCGCTATTGACCTGCTCTCTACCCACAATTCCACTGCTGATTGACATTATCACATCACTCGTTGAAAATAGAGGGTGCTGAACAAACCATGCCTTCAGTTTGCGAGGATCGGCCTCATCTCAAGCCACCCTGGAGTAGTGTTGGAATATCGACACGCGCTATATCGATATATCGGAGTTGAAAAACCGATATTTTCTATCGATATATTAACATCCGATATATCGATATTTTACAACGATATATCAATGACACCATATGTTAAACTATATAACAGTAGAATTTCGATAATTCATATCATCGTAATTCGTATATTCCAATAGTTCGTTTGGATTTTCTGGTCTTTTGAAAATCTCCCTTTATTTCCTATAAAAACACTGCAATCCGGTCCCCTCGATAATTCGTATTTATTTTTTCTTCTTCCAAGTAATGTAAAAGTCTTATAATTCGAATTTTCAAATAAAAAATCTGGCTAACTCTTAATTTTTTCATGAGGAGAGGTGTGTGTGAGAGAGGAATCGTTTCTATTAATTTCGGTCGGTTTAGCCTTCTTTTTTTTCTATTCAATTCTCTTTAAAAAAAAATTTAAAAAACTTGTAACATACTGTTAGCTGCCAACATGGATCAATCTGAAAAATTAAGTTCGCTCATAACTGGCAAATCCGCGAAAGCTAGGTGTTTTATAAACATAAACGTTACCGATAGCCTATCGTGCAAACACAAAAGCATGCACCTACCATAAGCGAAATTTTCAACGAACGGGTACAGATATGGAATAAAAACCGGCGAAATTTTCAACTGTTTATTGATAATTGTACGGTCCACAACATCACTCAACGATGTTAATCTTCTGTTTTTGCCTCCCAACACAACCCTTAAGCTGCAGTCTCTAGACTTGGCCATAATTAAACTATTTAAGACATTTAACGCAAGGATGTAATGATGCAACTATTGTTATATCTTTAATAACTTCACTCGCACAGTCCTGGAAGCTGGTCTCCTGAAATTAACTGTGGGAAAGAGGGAGCAACAAAACACACAACCGTCCAGGTCAGCATTCTACACTCTACTGTATTTCCAACATAATAACAAATGGCATCAAATACAGGTAGCACTGGATTACAAGGAGATCCCATAATACAACACCCTCCCGTAATCCAGCGATACAACAATAAATTAAGTCCTATACCATTTCGACAAAATAAATGTTTAGCAATAGGAAGAGGTTTCGTAAACATATCAGAAGTAAAGACCAAAAAATCGTCCACATGTACAGCAATAAAAGTATAACTATTTTCATACAACTTATAAAATAAACAAGGTTCAAATTCAGACTTAATAAAATCAATACTCAAAAGTTCTTTTTCTATTTTTTGATTCCATACCCTGTTAGACTGTTTTAGACCATAAAGCGCCTTTTTAAGTAAACAAACCTTATTTCTATTATTACTACTAATAAACCCTTCAGGCTGTTCCATAAAAATTATCTCTGACAAGTCACCATTAAGAAATGCAGTATTAACATCTAAATGACTTATATACAAATTTAATTTAGCTCCCAATGCAAATAACAATCTTAAACTTGATTTGGAAACAACAGGAGAAAAAGTCTCCTTATAATCAATACCACATTTTTGGGTAAAACCCTTAGCAACCAAACGTGCTTTATATTTAATTGGTTCACCCCTTTCACTGTTTTTTACACTGAACACCCACTTACACTTAACCACACTTATCTTCTCTGGTCGTTGAACAAGGTCCCAAACTTGGTGTTTCGCTAGGGCATCCATTTCTTGTTTCATCGCATTCAACCATAGGTCCTTATCCGGTGATTTAAGGGCTTCTTCGTAATTGGTAGGAATGCCGGTATATAAGCATTCATAGTTCAGTTCATAGTCTTTGTATTTTAAAGGAATTTTAGTTGTTCTTCGAGTCCTCTCCATGCTACTAACACATTTTTCCTCCTCTTCAACATTTTTGTCTTCGACATTAGTTTCGATCTCCTTATCAGTGTCATTATTAGGTAGGTATTCATGTTGGATAGGCACTTTTGATAAATTCGATTCTTGAAAAATAACACTTCGAGCTAATATAATTTTCTTTCGAATGGGGTCCCACAGACGGCACCCATTAGGGGCATAACCCATCATTAAGCATTTACTACTTCTGTCCAATTTTCCTTTTCTATCTTCCTCAGGTATGTGTGCAAAAGCAACACTTCCAAAACATTTAATTTTGTCTAAATCGGGCGAATAACCGTACCATGACTCCGACGGAGTACAGCTGTCTTTCAATGCCCTTGTGGGCAGTCTATTTATGATGTACACAGCAGATTTTACTGCCTCGCCCCAAAATGTCTTGTCTAGGTCAGCGTCAAAAATCAAACACCTCGCCATCTCCATAATTGTGCGATTCATCCTCTCTGCTATGCCTGTTTGAGAAGGATTCCTTGGGACATTGTACTCAATCTGAGTTCCATTAGCCTTACAAAAATTTCTAAACACATGGCTAATATACTCGCCTCCATTGTCCACTCTGAGCCGTCCAATTTCACGTCCGAATTTAGTGCACACATGACTCCTATACTCTTTAAAAGCGTCAAAAACCTCACTCTTTCTTTTAATAAGATAGCACATGGTAAAATGAGAAAAAGAGTCAATGAAGGTGACAAAATATTTAAATCCGTCATAAGTATAAGGATCTATGGGTCCACAAACATCACTAGTTACACAATCCAAAATACTATTAGCTTTCCGCTCTTCAGGTAGTGACTTCAAATAGGGAGCACGAGACTGCTTGGCAAAAATCCATGTGCCACAAACACCAGTAGAGGGATACCTGCTTGAATGGCCCATCCTTCGATGCATCAAGTTGCCATAGTCATCCACTAAACAGCCACTATCCACCACAACAAAAAATTTAGCAATATAGAGATTACCAATTCTACTGCCATAAAAGAGTTGATGTCTTCCTCTCCACACAGTCACACGGCTATTTTCAAATATAACTTTTAAGCCCGTTTTTTCCATACATTTAACAGATAATAAGTTCCGGGATAAATGATCACATAGCAGAACATTTAATGTCGGATATCGGTGGTGAACTGGCTAATGAAATTAACCAACCGAATCCGCAAGGGCGTCGCTGTGTCCGGCTTCTGCGAAAATGCAAACTCCAGAGCCTTGTGGTCAGTCCAGATGACGAAGTGTCTCCCCTCCAGTTGGCTCCGAAAGTGTTTGATGGCCCGATGGATCGCCAGCAGCTCCCGGTCGTATGTGGCGTATTTCTGCTGGACTGGAGCGAGGGACTTTGACAAGAATCCTAGAGGCCGCCAGGCGTCGCCCTCCTGCTGCAAGACAGCACCCTTAGCAGTGTTGGACGCGTCACAGACCAGCACAGGATCTGCATCGTGTTTGGGGTGTCCAATCACCGCCGCCGCTTTGATGGTGGTCTTGTAGCGCTCGAACGCCTGGTTTGACTCTTCACTCCTAGGAATTGACGATCTATCATTCTTTTTCGCTGCAGCCAAGTACTTGTTAAGGGGACTTTGTTGCTCAGCCGCCCTGGGTATGCAACGTCGGTAGAATTTAAACATACCCAGAAAGCGTCGGAGGTCCTTGACGGTGTCAGTTCGTGGGTAGGTAGAGATGGCGTCGACTTTCGCTGGCAGCGCGGTGACACCCTCCGAGTTCACATGTTGTCCGAAAAACTCGACGTCTGGACGCGCGAAGACACATTTGGCCAAGTTTATAGCCAGCCCTTAGTCGTCCAGCCATCGCAGTACTTCCTCCTGGTGTGCTCGATGTTCCACTTCGTCTCTGGAGCATATGACGATGTCCAAGTACCACCACGCAAACTCCAGACCTTGAAGAACTCTTGTCGAGAAAACGCTGAAAGGTCTGAGAGGCGTTCCTGAGACCAAAGCACATCCGGAGAAATTCGAACAGACCAAAGGGAGTTATGGCTGCTGTCTGTGGTATGTCCCCTCTGCCACCGGAATTTGATAATATGCACGGTTGAGGTCCAGCTGGCTGAAGATGTTCTTACCGTGCATATTGATGTTGAAATCCGCCAAGTTCGGAACTGCATACCTGTCGGGAATGGTCTTAGCGTTTAGCTGTCGATAATCCCCACAGGGTTTGATTCCGCCGTCCTTCTTCTGCACGATGTGGTGAGGGCTGGCCCAAGGGCTGTTGGAAGGTCTGCAAATCTGGGCAAATTCCCTCTTGGCGGCGATGTGCCTTTCCGGTGGCAGGCGCCGACCTCTCGCTGCTACTGGAGCTCTCCATGTCCCTATGTTTTGCCTCACGTCGTGCTTGGGCTGCTTCGTGAACGTGGTCGGGTTCGTGACGCTGGGGTACTTGCGCAGGAGCTCTGTGAACCATTCTCCTGCTGGGACGGAGTACACAGTGGGGACTGGTATGGTCGCCAGCATGCCACGCGTCGTGAGACCAGTGATGCCGTCTACCAACTGGCATCCGGCGAGGACTACTAAGATGTTATGGCGATATAGCAGATCCGCGTCGATAATGGGGTAGCTCACCTTTGCCACGACAAAACGCCAGAGAAGGCTCCTCCGCAGCCCCAAGTCCACGTTCAGCGGCGTTCCTACCGTAGGTCGGAATAGGGGTGCCGTTCGCCGCATACAGCGTGAATTCCTCACTCATTCTCCTTGTCGGCATCTTCACCGGGAACACAGATAGGGTGGCTCCTGTATCCACCAAGTTTCTGTGCCCGGACTTCTTGTTCCGTTGCTGCGACTAGTTTCCCGCCGGTTTCGAATCGGGTGAGGGCTCCCAATCGCACGGCTTGCAGCAGTTCGTCGCTTTACCCCAATCCTGTCGTGGTAGTAACACAGGTGGCGACCCTTGCTTCTGCTACGGCTTCGTAGCCGGTTCCTCCCTTCATACCTTCTTTGGGTTTCCGAGACTGCGACGCGATCAGTTAATCTCTCCATGACCGCTAGAAGCCTACCTTCTCTGTCGCTGGAGGTGGAGGGCCGCATGGCAGCTACTTCGCCGATTCGGTACCCCTGAATCTCTGCTATATGGTCAGTAATGGTGCTGAGTTTGACAATATCGGCCAGCTGCTGGCGCTACCTGCATCCCATCTGGCAGTCCCCGTAGCCAGATTGACTTTAATAGTTCTTCAGGCAG
This sequence comes from Rhaphigaster nebulosa, assembly GCA_948150685.1. Taxonomy (NCBI): domain Eukaryota; kingdom Metazoa; phylum Arthropoda; class Insecta; order Hemiptera; family Pentatomidae; genus Rhaphigaster; species Rhaphigaster nebulosa. Next base: position 42,961,176 of record OX411307.1, read on the forward strand.
TGTGGTTCCCCCCAACGACTGCACCGGAACTCTCCATCAGCCTGGCCTTGAGTGTTTCGTAGGGGTTTTCAGCCGGAGGTTGCCTGATCAAGTCTATAACATCTCTCAGCGGCTCCCTGTCCAGTTGCGTGGCCACATATCTAAATCGTGCAAGCGAATTAGTGACCCATTACAGGTCGAAATCATTTCACACTATAAGAAGAACATCTCCGGGTCACTCTTACGAACGGTGGGCGTTCTTAACTGTGGCCGCCGAAGCAGCTTCGATCACCTGGGGGGCAAGCACCGTCTCTTTGTGCCCTCATCGGCTCCATCCAATGTCAATGAATCAAATTTATGGCTAAGAGGAGGCATCTTCACTGGTAGTCCTTAGCGTAAAAAAAAAAAAATAATAATAATAATCGTACTCACCGATATTACGTCGGGGTCACCACTTTAGTGTTATTCTTGGTCGGGGTATGGTGTACACCAAATAACCGACAATAATTCAAAATAGTACTTTTGTTTTCACACCAAATGATACACAAGAGAAGTCCATATAACAATCCGGGTCAACAATTTATTTGATCAGGTATATAAATCCGATCATGTTAACGTATCCTCTTCTTAACAGTACCAAAATTTCGATCGTTTAGAAGAAATGAGTGCCCACGAACAGGGTAGTAATGAATAATTTGGTCTAAACGTTCTGAATATTTTAGAGCAAGGCAGAATCTTATCATGGGGTGATTTCGATTCTGTCCGCAGGTGCCATCGGAAATGAGGTGCAGAATTTAACATTTGATAGAATGTGTCACTGTATTTCAGTAGTATGCTGCATACATCATTGGCTCCTTCGTGGTACAGGAATATTTCAGATTTGTTAGTTTTTAGGCTCTTTATCTCAAAACAAATCACCCAAATTTGCCTCAAGTAAAAAATATCCTGAACTAGGATCGCTGGAATGGAGAGATTTTGCATAAAATCAAATCAAAGTGCGACTGTGTCTAATGAAGAAAAATTTCATTTTGAGTTGTTTTGCTCATTTGTCTGACATTTACAGCCGTCAATCCGTCATCTGAAACCTCAAGGAATTCATTGGAGTTACTGTGGAACTGTTCGTATCGGATGGGCGCAAACTTGAATTTTGCTTCTATTGGTACTCTCTTCCCTTGACAATCTCTGGGTAAAGGTTTTTTTTTCTTGTCTCTCTCAGCAGATGACAGCTTGCTTGCTTCTTTCCTCGAAGTGCTAGAATTTTAGATGGTTTAGTTGGCACTGTCATGACACCGGTTATAGATATTTCATGGGGAATTTTTTTTTTTTTCACAAACAGAATCAGTTAGATCATAGAATTTATTGACTGCAAGCCCTTTGCACGGGCCTATTGCCTCTATTAGGTGTACTTGGGATTTCTCAGTGAGATTTGTTTATGTCTGTTTCTTTGGCTGAAAGGCCAACGACATCTCATCTGATAAACCCTAAAGCTTCTTCCAATCCCCATAGTCTTTCATGTCCGAGTATTTGAACTGCCTATAATCAATCTGGTTTTATGCCTTTGCGATGATTTTGTTTCTCTTGTATTCGTCTTCTGAGCGAAAGGTTTTGCCTTTTACGACCAATTTCTCCTGTGTTTCTCTGGAAGCAGCATTATCATTTAGGCCCTGGTCCTTATTTTTAACTATTTCATATGCTTTATTTGTTTTTTCAGCCCTTATACTTTTAATCAGTGGGTTGGTCATTCATGATGTTGCGCTCAAATTCAGACCGCTTCCACTTAATTAAGTTTTTATATTTCTTTTTAGCGGCAATATAGTTATAAACTGCATTATCATTATAACGATTTTTCACCATTGACTTTAATTCGTATCTAACATGCCTTTTAGCCAATTCGCACTCATGGTCAAATCAAGGTTTATTTATTTTGTCACAATCTTTATGAAGTTTTATTTTGTTGAATAAACCGAGTGATTGTGATGTCGACTACAAAACGATTGTTCATTTTTAGATTTAACAAAATTAATCAATGAATTAAATTCACCAAGGTTATCACTGAAACCCAAAAGTAGTACAGTAGTTAATACAGTAACTAAAGTTATGGACAGAATACAAATGGCATTGTATTTCAATGAACTGTATAATGTTCTCACCTAGTTAACCATTCAAGTAATTGACATAGAAAATTCTTTAGAGATGTGTAGAATGGGAATTCCCCACTCTAACATAATTAAACAAACAGATATTGATGATAATACCTTTATTTCAAACGATTTGGAAACAATTTGGTTAACAAGCAAAATCTCTTGTATGATTAGGCAAACTATCATTCATTATATAGTAAAAATTCCAAAATTATCTAAAATCTTTAATACAATATATCTTTTATCAATCCCTATTAAAGAAAATAATCAAGTTATAACTACTCTTGTTAAGCATAACCTAATATTGTATAATTTACATGAAATGTTTACTGGAAATTGCACATTTGTTAAAATAATTATTATTGTACTAACCTTAGAATAGTTAATGATACTTGTATTCTTAATGCCTTAAGAAATAATCTCTCTAATTGTATTTCTACTAACGTTCTTAATATTTCTCCTTTTATTAAATATGTAGATATTATAGATGCTTATGTAACTTTTGATATATCCTATGTTGTATTGTCTAGTAATGGAACAATCCCTGTAAATTTGCCAACTACCTCTATTATTAAGTTAGAAAGTAAGGAAATAATTGTAAATCAAACTAGGAAATTTTATATCAACTCCGATACCTTATCCATTAATCATAAATTAAATAATCTTAAGAAATTAAATATTACATTTGATAAAATAGACTTACCTATAATCTTGCATGAAGAATTTGAAACATTAGAAACTATTGATAATCCCATATTGTACTCCACACCTCTATTAATTGTATATATTACTATATCTTATTTTATTGTAATCCACATACTTCAAATTTATTTTAGGATAGTAAAATATTGTAAACAAAGGACCTTTCCTAGCCCACCTATAAATTTCCCTCTTATTGTACAAAATGAAAATATGTTCTCCCAGAGTTCGAATCTTCAGAAGGGAGGAGTTATGGACTCATCCAGTCCTCAGCAACCCCTGAGTCAGCAGTATGATGGTTCTAGTATATATATCCTTCAGATCTAGAGCATCTCAGTTCATTACCGTCTAGTTAGTCATAGTTGTAGCTTCCTATAGTTGTAACGCTATTTCAGTATTGTAAGTTTTCCTTAAATAAAGTTTTTAAAAAGTGATTTAGTGTGTCCAGTTATTTAATTAACATTCCATAAAAATATTGTACAGGGCTCTGTATTATTAGAAACTGTATTTACACGCGTATTTTAACGGTGATAAGGCCCGAGTGGTATACTGGGAGGTGGTGGGAGTGTCGCGTTGATCTCCAGATCGGTAATGCGTGAGGCTATCTTCTTTATAATAACAATCCAGGCTTCTCGAAGGTCCCTCATATTTATTAACCTTGACATTGGGTCTGTGAATAATTCCGTGTGTTCTCATCCAGGGGTTAGTAGTAATTTCATGAGTTACCTGAGACTGGCCAGGTAAAGTGCCCTTTCTCATTTTTTCATTACACTGCAAAAAATGTCTAAACTTATTTCCATCCTGAGCCAACCTACTAAAATCCATCTCTTGTTTTTTTTGGTCTAAATGTTCATCAATTGGTTTGCTAGCTGAGATTTTAAGACATTCAGTCGCGAAATCGAAACGGCTCCAATTTTTCACATATTTTTTTTTCGTTTGCTTGCTTGAGTTGGTATTGAATTCGGTGATGGTATACCTTCGCCAAGATTTTCTAGAAGTTTTTCAATCTCGGATATGTGATGTTTACTTTCATTAATTTTGAAAAACTTATTCTTGTATGTAACAGAACTATCGAAACTACGTAATCTATTGAGGTACAAATAAATTAGCTTTCCTTCTTCTCTTTCCTCGGGTGTTTTATCAACATTTTATTCTCTCTAAATAAATCCTTTTTTTCATTATCTCTTGTTTTGATAGGTAATTATTTAGAGAAATCAAGATGGGCCTTGATTTTTCATTTATTTTTTTCCGAATCTGTAACAGGTATTTATTGAGTTTTCTGTTGAATTAATATCAACGTTAGAAAATGCTGACTTCACAACATCTAATACATTTTCTAATTTGGAATCATCTTTTTCAGGAACATTAAACAATATTATATGATTTTTTCTCGAGATATTTTATCTCTTCTTTTAACTGGTGATTGGTTTTCTCAAGTTCATCTGCCTTATTTTTTACATATTTAAGTTCTGATGTAATATTTTCTAATAAAGTGAACATTTTTTCAACAGATTCTTTCATTACTTTAGTTTCGTTATTGTTATTAGGAATTTCTATTAATATTGATTGAAGCGTAACAGATTCCGTTTCTATCGGCATGTTGTTAAGGTAGTATTATTATTGTATCTTTGAGGATTGAAAGAAGAACACAATGTCTTAATAGATGCACTTTAATTAACACAATTTGGATGTACATAGGATGATATTTACAACTAAACACAAGGAAGAACGGGGTAACCTCTCAAGCCGGTTCCTTCAATAATCGAACTCTGACCTATCGATATCACAACTCTCCGCGGCTTAGTCGAATGGAACGTAATCGGCAAACCTAGCCGGGAGGCGACGTCTTCTTCGAGGTCTCTCAAGAGGTGGAGCTGGAACCGCCGGTGGTGACGATCTTGGTGAAGAGGAACCTTGCTGAACAGGGGTTTCCGAGGCAGCAGCTGCACGGAAACTAAGTTGGCTGTCTGCGAAGGTAACCTCTTTCGGCTTCTTACATGAAGGCGTAGGTACCTCCGGAGTGAGGTTAGGCGCTGGCGTCTCTGGAACATATATTTGGCGCAGCTGATCAATGTGGCGCTTTAACGTATAACCATCACCATCTAGAGTAACCAAATAATGCAATTTGCCGAACTTCTTCACTACAGTGCCAAAACGCCAAGAAGCGATACCTCTGGAATACCATCTTGCTTGAACCCTGTCTCCAACCTGAAGTAGACGAACTGCCTTGTCTTCATCTTTATATGTAGTTGGAAGTATGCTCTTCGGTGGTTTGAGCGCATCCAATTTTATATTTATTCTTCTATGGAGATATAATTCTGCCGGAGACTTACCGCAGGCCAAAGGCGTCGATCTATAGCGTAGAAGTATTTCTTGGACTTTTGTGTGTAAAGGCATTGCTATCTTTGACATCGCTTTCAATTTATTTTTCAACGTCTGAATATTTCTTTCTGCCAACCCATTCGTCGCTGGGTGCCCCGGAGCAATAAACTTTTGCTGAACTCCAGCTGCGTTACAAAAACTGGTGAAAATCTCACTCTTAAAAATAGTTGCATTATCAGAAACTAAGATTCGTGGAAAACCATGTACGTAGAATATAGACTGCAATAATTTAATTGTCTCTTGCGAAGTTGGGGCTTCTTTTGATACATGCACCTCTACCCACCTAGATTTGGCATCAACTAGTACTAAAAAGTAATGGTCTTAAAATGGCCCCGCATAATCTATATGAACTCGTTCAAAATTTTCTTCTGGTTCATCCCACTGATGAGGGGGGGCCTTAATAGGACTTTTACCAACAGTCGCACATTCTGGGCAAGATTTAACCATTTTCTCTATTTGCGAATCAATATTTTTCCAATACACATACCTTCGAGCTAACTGTTTCATTTTCACAATACCAATATGTGTGTGATGCAATTCTTTCAATACTAGTTCTTGAAGAGCTTGAGGTACCATAACCCTCTGGCCTTTAAAAATTACCCCATTTTGAAGATAATATTCTGAATCATAACAATCTTTATTTAATAAATCACATTTAATTTTTGACAATTCTTCATCTCTTGCCGTCTCTTCTGCTAATGTCTTATAATTTAATGAATTATTTGAAATATTATATATAACTTCATTGGAAATTAAATCTACCTCAGTATTAATTTCTTCTTCAAGTTTAGTAATGTCCTCTTGAACTGGAGCTCTCGAAAGGTAATCTGCATGTAAATTCTCTTCAGCAGGTCTATGTTGAATTTTATAATCAAAATTAGTAAGCCAAGCTGCATACCTGAGCAATCTAGCGGATGTCATAGCCGGTAATTTTGTACTCTCATGAAAAATTCTGCTTAACGGTTTATTATCAGTTATCAATGTAAATGTTCTCCCAAACAGGAAATAATAAATTTTTTTCAAAACAAACACTATAGCTAAAGCCTCACGATCTATTTGACTATAATTCATTTCTGACTTAGAAAGTGATCTTGAAACAAATGCGATAGGTTTCTCTTCACCATCAACTACGTGTGATAATACACCTGCTATACCTGTAGGAGAAGCATCACTAGCTACAGTTACTGGAAGTTCAGGATTGAAAGGTATCAGCACTCTATCAGTAGACATCTCTTTTTTTAATTTGTTGAAAGCTACTTCACATTCCGAAGACCAGTGAAATTTCTTATCTTTATGAAGCAGTAATCGAAGTGGGTGAGTAATTGTTGAAACGTTGGGAATAAATTTCGAATAGTACGAAATAATTCCTAGAAATCTCTTAACATCTTCTTGATTTTGCGGAGCTGGTGCTTCTGCAATTGCTTTTACTTTTAATGGATCTTTAGAAATTTTATTTTTCTCTATGACATAACCAAGGTACTTAATTTTAGTTTGAAAAAATTGACATTTCCTTTGATTTAAATGTAAATCATAAGCTTGAAGTCTTTCTAGGCATGCACAAAGCCGATCGTAACAATCTCTTAAAGTTAAACCATGCACAATAATATCATCAAAGTACGCTGTAATCCCTGGAAGACCTGCTAGAATTTGATCCATAATTCGATGAAACTCGCTGGGGGCGGTCTTAATTCCAAAAGATAGGCGATTGAATTTAAATGTGCCCTTATGGGTTATAATTGTTTGAATATTCGCACTCTCTTCATCTACTGGAATATGTAAATATGCTTTGAATAAATCTAATGTACAAAAATAATTAGAATTTCGAAGTTCACTCAGGACATTATCCACCTTCGGTATCGGGTAATGAGCCGACATAAGCTGAGGATTAACGACCACTTTATAATCAATACAGAGTCTAATTGACCCATCTGGTTTAGGTATTACGACCAGTGGAGATGCCCAATCACTTAATTCAACTGGAGTAATTATACCTACTCTTTCGAGGTTGCTAAGTTCTTCCTCAACTTTCGCTTTTAAAGCGTAAGGTACTTCTCTTGCCTTTAAACATATTGGTTTTGGGTTTTCTTTCAGTTGTAAACTACATTGAATAGAAGGTATGCAACCAATTCGTTGCTCGAAAATTGATTTGAATTTTGAATAAATATTTTGTAAATAATTTGATGGGTTTACGCACGCTATAACATCATTTTGCGGCGAATAATTCTTGTTATCCAAGTCTTCCAATCGAATATTTAAATGTCTAATCCATGTACGACCCATTAAAGGAGCAAAACCATCTGGAACAACGAATAAAATTTCATTAGATGTAATATTCTTATATCGAACAGGAACTTCCACAAACCCTAGTGGCACTATAATTCCAGAAGTGTAAGATCTAAAACGTATATCAGTTGCTTGAATTGGTGCCTTAAGTTGAAGGTTATCAAAATTTGTTTTTGGTAGTAAAGTATGCCCCGCCCCAGAATCAACTTCAAAAATTTGAATTTTATCTTCTATCTTTACACTAGCAAAATATTTCTGTGAATCTTGATTTAAAGTTTGTTTAGCATAAATATCAATAATTTGAAGAATATCATAAGTTTCTGACGAGCTAGGTTTTTCCTCCTCCTTATCAACAGAATTAACATCTTTCTTACAAGAAACCTTTTTCCTTAAACATACTTTCTCCACATGGCCCTTCTTCTTACAATTATTACATTTCAATTGATTAAAATTCACTCTACAATGCTTAGCTGTATGATTGTTGCGGCCACAACGAAAACATAGCCCTTATATTCCAAGATTTTTAAAATTAATACCTTGTTTTGCCGCATTCCTTTGTTGACTGTTTGATCGTTGGCGAAAACGAGGAGCTGAAGGACTTCTAAAACGCCTTGAAACTCTGTGAATTGAAGAATCAGATACCATTTCTCCAGAAATTTCTTTATTGTCTGAAATAGAGGCTTCTAATGCTAAAGCCTTCATTATAGCTTCATCAAAAGTAACTGGACTCTGTAACAATAATTGTTGTCTCATTGCCTGATCATTCAAACCTCTAATAAATTGCGAAATCAAAAAAACATCTGCGACAGACTTCCCACACTCACATGCAAACTGACATTTAGGAATAAATTTCTTTAATTCATTAGCATAACTACTTACTGATTCACCTAAATTCTGTTTTCTTGACAAAAATGTATGCCGTTCAACAATCACACTTGATTTAGTAATTAATTGATTTTTTAACATATCTATTACTTCTTTATAATTTAAATTAGAGACTTCTCTAGGGGCCGCTGATATCTTCAAAAGTTCGTAATTCTCTGGGCCTATGCTATTTAATAGAATTATTTTAGATGCCGCTTCGTTAGCTTGTAAGCCTTTTAATTGTAAATAATTATCAAATCTTTCTAAATATTGTAAAAAATTTTCTTTTGATTTATCATAAGGCTCGAAATTATAAACAACAGATGTAGCTTCTGAACGCTGTTGAACTGGGACTACACCTTGTAACAGAGTTTGAAATTGTTTCATAAATTCTTTGAACTGATCGGCGTCCATAATATATAATTATAATTTAAATAAATAAATAATTGTAATTGTAATTCTTGAAAGTGTACCTGGAGAACGTATATCCAATTGCATAACCTCTAACACTAATTTCAATCCTCGTCGCCACTTTATTGTATCTTTGAGGATTGAAAGAAGAACACAATGTCTTAATAGATGCACTTTAATTAACACAATTTGGATGTACATAGGATGATATTTACAACTAAACACAAGGAAGAACGGGGTAACCTCTCAAGCCGGTTCCTTCAATAATCGAACTCTGACCTATCGATATCACAACTCTCCGCGGCTTAGTCGAATGGAACGTAATCGGCAAACCTAGCCGGGAGGCGACGTCTTCTTCGAGGTCTCTCAAGAGGTGGAGCTGGAACCGCCGGTGGTGACGATCTTGGTGAAGAGGAACCTTGCTGAACAGGGGTTTCCGAGGCAGCAGCTGTACGGAAACTAAGTTGGCTGTCTGCGAAGGTAACCTCTTTCGGCTTCTTACATGAAGGCGTAGGTACCTCCCTACCTCCCTATATTTTGCTGGTGTAAAGATAGAAGATAAAATTCAAATTTTTGAAGTTGATTCTGGGGCGGGGCATACTTTACTACCAAAAACAAATTTTGATAACCTTCAACTTAAGGCACCAATTCAAGCAACTGATATACGTTTTAGATCTTACACTTCTGGAATTATAGTGCCACTAGGGTTTGTGGAAGTTCCTGTTCGATATAAGAATATTACATCTAATGAAATTTTATTCGTTGTTCCAGATGGTTTTGCTCCTTTAATGGGTCGTACATGGATTAGACATTTAAATATTCGATTGGAAGACTTGGATAACAAGAATTATTCGCCGCAAAATGATGTTATAGCGTGCGTAAACCCATCAAATTATTTACAAAATATTTATTCAAAATTCAAATCAATTTTCGAGCAACGAATTGGTTGCATACCTTCTATTCAATGTAGTTTACAACTGAAAGAAAACCCAAAACCAATATGTTTGTGATGCAATTCTTTCAATACTAGTTCTTGAAGAGCTTGAGGTACCATAATTATTATTATTTTATGAAATTATAAATTGTTGTGTCGTGTTTTAAAGAAGATCAAAAACATCGATCACCTGAACTGTAGAATATAATAACAGCAGGAAGCAGATAAGATGGCCAACTCACCGCTGACGTATTCAACCTGCTAGGACGGGAAACTTTCCTGTTTCAAATCCACTGCTTTCTGCTATTTTAATGATTTAAAATTAGATCAGTAGCAACTCAAATCTTCTCTTTTTCCGCACAATATTATTCAACTAGGAACTAGGATTCAACTAAAAATACACAACTAGGATAATTATTAAACCAATTCGACCAGTTTCAACCACTATAATCACACATAAACGTATACACGATCTACAATCTATCACGGCTGGCAGCCAACTCATTTATCCATATCAAATCTATTATGCTCCTGCCTTTCTTTGAGATATATGTGAATTTGCCCGGCCTATCAGATAGTGACCGTCCATTACACAAAATCAGACCCAGTGACCCCATTGCATCTACGAGTATTTTACCGCGCTTATTAGTGTTTTTATGACTAACTACTCTTGTTCCGTAGAGGTATGAGTTTTCGAATATACTTTAAATGGCCTACGTGACTGTTAAAATCGCCGCATAAGACTATATAGCTGTTAGGAAAATCAGTTATAATATTTGACATTAAATGAATAAATTTATCTCTGCAGTTATCAAACTCACATTCTTGTGGTAAATACAAATTTTCCAGTATTATGATCTTATCATTTATATAAAATTTCACTATCACCATATATTGATTACAATCTATTGTAGTAATATTATGAGCCATAGTTTTGTTTATAAAAGTGATAATGCCTCCGCTTGCTCTACCTGTACGTTTCGTTTTAATACCATTACTAATAACAGAGGTATAGTTCCTCAACCAAAGCGGAGTAATAAAATTATTATCGGTTAACCACGTTTCTACGATCCATACGGCTAAATTGTTATCGGAGATATTTATATCAGAAGGGTTTACATTTAATAGATTTGAATAGCCTCTTATATTACAAAACATTATATCAGTCGTTAGTGTGTTAGTAACATTTTTTATACCAGTTTGTATTTCCTGTACAACTAGTTGACCTGTAGAATCGAGGGTTCGAGAGGAATAGGTCAAGAACTGTTTATCTGTTTCGTTGCTGAAGTAGAAGCAGCCATTGAATTAGATCTTAGCCGGAACTGAAACTCTTCCAACTTTTCTTCCATTTTCCTTTTCTTATGCGAGATATTTTCTACCGCACTGTTATTTCCAAAGGAAATATTTGCAATTTCTTCTGCTTCTTCTAAACGATAATTAATTCATCTGAATTTAAAAAATCCTCGTTTATAGGTTGCATTATTATCAACCCCTTTTAGTTTAGTAATGCAGTTATAAATTCGCTCCCCTTCTTCCCTTTCCTCTAAAGTCCTGTCATGGCTGATTCTTAGACTTCTCTTCTGAAGAGCCTCTCTTTTATTCATAATAGCCTCTTTTATTATGTAACTATTAAGGGATATCAGTTCAGGTTTGGGCTCTGGTCCTTTTCCTATCCACAATTGTTAAGGAAGTGTTCGGGTAAACATATATCAATTTTTTCTAATGTCTTAATAATTTTTGTTGACAATTTTTTGACAAAGTTATAAAGTTATAAGGTTGACAAGTTATAAACCAAAAAGTTATTTCTTTTTTGTTCTTTTCTCAGCTTTTTTATTTCATTTTCGAGAAAGCTTATTTTTGTATCTTGGTCCTTACATTTTTTCCTTAGCTCAGAAACTTCACCGATTAACGAGTCCATCAATTCAGTTAATTTATTCAATGAGCTTTTTGACTCCTCTTTGTTTTTATTAATAGTTTTAAGAATTTCTTCGTTTGTGACTGGCGTATTTATTTATTGGATATTGGAAGTTATGATGAAATGTATAGGTAGATTTTATCAGAATACACTGGGAAGAATAAATAACTCAAAATGTATAAGTAAAGAACGGATTATATTGAATAATTTTGTTACACAACTCACAACGGTCATTGTCATATGGCAGTACTCGTTAGTTCAATACACACACACATAACTGCCACCATAATTAAGACAGGCATGACTTACTTGATATATATAAATTAATAAATACAATAATTAATTAATGCGTAATTACATCAATACTCCCTCTTAATTGCGCATTAGGTACAGACAAGATTTAATCTTTTACAAAAGTCATTAAACTTAGTTGCGGGTAAGGACTTAAGTCATAATGTCCCCTAGTTGTTCAGAAGATTCAATATAGTTTATTTTAATTGTACCATTAGCTACCAAATCTTTTACAAAATAGTATTTTATATCAAAATGTTTTGACCTTTTGGTTTCCATTGTCCCTGAAATTTTAATTGCACTTTGATTATCCTCATAAATTTGTATTACATCATCAAAATTAAAATTTTCACATAATATTTTCTTTAAAAATAGTGTTTCTTTGATACACTCAGCTAAAGCATAATATTCTGCCTCGCAAGTACTAACAGCTACAATTGATTGCTTTTTCGATCCCCACGAGACAACATTATTATTTAATTTAATGACAAATCCTGATATACTTTTTCGGTCATTAATGTCGAATGCATAATCAGCATCGACAAATGCATGTATATTAATTGATTTACAACCTGAATTTTTAAAACTTAAGCTAAAATTTGCGGTACATATTAGATACTTAATGACATTTTTGAGATGTTTCCAATGGGTATTTGTGTAACAATTTTGAAAGCGTCCAAAATATGAGATTGAATAACACAAATCAGGGCGAGATCCTATCATAAGGTACATTAAACTACTCAATAATTCCTTGTATGGAACATTAGGACAGTCATCAACCGGTCCTTTTTCAAGATTCAATTTAGGTTCAATAGGTACCTTTCTACCCTTAGCATTTGTCATGTTAAATTTATTAATGATTCTTTTAATTAAACCTTTTTGATTAATAATAATATTACCTTGATCATTTTTTAAAATGTGTAAACCCAGAAATTGAAATGAATTATTATTATTACCTAAATCCTTACATTCTATATCAGACATAAACAAATTTTTTACAAAATCCAAATCAGATTTGGAACTGGCCACAATAAGGAAATCATCTACCCAGATAAGTACATAAACATTATTACTATTAAAATAAAGACATGGATCTACTTTAGATCTATTAAATTCAAATTTTATAAAAAATTTATTTAAGTGGTCGTTCCAAGCCTTAGGGCTTTGTTTCAAACCATACAATGCTTTTCTTAATCTAAGCACTTTTCCACTGACACTTTTATAGCCTCCCGGTGGCTTAATAAAAACAGGTACTTTAAGATAGCACTTAAGAAACGCACTTCTCACATCGAGTTGGTCGATAATCATATTTTTCTCTTCTACAGCAGCTAGGAGCACCCGAAGGGTTGTGAAGCGGGCAACTGGAGCATAGAGGTCATCGGGCTGATTGTCGGTTTGTTGATACCCTCGCGCCACAAGCCTGGCCTTCTTCTTCATATCGTCTTCTGAAGACTTCACAGTGAAGATCCATTTGCAGTCAATTATCGTCTTGTCAGGTGGTGTGTCGACTTCTTCCCATGTTTCATTACCTTCAAGTGAATTTAATTCATCGTTGATAGCTTCATGCCAACCGGGATCACTAATTGCTTCAGAATAACTTTTAGGGACGTCACAATCATAATTAGCAGACAAGGCTAGCTCATCAAAAGCAAATGTTACAAAATCATCGAGATATTTGGGTTTAACTCTAGTTCTTTTAGGCTCTGATTTTTCTTCTTCAACATCAGGGAAACCGTGAAAGTCACTTTCTTGATCAGAATTATCCAGGGTTTCAATATTTTCTCCAGCGTCATTAACCGGTGAATGTCTCTGTTCAGGAGATATTATTGTATATCGTAGTTCTTCATGATTGGAGGTTTCAATTTTCTCGTCAAATACAACATTTCTCCCAAATTCGATCTTCCTAGTATTGGGGTTCCAAAGGCGATACCCATTATCACAATATCCCACCATATATAACCTTTTAGACTGATCACTTCATTTCCCATGTCTATCTTCTCTATGAATCAACGAATAAGCAGGGCAACCAAAAACTTTAATTTTATTCAAATTGGGCTTGTAACCATACCATCTTTCAGCAGGAGTGACACCTTTAGACAAAACGGAAGACTCTAGTCTATTTGTGATATAAGTCGCAGTTGCTAAAGCTTCGTCCCACATATCCTTATCTAATTTGCTGTCCAATAGCAAGCACCTAGCCTTCTCCTGTAGGGTTCGGTTCATTTGTTCTGCTTTACCATTTTGAGACGGATTCCTGGACATCGAGTAACTAATAGTAATTCCTTTAGACTGGCAGAACTCAATAAATTTACCAGCAACATATTCTCCACCTCTGTCACATCTTAAATTTTCTATTTTGGTACCAAACTTTGCCTCAACCATCGCAATGTAAATTTTGAATTTGTCAAAAACTTCAGATTTTGAATGTAATAAATACGTAACACAAAAATTTGAAAAATGGTCAATAAAAGTAACGAAATAATTATAGTTATCATAAGTGGGAGGTGATATTTTTCCGCAAACATCTGTAGAAATACGTTGGAGCACTCTACTTGCCTTCCAGTCATCAGGGATGGATTTCATGTATGGTAATTTGGTTTGTTTACCTTTCAAACAAATGTCGCAAAGTCCGACCGGGAAGAGCGAGCTGTGTGCCATCTTCTGGTGCATAAATTTATTACTTGCTGAAACCAAATTAGCATGCTCTTGAATCAGATGTAGTTTCACAATATAAAGTTTTCCAAAAAGTTCTCCCCTTAACACTTTACTCCCAGAGATAATTTTAACACTTGAATTTTCAAATAACACCTTACATCCTTTTTCTTCCAATTTCATCACAGATAGGAGATTCATTGATAAATTGTCACAAACCAAAACATCACAAATATTTACCTTGTCACCACTCTCAGACAAGCAAACCAGGTTACCCTTATTCTCAGCACTGACACTCTCTCCCTTTTTGGCAACACTAATATTCAAATTAACTTTAGTGGAATCTCTTAAATAGTCGATATAATCAACTTTCAAAAGATGACTTGTAGCCCCTGAATCCACCACAAAGTACGTCAAATCCGAGGAATGTTTACAAACATGAGAAGTTTCATCACTGTTAACTATGCAGGTAAATTCGTTATCAGTCTTATCACAAGCGTTATCACCAGATGTAGCGCCAAAAGTTTTATTTTTCAACTTAGGACAAAAATTCTTCATGTGCCCCCGTTCTCTACAATAATAACAAATAACACTGGACTTGTTATTGGATGGTTCACTACTGTTTGGCTTGTAATTTCTAAAAGTGTTGGACCACTTACCTCTATTTTTGTAGGCAGCAAATACATTTTGGGACTGGTCCTCTTTCCTCTTGAATCTCTCGTACTCAGTCAAAAGGGTATTCTTTACATACTCCAAACTGACGGAAGATTCATTTTGGTTGAAAAGAATATCCATTGCGGACACCACTGCATCAAAGTCAGATGGCATTGCGACCAACAACTGACTGACGACTTCTTCTTCTTCTAATTTCCCTCCAGCAATTTTTACTTCTGATGACAATGTCTCGAACTCTTGGAAAAATTCTTGAAGCGGTCGCTCGTTTCTGTATTCCAGCTTCCTCCACACCTTTTGTGCATTTACAAGCGATTTCATGCCTCGCTTCTCGTACGTTTTCTCGAGAGCTTCCATAATCAGTTTAGCTGTTTTCTTGTCCTTTATCGTAGGCAGAATGTTGTCGGCAAGTCCTTGAACTATGATATTTCGAGCCTTAACATCATCTACGTTGAAAGCCTTAAGCTCGGCTTCCGTTGTTGGAGGTTCCTGTGATAGTACACCAAGTACTCCATTCTGCTCCAAAAGTAACTTCATTCGGAAATTCCAATTGGTGAAATTTATTCCATCGAACGGTTTAATACCGTAGACAATGTTTCCAAAACTTGTAGTTGCCATAATTAACAAAGAAAGAATTTCACTCAATGACAAACACGTGGACTCACTTCAAAATACCGAAATCCGACTTTACTATCAAAATCCCAAGTACATAACTCAAAATGTGTACACTGGGCCCATAACCTTTTATCAGAATACACTGGGAAGAATAAATAACTCAAAATGTATAAGTAAAGAACGGATTATATTGAATAATTTTGTTACACAACTCACAACGGTCATTGTCATATGGCAGTACTCGTTAGTTCAATACACACACACATAACTGCCACCATAATTAAGACAGGCATGACTTACTTGATATATATAAATTAATAAATACAATAATTAATTAATGCGTAATTACATCAATAGTAGAGACCACAAGAACAGCTGATATTGGTATAACTGACCTTCAGATAAGGTGGTTGGCGAAGTGGGGGCGGACAGGGTATTTCTTGCCGATCCTAACTGATGAGGCTGCAAAACTTCCTAGAAAATTGCTTTCTGTTGTTCCTCTACAGTTACTTCTACACTTTCCAGAACGCCTCCAAACTTTGTAGGCACACTCTTTAATATAAACTGCCGAATCGTACCAAAAATTGCACTTAAGGAGCGAGTTTAACTTTAGATAAAGGAAGTGAACACGGACACGATCTAACACTGTGAAGGGCCAGGGCCAGACTCCATTAATATACAATTATTAATGGTTCAATACCTCAAAGCTATGTGAGCCTCTGAAGAGAAGAGAAAATTTGTCTAAAACTGGCGTAAAGTAGTCCTGATCCTGTATCCTGTTACCAATAGGCTATTTCTTCAGATCAACTTAGTGGCCTTACAATCAGATTTGTTATGAAGTAGTCCCAGACTCTGTTACCTCAAGGGATATTTCTTCAAGTCTTCCTGGCCTACCAGAATATATGATCAATCTTCTATCTTGGAGAAGTGCGCCAATTAAATTATTTTCTCAGCAAAAGTCCAAAAGAAACTTTATTTGGTAAAAATACAATTAATAAAGTTATACTAGACCAACACTATCAAACTAACTAATTAGGGAATCAAAACAATACTTGTAGGAATTACAACTGAGGAGGTATATATACAGACTTGGGAGGGGGAAATGGATATTGCTGACATTACAACTTTATTCTCCATAACTAACTGTTATTTGTGACGTAATCAAAAAATGTTTTGATAGCAAGTTATTTCGTTTAAAATAACAGTCTTTTCCCTCAAAAAAACTGTTATTTGGATCGGTTGAAACCGATTAGTTTTAATTGATGGTAAAATAACCGGAATAACTGGCCGATTATTTTCACAAAAGCCGACACCCCTAATACTAAACACTATGAGCTGCGTGGAGGATCTTATTTTACGTTCTGTTTAGAGAGAAGGACTGTACGTGCATTGAGGACGTTTACTGACAACTAACATTATAACTTTCATTAGGGCCGGATCTATGGAAAGGGGGACCTTGCCCCGTGCGGTAGAATTTAGAGGGTGATAAATTTTGAACGAAATTTTATTTCTAGGTTAAGCAAAAAATATTTGTTTTAGCTTTTTGATTGTTTTGACCTTAATTCAGTCAATTTAATATTGTGAGATGATGATATTAATTTAGAACTATATACTTGTATATTGAGGGGGAGAGGGGGTGAAAGAAGGGACAGCAAAATTGAGCTTGCCCCTCTCTTGGCAAAAATCCTTATTCCGAAATATGCTTGATCACCCTAATTCACTGATTATTTCTTATTAAAATAGTTACTATAATCTTTATAAGACTGTCTTCTTGTGGATGTTGTTGATATTAATTTCTTCTTTATTGATTCTTTAACTTACATGAAAAGTATTATAAAATTGTACCTCATACATTCTTATAATATTGTACAGGAAATTATTTATAATGAAAAATATGTATTTCATTGTTATGCATTATTACTTTTTATTTGTTTAATTTTTTTTGTTTAAATATTCTAAAAATAGTCACACATTAAATTAATCGATAGTATGTCTGTATGTGTGGTAAAAATTTGGAAGATTATATTGATTTCAAATTCAATACCCAAATAGAGGAAAACTTTTCTGAAGAAGTGTTAATCGAACTCCTCAATTTTAATAATTTATTATTATGCAACAGAAAGGCGGAGTTATCCAGTGCCATTCACCATTTAAAGGAAAAGAGGAATATATTCTCTTACGAAGAATGCAGCCCAGATTTGTAATTACAAAATAATTTTATTCTTTTTTTACCTTGGAAATGTATTATAGATCTAAAAATTGACCTGTAAAGCCCAACACCTCATATCCTGTTTTTATGTATTATTGTTAAAATTTTTATACCTTTAGCTAGGTTATAGTTGCCAATTTTCATCCATTCAAGAAAATAAGCGCCAACAAATCTTTGAGTAGGATGTTAAATAAGCAGTATTCGGTGTGAATATGATTACTAAAGACTGGTGGAGTTACTCAGTATTTTCACAGGTATCCATATAGCTCGATTTGGTACATTTCTGCGAACTAACTAGGGGAGGGCACAATCGATGGGTCACCGATTTTAACTAAATTTTTTTTTTGGTGATTCCTCATCCAAAAATATTGGACACGTATCCTGGCTTTCGTTCCAATGGGCACTAGGAACCGAGAAAAAAAATAATACACGTTTAAATTTCATATCTCGAGTTTGGAAAATGATATCGACGTGATTTCATTCTCCACCAAAACGTTTGCTTATTAGAGTAAATTAAAGGAAATTTACAAACTTGAAAAAAGAATCGGTTTTTGGTCAAATATTGGGTAAACTAGCTTTACAGATTTTTTTACTCCAAAAAGTATGGCAGATTTTGATTCAGCGTACTAAAACCCTTTATGTTGAAAATAAATCTATAAAGCTAAGGTTCAACAGTTTTAAACCACGGAATTACGTTTCGATTCGAAGCTTTATATCTCTTTTTCAGTTGATTCGATTTTGATGTTCTTGGACTTGTTGAACAGAAGAAATTTTCTTCTTTGTGTACATATAAACATATAAACCAGAGTTTCCCTTTGAGCCTTTACTGGCCCTCCCAATTTGGTTTGAATCTGTCAAAGGGTTCATGAATTATAGGCGGTTTATTGAATATTTTAAAAAACTTGAAGGGTTGACCCTTGGCAAAACTTTTAGTCAAGACATTTTTACTTTTAGATTCGCCCGAAAATTTTAATTTAGGTTTTTTTTGAAGAGTGCTAAAACCACATTTGAGGCCAGTTTTGAATAAAATAACAACTAAAACACATCAGAACGGGTCTATTTTAATTGCATGTACCCGGTATTACTCAGAATATCATAGTAAACTGAAATTTAAGCCCTAGCGCGAAGTGTTATAAGCTATTCAAATTTTCGGGCGAATCTAAAAATAAAAATATCATAACTAAAAGTTTTGCCAAGGGTCTATCCTTCAAATTTCTTAAAATATTAAAAAAATCGCTTATAATTCAATTCATGAACCCTTTGAGAGATTCAAACCAAATTGGGAAGACCAATAAAGGTTAAAAGGGAAACTCTGGTGTTCCTACTTTTTTTTAGTACAAATCTTATCCGTAAAAAACCTCAATTATGATTTCATTTTGTTATTCCATTTTTCTAGATAATGCAGTAACTGTTTATATGCACACTAAGAAGAAACTTCCTTCTTTTCAACAGCATCAAAATCGGATCAACTGAAAACGAGATACAGAGCTTCAAATCGAAACGTAATTTCGTGATTTAAAAATATTGAGCATCTCGGAACTGAAAAAATAATTATTTTTTGTTTTCGATGATATTTTCAACATAAAGGTTTTTTAGTACGCTGAATCAAAATCTGCCATAATTTTTGGAGTGAAAACATATGGAAGGCTAGTTTACCCAATAATATAAACATTTTTTTCAATTTGTTTGACCAAAATGCAATTCTTTTTGAAGTTTGTAATTTTCCTTTAATTTACTCTAAAAAGCAAATGTTTTGGTGGTTAAATCATGTCGATATCGTTTTCCAAACTCGATATATAAAATAATGCAGTTTAAGCATGTTTTGTTTTGTTTTAGCGGCAAAAGGTCTATTGAAACGAACGCCAAGTCCAGGTGTTTTTGGACGATGAATCACAAAAAAAAATTGGTTAAAATCGGTGACCCATTGACTGTACCCTCCTCTTGTCAGAAACAGAATCTTCTAATGATGAAGTATTTTCCCCTATTACTATTACAGAACTTCTTATTCAGGAAATGGACTTTTCTGGTATTTCCTTATCAACTTACCTTCTACCTAAGCAGCATCATTAATATATTCTGAGCTATGTGGTGGCTGATTGTTCATTCCTTACTTTGCATTTCTTTCCTTGCTGAAGGCTTTTCTCAAGGTTCTTTGCTCTCAAAGAACCTTTTATATGCAGATGACCTTAAAAATAGACTATCCTGCTGACATACTTTAGATGAATAGCTAGCTTGCATTAGTAGTATTAACTCATAGGAAGCAGACAATGAAGTGTTGGCTCCAAACATCTTGATTCTCCTTTTTTATTATACCTTAATTTTTCTCAAGTATTTCTTTCCATCTTAATTGTAATCATTTCCTTCTAAAGGTGAATAGACCTCTAGCCGTCATGTCTTTCCTGACTTCCTCTATCCACAGCTTCCGTGGTTTTCCCCATCTACCTCTCTTCTCTGGGCAGTACTTAAGGATTCGCTGAGGCTAACGCATTTCTTGCAATCGCATGTCATGGCCATAATAAATTAATCTTCTTTTGCTGATTTCGTTGAGGATGTTTACTTTATCCCCTACTTTATTTCTTATTTCCTCATTTGGAACCTTCTGCAACCTGGATATACCACAGCTACTTCTCCAAAAATCCATCTCCAGAGCCAATAATTTATTTCCAGATGCTTTAGTCACCGTCCATGACTCTGACCCAAATCTTCTTGTCCCTATTAGGAAGAAATGGTATATCCTTTTTTGGGGGGGAGAGAAATCTGTTTTTTCCACAGAACTCCGTTCAGAAGACCAATTATCTTTTTTTTTTCCATTTGTGATTTAGTTTCAGTACCGAAGATGTCTAATGTCACACCAAGATAGTTGAAAATACTACTTTTTGGGATCATCCAATCTTTCACGCTGAGAGCCGAAACAGACGAGTTGAAGGGCATGTATTCCGTTTTCTCAGTGTTTATTTCCAAACCCCACTGTGCATATACCTCAATGAGTTTTCATATCATAAATTCCATATCATATTCGTCTGATGATATGACCACCTGGTCGTCTGCGAACTGAGTGAACACTTCATCACCAACCTCAACACACATCCCTCGGCATTTCTATTTCTACGATTTCAGTGCTTGTTTTATTTATATATATATATATATATATATATATAGAGAGAGAGAGAGAGAGAGAGAGAGAGAGAGAGAACAGGAACGCCGAGGGATGTGCGTTGAGGTTGGTGATGAAATGTTCATCCTTCAGTTCGCAGACGACCAGGTGGTCATATCATCAGACGAATATGATATGGAATTTATGATAAGAAAACTCATTGAGGTTTATGCACAGTGGGGTTAGGAAATAAACACCGAGAAAACGAAATACATGCCCTTCAACTCATCTGTTTCGGCTAGAGGCAACATCGCTGCTTCAAGCCTTTCGTGATTGAGAAAGGCACCGTAAATTTCCTTCTGATCTTTACCCTTGACTCAGCTTCTATATATAAACTCTTTATAGCTTTTATAAGATCTCTACTTATATTTGCCAAATCCAACGCCGCCCAGAATTTCTTCAGAGAAACACTATCATATGCTTTCCAAAGGTCAACAAAAATTTGTTAACTTTTCAAGGTCATATGCCATCCTTTTCTGCACAAGTTGGGTGAGGGTAAAGATGCCCAAGAAATAATCGGATGCCCGAATAATCCGAGACCTCTCCCTCCAGCCATTCCTTCAGCATTCAGCCATAAAGCCTACCCTCACTGCTTGACACCGTGATTGCTCTACAATTTGTACAAATTTTTTTTTCGTTTTTGTGTATGGGTATAATATCTCCCATTAACCAATCCTTAGGCACTTTTCCTTTCTTCATACATGGAGTGTATGTTTTAGCTAGTATCTCCTTTAGTTCTACTGTTCCTGCTTTGATCAGTTCAATTGGCAGATACCCAGGTCCTGGTGACCTACCATTTTTCATCTTCTTCAAGACCCTCTCAATCTCATCCAAAGAGACATCTTCAATCCCATAATTACATTTCGTACATTTCGGTCGTTTTCTTTGTGATTCCTTATGTCCATCCTTCCTGTAGTCCAGCCTCTCTTCTCACAGCAATAGAAAAATAATCTTTCCATTCTGTGTTTGATATCAGACAATGGCTATTACTGTGCTGGGCTTGAGTTTTTATCGATTTTAACTTCTTCCATGCTTCTTTCGCATTTTTTCTCTGGATGCAGCAATCATTTCACAGTTCCAATCCCAAAGAAATCTATAGCCTCTCTTTTTCTTGTTAACAGTCTTTTTGGCTTCCCTGAAGTCATTTATTGAAAAAAGTCATTTGTTGAGAGCCATTTCTCATAAGAACATTCTTATAAGGCCTTTATCGACTCCTAACGAAGACCTTCAATCTGATTTAGTTTATCAAAGAACCCGTCTCTCTCGCTGATTCTCGCACATTCTATAAGGGCATGCACTTCCACTATAGTTATTTCCTCCCCAAACAACTTTAGTTCCAATATGATTATTCTTTCATCTACACATTCATAATGTATTATCATATTCTTTAGCCTTTGTGTACTAAATCAGACTTCCCTACAAAGGCTCTCCTATCCTTATCCCTTCAATGTTCCATGTTCCAATTTGTTTAGTCTGTTTTCATTATCCAAGCTTTTGTCTCTTTCTATTAAATCCGTCCAGCTTTTTCTTGTGACTGAGTCTGTAAGTGGTCATGATTTTTCATGGATTTGGTGTACTGGCCCAAATACTAACCCCCGAGATTTGAAGACCAGAGATTTGATTTTAGGGTTATCTTCCTCTAGACAGGATACGTTCACCAGGCTAGGAGTCCTGTCTGTCCCACCGCCTATGTCAGCGTTACCCAGGGGGCACCA
Source organism: Rhaphigaster nebulosa (assembly GCA_948150685.1). Classification (NCBI taxonomy): domain Eukaryota; kingdom Metazoa; phylum Arthropoda; class Insecta; order Hemiptera; family Pentatomidae; genus Rhaphigaster; species Rhaphigaster nebulosa. The sequence continues at coordinate 42,984,092 of OX411307.1, forward strand.
TGAGGAGGCACAGGTCGGATTTTACTTCCCTAATTTAACATAAATAAATTGTTAAATGGTGCCACCAGTGTGACTGATTCTAGTTCATTAGTTTGTTAAGAATATATATGAACTATGAATTTCGAAAAGGGCTCATCTCTGAAAATTAAAAGTTTTCAGGAGAAACAAAACAAATGAATTTCGGTTGAACCATTGGACTTAATTGAATAGGTTTTATTTTCTTTGTATATTTCACAACCAGATATCAGCCGTTCTTGCTCATAAAATATCAGTTCACAAAAACAAAAATTAATTTTCAATAAAACCCAAGATGAGCTCTTCGAAATTTACGTTTCATATAATGCATATTCATATTAGAATTATTAAACATGCATTTCTTTATTGTTGAAAGAAATATTTCTTGAGTTATTAGTTTGTTTATATATATTTTTATGTATATTATTCATAGATTTTCAACTATTATATGTTACATTATTGTTTGCATTTTTTAGATTGTTAGAGTGATGACTCCCCATTATTCACATCATTGGCACACCCATGCAGAAAATAGCGTATATATGAAAGATTATCTAAAATGCCAGATTCTGCCATGAGAACTGAACCTGATGGTCAAACCTGCTGATAAATGGGAAACAGTTTCTCATTGGCGAAATAAAAATAAATGCTGTTTAAATTTTGTTAATAATATATTTTTTTTGTTAACTTCTTTTATTTGGTCCACTGTCAATGGGAGGCTCCTTTACAGTATTGGTCCATTGCTCAGCGACTGTCGAATGTAGTGGATGTCCTTTTCCAGTCCATATTCGATTATACAGTAGAAATAGCTGAAAGACTGGGTGTTGATCAAGGCCATGAAGTGTGAAAGTACTACGACAGTTGCTGCGAGAAAATGTTTTTGAGGAATGCGCTAATTGCACGTGGCAGAGCATTGGCATTTGCCATTTCATAGAGACTCCGAAAGTCAACAGATACATATGACAGAAGCAAGTTCTTTCGGGGTATGAATGGTCCAATGCCCTAAAACTGAATATTAACAATGCACCACTGCGTGAACTCCTAGGAGCCAGCGGACAACAGAGAACAGTTGTGTCCCTCTGTCTCAAATTTTGCAGTCTGAAACACCAGGACATTTGTTGGAAAAATACAACTCCAACTTCAAAAATACAACAACTCCTTCCTCGTAACACGCCGGCACTACAGGGCGAAGCATGAATTAATAAGGCTCCTTAAGAAAAAGGACTTCACCTGCTTCGACAAGGTATATTGCATCGACACTGACGGATCTGTGATGTATGCAGATATTGTCTCATTCTCCAAGACTGGAATGACTGAACTTTTCTTGGATCCGACTGTGAGGTTTGAGAGCAACGACCTTGGTCAGACAATTGGAGTGGAAAGGGAAAAGAGGGATATTTATGAGAAGTTTATCCCTTTCTCCCCTAAAAGAGAATTTCCATGAGATCTTTGGAGAGAGAGAGAGTGAGAGAGTTCAGGCCTCTGGTTTAGGTCTCACGGAACAACCCTAAACAGAACCAGGAGCTTTCTGGAAGACCTAGATGTTATCAATAGGGATTTTGCGATATTGGCCGATAATATTATAAGGACTGTATGGGAATTATCCACCATCACCTGTATAATAGTTTACTGAGTAGATATTTATTATTATGATTAGTTATTTATTTTTTAAATATATTTATTATGTTTGTTGTTTATCCCTATCTTTTTGTTTATTTATTATCTCTTGTATTTATTTTGATGCTTAGGTGTGCGTATCTAAAATGTAAACATTTGGTTAGTTTTAAAAAAAAAGTATTGGTAATTTAGTGATGATAATAATATATTTAGAGCTAAAATGAAATGGAAAAAAAAATGTTATTTTAATCATGTCTTACAATAGATTGATAAGTAAGCTGTGTTCGTAGCAACCCAATATATTTAGGCAGCATTGTCTGTAAATTAAGCATTTCTCTCTCTTTCTTTCCGTTTCTGTTGTGAAAAAGATGTCTATTTTTCAATTGTACTCATTTCTTATTTTAAATTGTTTTCGAGAATTTCACCGTGTCTAATGAGGGCATTTACTCATACGATAATAATTATTTATTTAATCAGTAGCATGTTTGATTTCTTGACATGTATTGAAAATTGATCTCTCCATTCAGTTTCTTTATTACCTTTGTTGTGTACACTCATAATAAAGTGTGCTATGTATTGAGGATACTGATATAGATAGGGACTATATTTTGATCAAAAGTAATTATTAAATAGAATTAATTCAATTGATTATAGATAGGAATATTTTTAATTCAAAAACATGGAATATTGATAGGAAGAGACAAATTTAGAACTCATAGAAAGCCTCAACTACCTGAAAGAGAAAGAGCAGCTTCTTTTAACCGTGCAAAGGGTTTTCCAAACATTGTTGAGTCGAACTTTAAAAAAGAACCAACAGAAAATACCGACCTATAAAGATTAGGACAAGCCCTGAGAAGTCTAGAAGGACTGAAAGTACTCTCATAAACCATTTCTGAAGGGATAAACCCCACCTGGGAATAGCCCTAAGGAATAAGGAGTGAGAGAAATAATATCCAAAAATTATTTTGAGAAGCATAGAGGGGAAAAAGGGGCAGTTTATAGTAGATCTGAGGAGTCAGATCAGGAGCAGTCTATAGCAGAAATCTTAAGGAGGAACATCTGAAAAAGTATATCAAAAAGCGGTATATGGCAGAAGGTCTGAGGAGGCAGATCAAGAACCAGTCTATCGAGAAAGGCCTGAGGAGTGAGATTGAAGTTTCACTGGAAGGAGAGACTCTCTGACTGATGACATCTGGAAGATACAGTTCGAGAGACAGACTGGTGGCAGAGAGCTAAAAAAGGCAGCAACTGAAGATCTGAGACAAGAGACCTGTAGAGACGAGCCAGAGATAAGTAATAGATACCAAAAAGGTTTAAACACATTAAATCCATGTTAGTAATTTTTTTTTTTTGTGTGTAAATTGTGCAGGTAACACCAAGTAGAAACAAATTGACACAATTATTTCATATCAGTATGCTCTATTAAATATTCTCATTGGTAATTGTAAGTTTTAAAAATAAAATATAGCCACTTGGAGATATGAAGTTTGATATCAAGGATGAACCTTTATGAGTACTTATTAGTTATATAGAAATACATTCCCAGTTCTGCCCAACTGAATTAGGCTGCTATTTACACAGTATACTTTAAATCTGATTATACAATTTGTTAGAACTTAAAATAAATATAAATTATAATTTTAATATAACAATACTATATAGTGAAAATATATATATTTTTTATAATGTTTGTTTTATTTTTTCCTTTTCTCTTTTTTTTTTTTTTAACTGAATTCATTTTTTCCTTCTTATTCTCTCTATTAACTCGCATACACATGAGTTACATTAATAAATATATACAGAAACATAACTAATAATTTAAATGCAAAAGTTGAAAGCTAAAATATTTTCAAATAATAACAAATAAATAAAAATCTGGAATGTTTGTGTGTGTATACACTCACACAAGAACTCTGACATTCAAACAGTACACAATATACAGTACACTACACCCCACACCTACAGACGAAGGTCGTCAATAGTACACACCCTAGGATCACCTTCCCTAGATAGGAAAGGGGAGTGTGTCAGGAAGCTCTGAGGAGGCAGCCCCTCCAATTCATTTGGGGAAAGTGGGCCGCTCCCCTTAAACAAGCGGATCACTAAACCTCAACACACTGATGAAGTCGGGCTGTCTCAAAAGAAACGGCCCAGGAACCATATTGACATCCAATTAGGATGTCTATTAGCTATAGTTATAGCTAAAATACTTTCAAATAATAATAAATTAATTAAAAACTAGAATATAGGTGTGTGTATACACTCACACACACATATATGATTTCCCATTCAATCACTCTTCATTAAAGCTTTAAAAGCCTGTCTAAATCAAGCAATGTAAAGGTTGATAGATTTGGCACATTCCAATGAAATGGTTGTTAACAGTGAAAATACTGCATTTAAGCTGTTCACACTCACAAAAAAAGTACCAGACGTATGCCTAATGTATGAGGATGAAACCCTGACACAGAGGAAGCAACATATCTAGGGATAAAATTCCGTCCCAAGCTAAATTGGGATAAATATATTGCCGAGCAAATAGACCAAGTTTCTAGGTGCATGGGATTAATAAGAAGAGTAGCTGGTGTAAATTGGGAACAGACCAAGATATGCTGGCGTTAACTTACAAGACCAACGTCCTCCAACCACCAGCAATAAAATACCAACGGCCAACAATAGAATACGGGTTAGAAGTGATATGCTCTTCCTCGAACTTACAGCTCAACAAATTGGATCTCGTTCTGAATCAAGTTCTAAGGCTTAGAGCGTGGGTCGTTGTTAGGGGTGGTGCGAAGGTAGGTGGTCCTTTGTAGACGAGGACTAAGAATGAACCATTGCACCTGAAAGTAAAATCTTTGGGGCGATCTGTAACTGTATCGTCGAAAATTTCGACCCTAACAGAAAATCTTTCAAACTGTACTTATCGCGTTTTGACAATAATCTACAATTAAAAGGCCTTTCAAGTGATGTGCAATTTTGTCAACAGCTTTTTATCAACAAGATTGGTGCAACTCACAACAAACTTCTTGTTGCTCCAAAAGATCCAAAAACGTCAACTCACTGAGTAGTATGACTGCAGCGCGCCTTATATAGCATATATTATGTCATGTTATATTTAGTTGTGAATTAACTGATGAAAAAGATAGTCATTTAAATAACTGCAAATAAAGAAAATCTCATATGTTTTTATAAATAATTAAACTGGACGAATAAATAGTTTCTTCATAGGAGGTATAGAGTCGGAAATATGAGGTCTAGTAACAAACAATTCAAATAGGTATCCACGTTTCCCCATTTCGATTTCCGTTTAAAACATTAATTTAAACCCTTCAATGAAAGCATCCGATTTCTAGCTCTTTGTAGTGTGTTTATAGCTCTCATGAAACCTTCCTACCATGCTTTTCGTTCAAAAGTTAATACTCAAGTGGTCTTGGATATCGTCGGTTTAGAAGAGAGTAGTAATGTTCATTAAAATTCATACCTGATTTATACCTTCATACCTTCATATTCATACCTGATCATTAAAATTCATTATATGATGTCCGATAAAATACCACTTACCCTCGACGAGGAATTCCGTTTTTATACGGCTACATTAATGAATAACTGGTCTGCCTTAAAGGTTAATAAGCTACTGAATTTCTAGTATTCATTGTATTATTTAATTTTAGGCTAAAAAAGAATCCTAATTAATATTTATTTACTGTTTGAAAAATGGTTATAATTTTATTTTTCCAGTAGAGAGATATGTTTTAACATTATTGTTTAAACAAATAATTCATAGCTTGCATGATTGTTCACTCTAATTTAGTAGTTAGTTCTACTAAAAATGGTTTTATTAATTGTAATTAGATAATGAATAAACTTAAAAGTGGTATATTAGGTTTTTTTTTTTTGTCTTCTGATGCATCTTGATATTGGTAATTTCTTAAGATATCTATTAATTAAAAATATATACAAATTTTGTTTTGTTTCATTTGTTTTGAATAACATGTGTATTACTGGGGTTCAAATTAATATGTGTAATTAGTACAAAATTTCTCAGGGGATCATTACAAATTTATTCATTTAAATTGACATCGAACACAACTAGAAGTTCGCTCCGAAAATTTTGATTTTATGTTCCAGTTAGTTTTGCTAATATTTTGATTTAATTTTATTATTGCAATACTATTGTTAATTACTATTATATCTGTTTCAACAGTTACTAATCACCCACAGTGAAGATTCTGTTGAAATAAGAAACAGAAAAATTGAAGAATTATTTGATTTGCTGGTGAACAGTGTACAGAAAATTATGTGTAATGAAAAATATGTATTTCATTTTGATGTGTTATTTAACTATTTTATTTATTTTAATTTTTATTTTTTGTTTAAAGATTCTAATATTGAGTTAATGGATTGTGTGGACAATTTGGAAGATTATATTGATCTCAAATTCAACACATACATTGAGGATAACTCCTGTGAAGAAGTTTTAAATGAACTCCTAAATTACTACAATTTATTATCATGCAACAAAAGGGAGGAGTTATCCAGTGCCATTCACCATTTGAAGGAAAAGAGGAGTATATTTTCTAACAATGAATACAACCCAGATTTTGTAATTACATAATAATTTCTATTTTTTTTTTTTTACTTTGGAGATGTATTATAGGCCTGAAAATTAACCTATCTAATCCAACACCTTATTTCCTATTTTTAAGCATTATTGTAAAAATCATAATAGCTTTAGGTAGGTCACATCTGCCAATTTTCATTTATTCAAGAGGTTAATACACTGCCAACAAATCCTTGACCTATGTGCGTTAGGTTTTAAATAAGTAGTGTTCAGTGTGTGAAATATGATAACTAAAATCTGATAGCTCTACCCAGTCATTTCACAAGTAACATAACATGAGGATCTCCACTTAGCTTGGTATATTTGGTATATTTCGTGTTTGGTATATTTCTGGGAGCTCTGAACTATGATGGAGTCTTTTTCTCCAAAGCTCTTACAGAACTTCTTCTTGACACATTGCGTGCTGCAGGGCCAAACGGAATTTTTTTTTTCAGCATTATATGCACTGTGACCTCATAGGCCTATTGCGTGCTGTCCCATACTCTTATCTCTCAGGTTGATGACAGTTCAATGGCCTTTGCGAATCTGATCATGTTATATAAATTAATCAGTTCACAGAGCTTAGGTTCTATAAAGAGGTCACAACCAAAATGGAAGTATCTTGTTCTAGCTAAAGTATCACATCTGCAAATTATGTGGGAAGTTGTTTTTTCCTCCCTCCCACAAAATCTGCAAATTGGTGATTCAACTAATCCCAAATTAGAGAGGTATTTATTCAGCTGATAGTGACCTATGCATAGTCCTGTCACACAACTTCTTTGAAATCACGTTGAAAACAGCCTCAAATTAAATATATATGAAGCACTTGAAATAATAAAATCCTTCAAATCCAATCCAGATTTTTGCTTAAATGACCAAATAAATATCTCCAATAGTCCAATCTTAAATTTATTCCCATCTACAACAGAAAAAACAATTACTCACCGGCATTACTGGAAAAACTCTGACCCTTAAACCGTTTACCTATAAACATGCTACCTACCTTTCGTTCATTGTTAGTTCAATGCGAGAAGAAACCAGTACAAACTTTTCTGTTTGATATAATCCATTTAAACCTTGGTGAGTACCAGCGTGTATTTGATTTCTTGTCTTAATTAAATTCATAATTCATAAATGTTTTATAATACTGATTTATATTAATCTAATTTAATATGTATAATAATACCAAACTATATTTTGAATTGCTTATTTTTGAATTGTTTGTATGTTTTTAGAACTGAGGATGAATGTATAACATTCAAAACTAGTTTTCAATAAAACAAATTTATAGAAGTGGCAAATAATTTATCAATCCCTATTTAAATTTATATTATGTTTGTTATTTGTTCATTTATTTTTTAAATGTATCTGTTAAAATAAAATTAACTGTTTTTAATATCAACATATGTGTTTATAACAGCAAAAAATAACTGGATGTGAGATGTAAAAATAACGGAAAAGATCCGGGTGTTGTTACTAATTTTTAGATTTGAGAGGATATTTCGTACTTGGAAGTGACACTGAAGATTATATTTCTTTGGCATTGCAATTCCACCACCACACAATAAACAAATAAATTTATCTTTTACATTGAAAAAGCAATATGATTCCTCCCAGTTGTTTTAAAATTAAACGTTTGTTTTTTTATATTACATTTACGCATTTTCAGATATAAAAATATATTACGCAGTTCAGAAATAAAAAATAAATTTGAAACAATATGAGCATGTATAAAATAAGTTGAAGGCAGTGTTACCAACACTTTGTTTGAAAACAACAAATTTTATTATCAACACATTATAATTATATTTTAACGTTTCAGTTGACGTACGCATGATAGCATAATATAGAAGGATCAATCTAATTAGGGATTGATAAATTATTTGCCACATCTATAATTTTGTTTTTTTTCAAAACTAGTTTCAAATGTTATACATTCATCTTCAGTTCTAAAAACACACAGAAATCCAAAAATAAGCAATTTAAAATACAGTATGGTATTATTATACATATTAAATTAAATGTAATATAAATTAGTATTATAAAACATTTATGAATTATGAATTTAATTAAGACAAGATATCAAATACATGTTGGTACTCACCAAGGTTTAAATAGATTATATCAAACAGAAAAGTTTACATTGCTTTGTTCTCGCACTGAACTAGTAATGGAAATGACTGTAATGGAAGATAGGTGAGGTGTTTGTAGGTAAATGGTACCGTTTAGGAGGAAGGATCCGGGTTTCCTCCAGTAATTCCGGTGAGTAATTGTTTGTTTTGTTATGGATGGTAATATGGGAATAGTTTTAAGATTGGACTATTTGAGAAATTTATTTGGCCATTTAAGCAAAAATCTGGATTGGATTTGAAGGATTTTATTATTTAAAGTGTTTCATATATATTTAATTTGAGACTGTTTTTTACATGATGTATTAATTTAACTGAGTCTTTGATGAATTCAAGTTTTTATAACTGAAGATGAATGTATAGCATTTGTAACTAGTTTTCAATAAAAACAAAATTATAGAAGTGGCAAATAATTTATCAATCCTCAATAAATAAATATATTTATTGTATTTATATATATTTGTATAAATATATATATAAATTTATATAATAAATATATAAATTAAATATATTTATTGTATATATGGTTGCCATGGTGCAGCGGCAGGCTATCCATAGCTCCATAACCGGTCCCTTTGGGGCCAATTCAGCAGTGTCCTTCCCACCGATTCGCTCGGGTTCAAGGACAGTGACAAACTGGTCAAGATCCATGGATATATATATATATATATATATATATATATATATATATATATATTGGCCATTTTCAAAATTATTTACCATAGTCTAAAATATTAATTTTTTCATACATCTCAATGAAAATACCTGTTGAAGTTTTAAAAATGTTCTAATTTTTTCTGAATTCTGTTATTTTATTACTACTAGGGTCAAAAGTGCCATGTTGATGTTTATAAATATCTTATTCAATATTATCCCAAAACACTATTCATTATGTTATTAATTGTTTAACAAGTATAACTTTATCACTTATTGATTATACTTGAAATGCATTTCCTATTACATTATTATTGAAGATGTTTAATTTTCTTATGTTATTGTTTGTATTTTTTAGATTGTCAGAGTGACTACTCCCCATCACTTTTCTCATCGGCTAATCTCTTCAGAAAATAATGTCTCTATAGAAGATTCTACAAAAATGTCCGATTCTGCCACAACAATTAAACCTGATGGTCATCAACCTGATGATGAATGGGAAACAGTTACTCATAGGAGGAATAAAAATAAATGATGTTTTAGTTTTTTTAATAATACTATATTTTTTTATTTGTTAATATTTTATTATATTTGTTATGAAAAAGATGTCTTGTTTTTCACCTGCACTCATTAATTAATGGGGTAAGTCATATGAAATGACTGATTTCGTTTTCTTGGAAATTTTTATCTACTGATCACTTTATTTGTTTTTCAAATCCAATTGAGGTTGATACCATTTTAATCCCTAGACCAGTGGTTCTTAAAGTGGGTGCCATGAGGTTTTTAAGTAATAAAATTAAAATATAAGTCAAAGTTTTTTATTTGATAAAATAAATATTTAAAACAATTATAAAAAATAATATTGTTTTATTTCTATGTTATTTTATTTTGTTCTATCTATTTTATTTTCATCCTAAAAAAATTCTGCCAAGTAGGCCAATATAGCTTTCTCGCCATTTCTCAATTTTTGTGTTTGAAGAGTAATAAAATTAAACATTATGTTAATTAAAAATGTTAAAGGCAATCTGATGAAATTGATAATAGACCTTTCATATTCTAGTCCCTACCTTTCCTCCAACTTTGGGCCAAATCGTATGAGCCATTTTTGAAATATAGTTGTGCCAAGGAAAATACCTTTGTGTAGGTATAAAGCGAAAGTAGAGGATGGAATTTGAAAAAATTGATGCTGGACCATTGGCACACTGGCCCTCAACATTTCTCTTACTTTTGGCTAAATCGAGAGAGAAGGTGACCCTGCTAATGAATGGACTATGTATGATATGTTCCTGCATGGAGCAGAGACCTCACGCTGCAACAGAAGAGACTGGCTTTGCTGAGGGTCACGAAGATATAGAACGGTGTCGCATGAGGCGGTGCAGGTTCAGGCTGGAGCAATGCCTCTTGAAGGACTCTCTTAAACACGAAGTAAAGAGGCTGGGGTTTTAGGGACTCTTAATCAATGGAAGAAGTTCATAAGGGAGGACTCCATTGAAGAGTGGAAGGAATGGACGGAGAAAGGCACCACTTTTAGAATGTTCTTTCTCACTGTCCAGTCAAGATTGAAGGTAAAATGGGCCATCCCTGACTATTGGGGTCTCATAAATTTTAAGAGGATATGGAGGGCTCTGGAGAAAATTGAAAACTGGAAGGACATTGACCCTCAGGGTCACACCTGTGCAGTCCCCGAGACAGCTGACTAATAAGTCCTGTACTGCATTAGAAGGACACCGAGCCAGGTTGTCGAGAAAAACCGAAATCTTTGCCCTTGTCCTGTCGGGCATCACCCTGATTGAGAAGGAGAACTTCATCTGCTTCAAGGACTTAGTCAGTGGTTGGAAGGAGTTGGTGGTTCCTCCCCATCTCACCTTAGGAAGAGACCAATCACTGTATTTCCGTGAGCCACCAGGAGAAGAAGAAGGCTAGGGCTGGACCAGACTGGTGAAGGTGGATCAGAAGACTTGCCTGCGCGTTATCACTTGTTCCTCCCAATCTTACCCGAAAGTTGCCGGACTAGCATATACTAGCGCCATTTGTGCTAACTGCTTTGCATTCTTTTAAATCATGTGTAATTAAGGCAATAATAATTGCAATGAATACGAATGTTACAATTGAATGCAAAGCAGTTAGTTACCACAAATGGTGCTAGAGTATGCTAGTAATTCTGCCTGCTGTTCAACAGCTGTCAGTCCCAAGCCCGGGTAAAGGAGGAGGGATAGAGGAGTAACACCTCTTAAAAAACCAGAGTTCAGCTGGCCCGGCTGATAGCACCCTATAAGGGCTCCTACCTATGGTACAGGTGACAACTGGCCAATCGTCTTTAGGCCGAACGAGGAATAAAGCTTCCCAACGGCCATGAGGGCAGAAGAGCCAGATCCCCGCTGTCTTTTGGGTAAGAGAACGGACTCCAAAGACTAAGGGGAACAAACCCCAAAAACAAAAAGGCTTTTGCTGAAGTCGGAAAGGTCTCACCGAAAGATACAAGTAGTCCTGATTGTCCCAGGAAAGAAGTCCTTATGCAAATCTTCCCATTATGACCAGACAACGACATGGAACAACTGGCAAAAGTGCTCCTCTCAGACCAGTCCAGAATTTTCCCCTAAATCCACCAACTTTAACCCTAAATCTATCTAAATTTTCTCCTAAATCTACCAACTTTAACCCTAAACTAATCAAAAAATTTTTCCTGCATCCTCCAACTTTAATTTAAAATTAAAAATGGAGTCCCCCAGGGAAGCGTTATATCCCCAACCCTCTTCATAAATGATATTGCAAATGACTTACCGAGAGGAGTAAAAACAGCAATATACGCAGATGACCTTGTACTATGGTCTCAGTCAAAATCAGCATGGATTTCCAAATACAGACTTCAACAAGCTCTGGATAATGTTTGGAACTGGGCAAACAGGTGGGGAATGAAGGGGAACGCCTCAAAAGCCAAATATACCATCTTTACCCTTTCCAAAAGACAACCACCGAAACTTGATCTAAAAATGGGACAGCAAATCCTCGAGCACGAAGAAAAACCAATGTACCTTGGAATGTTTGACCAATGACTCACATGAAGAACTCAGAAGCATGTGTAGCAAAGGGTCTTAAGAGAACAAGTCATGAGGAACATCATGGCTCAACCTGGGGTGCAGACCATACAACACTCCAAAACCTGTAAGTGGGATATGTTCGCCCAGTTCTTGAATATGGTATCACGAGTTGGAGCTCTGTTGCAAATTCAAACCTGCTTAGAATCTCGGTTGTACAAAACCATGGCCTTAGGATAATCACTGGATCCATGAAAACTGCTCCAGTAAATAAGATGGAAGCCTTAACAAACTTACCAACTGTGCTTGATAGACGAGACCAAAAATATCTAAATCTGAGTTCCAGATCAAATGCCATCCATGATCACCCACTGCTAGACAGAATTAAAACACCTTACTTAACCAGATTCATACGAAAGAGCCCAGTGCATTTAATTAAAACATTGCACAGGGAACTTGAAGCTAGGGATGTCCAACTAGACCCATCGAGCCCCTGCCCACCCTGGGAATCACTAAGCAGACCGAGGATCGTCGAAAACATCCCAGGGGTAAACTGCAAAGGCGAACGACCACCAGAGGAGATAAAAGCCCTGAGCCTAAAACTCATAAATGAAGAATACCCACCAGGCGAATGGATAAGGGCATACACAGACGCTTCGGCTATTGGAGGTCTCGGGGATGGGGGTGCAGGCATCCATATTGAATTTACAGATGGATCCACCCTGGAAAAAGCTATGTCTACCGGCAGCAGGTCAAGCAATTACCGTACTGAACAGGAATCCATCACAGAGGCTTGCAAAATGATCAATTCATCTTCGGTCCCCAATAATAAAATAATAATTCTCATCGAGGTACGATCAGTCCTACAGGAAATGAGAAGTCGAAACAAGGTGATCGATCGTGCCGCAGAATTAGTTTTGCAATGGATCCCCATGCACTCTGTCAAAAACAGGTTCATCGATGCAACAATACGATCCCTTAGGGATTGATAAATTATTTGCCACTTCTATAAATTTGTTTTATTGAAAATTAGTTTCGAATGTTATAGATTCATTCTCAGTTCTAAAAACACAAAAAATTCAAAAATAAGTTGGTATTTATCAATCCCTAATTAGATTGATCCTTCTGTACCATCATGCGGATGTCAACTGAATACGATCCCTCACTAACTATAGATAAAGCAAAAACCATTAACAAGGCTGTCATTAGACAAAGATGGCTGGCCTCACATCCAACACACAACCCTCAGGATGACTACTTCCAACTAAACAGAAAAGAACAAGTTACCATTTTCAGAGTAAGAACCGGACACAACCGTCTTTAATCCCACTTATCCAAAAAACTAAAAATAGAAACTAGCCCTTTATGCAACTGCGGAGAAGCTGAACAAACATCACTCCAATCCTGCAAACTGCTAAAAAAATTGCGAGAAAAGATCTGGCCAGTGCCAGTGTTACTGGAGAGGAAACTTTACGGGAGCCTGGGGGATCTCGAGAGGACTGCCGAGTTTTTGTTCTCATCTCCTGACATGGTAATTTAAATGGAGGGAACGAGGAAGAAGAAGAATGCGCATGCGCGATAATAAATCTGATATCAAATTCTGAATTAGCGTCCTCAAAAACCTACTTTCTCCAATTTTGGGCAAAAGCGGAAGAGCAATTTGCCAGTGTCACTGGAGAGGAAAGTTTACAGGAGTCTGGGGGATCTCGAGAGGACTGCCGAAGAATGTTTATGACTTCCTCATTGGTAGCGCCCAGGGTGGTGATAATAGCTACCTCCCTGGCTAAATCATTCGGGAATGATTCAGTCGATACTCTCGATAATTTTTTTCCTAGCTTCCTTGGCTTCTTCTGTGAGCATCCCAACAGGCTGAATAGCAGCTCAAATTATAGTGCTACCATGCAGAAGAATCTTATGGACGGTATTAGGCATATAATACCAGTTATATAGTTGTACATGTAGCTCAGCAGTTTCATGGCAGTAAAATTATGAGGGAGAATTTCGAAATTTATTTTTTGAGGTTTTTTTATGTTTCTGGGAAAAATTTGAAGTGAAAAAAATGAAATTTATAATCAGTATCCCCAAAACCATGATTATTAAATTTTTATAATTTATCCAAATCTTTCCACCCTCTTTATGGTTGTCATTTGACTGGACTACATTGAGTTTCCAAATTTCGACTCGCATTCGCTTCAAAACAGAGCGACCTAACAAAAAAAATCTTTAAAATCAAAATTGTAAGTAAAGTGATTTGCTCTTGTTTAATTTAATGTATAATGAATATTACAAGTTATTCGAATTAATGATTCCAAGCTATGACCAAAATAGAAAAAATACAATTTTTTTTGTTGTTGCATTTTATGATACTTCCAGAAAAAAATTGAGGTAACAAAGTTAAAACATGAATGAGCAATTTTTCAAAACTTCTCCAAAACTTTTTACCGAGATCATTCTGGACACGTTCAGTCAAAACAATGCTTTTACGAACTAAAATCAAAATATCAACAAAGTTCGCAGATTTACGCAGCTTTGTATTATTTTCTCACGTAAATAGAAGCCAATCAGGTTAAGAGAAACAAGTTAGAACACTGCGCTTGGCTCCGCTCAGAAGATGCTCAATTTAAAAAAAAAGCAATTTAAATAAATTACAAAAAATACTTTTAAAAAAGTCGTTCAACTATATGTCAAATAGATGTGCCAATGGCGTCATTTCATTTTCATAGATAAAGTAGTTGAAATGAAATTGCTCAGAATTTTGGCATCAAATTCCACACTCCAGGGTATGAGTTATGGTAGTTTGCGATTTCTGATAAGCAAATACAACTGTGAAAATGCCATTTCTCTCATAAACCTAGGAATGGGCTCTTGAACTATTAAAAAATAATAGTGTATACTGAATCGGCATTTTGTGAGGGTTACGATTTAGGGATGTTTTGCACTTTTTGACCACTGCATGGTGGTAATGAGAATTGAAATGTTTGATTCAACAGAAAAGTTGATAATTTAGTGAAAACTCATCGGTTTTGTTATTTTCATTAAGTAGGGAAGCGAAATGAACATAATTGATAAAATAATCAAAAACAAAAAAAACTTTGTACTCAATACCTGAATAGCCATAAAACGTCCAGGTTTTGGTTAGATTCTACCCCGAAGTTGAAACAACCCTTCTTTATTG